>JASEVX010000001.1:181807208-182291137 GCA_031761405.1 Serripes groenlandicus | reverse complement strand
TGAGCCGTCCCGCGAGAAAACCAACGTTATGGTCCCTGCGTAATGTACCGACCCGGACCAGCCTGCGCAGTCCGCGCAGACTGATCCGGGCGGACACATTCCGTCTCAGGGGGATAGAGGTATAGAGTAATGATTACCGAAACAGAAAATCCACAGGATGCGAAAAGTGTATATCCGGGTAAGCCTGCTTGGCATGTTTAGCCTGATTCGGGTTGATACTATACGCAGAGTCCACAATGTTGGTTTTCTCGCGGGACGGCTCTAAATGGTATCCAAACATTAAGCCTAACTCTTTATGCTTAACGTTTCATTGACTTTTAATAAATCTTATATGCTTCTTGCACATGCTATAATATTTCGTTGTAATATTACGCTAAAACGTTCTGTTTGCTGCAACATTGGGGCTTTATCGGGGACGGGACGTACACTATTTTAAAAAAGTGTTTCAGTTAAATACGGTCGGTGACAGTTCCCTTTTTTTTACGCCCAATGTGTGATTTACTGAAAGAAATTGGTAGCTCATTGTTGCTTAACCACCAATCAAGTAGCTGTACATTGACAGGAAGATTGGCAACCGCGAGCTAACAATCTGGTTCACTGAACGCAGGGCAGTTCTAGACTACGAAATACACGGCCCCTTCTCCAGGGGTACACGACAATGCGAGTTGAGATCGAAAACTTTTGCACCCAACAAGAACATTTACATGTATTTATTCTGAAGGTTATACTGGATAGTTTTATGAAGATAACCCATTCTTCTAAATTTATGGTTTGAAAGTAGATACGTTAGTGATATAATTGGCATATGTCGACAGCAAGCAATGCTCGTTCGTTCATTGAAGAATTCTCTGAACACTTCAAATTACCAGGGGAGCAACGTGAATTAATTGCTGTTAGTAAAGGTAAATGAACATGAAATGTAGATAAAAGTCACTCTCCGTTCCCAGAAATAAATAAACAATTGATAAGCAATGAAGATAAACCAAGAAGAAGATTTGTCGATTAACCATTTTCCCTTTATACTTGACTTAACCCTTTCCCTCATAAGACAATTCTGCAGCAGACGACTTTGAACACATTTTGTTAAAACATAGAAAATCTCTATAATTGAATGGATAAAGTGGAAAACATTGTGACAAAAGGAGAAATTGCACGTTTTTGTGCAATTTCTTCTTTTGTCACTATGTTTTCAAAAAGCCGTCTGCTGCAGAGGCGTCAGAAAGCGTCTATATGAGGGAAAGGGTTAAAACATCGTATGCGTATCATGGTATGTTCTACTTTTAACTTCAACGGCAAACACTGAAGGTAAATATCAAATGCCCGTTCATGTAGAACAAAATTGGTAAATATTGCTTGTTACCCATTTATCAGTTGGCAATAAATGCTACTCCTTACATGTCTAATAATTTGTTAGCGATCAATGCTGATGGTACTAATCGCAATAATGCAACAGGTTAAATAAGGGTTAATTTAACTCTCTCAGCGTCAATGGCAATATTGAGTGTGTTGTAAACTGTATAGATTCAGGTGAGTCAGCTAGTAACGAGCCGTCTAACCGGAAATCAGCCTTGTGTTCCTTCTAGATATCAAACTATTCAAATACCCTTATTACATGGTAAATGGAATCGCCCGATTTTTAACATGGAAGAGATTCCTTGTTTAGAAATTTCAGCGTTTCTAAAATGCTGAAATGCCTAAGTGATGTAGTGATAGAGCGTCAGCCTCGGAAGCAGGAGGTCGCGGGTTCGTTTTATGACCTGGTCATACCAAAGCAATTAAAACTGGTAATACTGGCTGCACTTCTTGGCGCTCAAGGATGCATTACTATTGACTGGCTGGTGTCTGGATATATGGACCAGTAGTACTGATAACTTTTCGAAAAATAACGTGATTTAAATAATTAAAAAAAATGTTGAATGCGGCGTAAGACACCAAAAAATCCATCAATTAATCAATTAGCTTCTATAGTTTGCGTATGTGGAGAAGGGGTAAGTAGTTTCACACTAAACAATGGACGAATAAGACATTAACTAGAGAGAGCAATACAAATGTTAGTATCCACATGTATTCGTCAAAGGTGCCCAGTCTCGTTTAAAAATCTAAAAATAGCATTTGTTGCACTTAAACTGGTTTTAGTTTGTGGTTTAAGGTTTCAACAGTTTAATATCAAACCTAAACTGGTTTACAGGGTTTGGATTTTTCGCCACAAACGGCCGGTTTTGAGAACAACATGGCTGACTTTGATACAAATGTTTTATCTTTTAGTTTTTGGTCATAATTACATACTAAAACGAGTAAATAAAGTATTTATATGTTTAAAAATCCAAATATATTCTTATTACCATTATCAGACAATGTCTGAACCCAGTCTAGTGCATTTCCACATGTTAGGGCTAATTTAAGCGGTTCAGTAGCCATTTTCTCTCTTCCAAGTGACCATGTATTCGGATACATCAAACCTCCGAAACCACATTCGATGGCGGTTTGATCGGTTTAAGAAAACAGTTTTAAGTTTGTGTAAACAAATGGAAAAACTGGTTTGATTAACAAATGGATGGTTTACGAAACTAGTTTTAAACCGAAACTAGTTTATGCGCAACAAACGGACCCTAAATATTGACAAATGCTATTTCTAGATTTTAAACGAGACTGGCACCTGTGGTATTAGTGTATCTTAACATCCATCTTATAAACAATTATTTAAATTGAATGCAACAGTAAATACGTAACCCTTTCCCAAGTACAACTCACTTGCAGCAGTTGACATCTGAACGCATTTGGAAAAGCTCTTAAAATGAATCTGTAATAACTAAGAAGAGTTAAAAACAATGTGGCAAATGTGAAATGGCTTATTATGAGTAATTACTTCTGTTGCCATATTGTTTTCAATGGCCGTCCGCTGCAGAGGCATCATAACGTGTTTATCCATTATAATTGTTTAGATATATTCTTTAAAAAAAGAAACAGCAACAGCAACATTATTTAAATGAGAATGAAAATATCTACAGTAGAATCTGTGTATAAAGACCATCCATGGGAAGACAACAATCTGGTCTTATTTCACAAGTGTGGTCTTTATTTGCAAATTTGCATTTTCAAAAAATGAGTATTTGTCAAACAAAAAGAGTGAATGCTATAGACAGGACTTTTCTATTCCAATATGGTCTTTAGCACAGGTTCGGCCGTATTACAATTTCTTAGGGTATGATTTAAGCTTGTCTCATACTGACTTCAGTCAATAATTGGTTAATTGGATATAACCCAGGAGAGAAAATACGAAACATGCAAATACTTCCGCGTAATCATTACGGTGTAGCTGAATAGACGGTTTTATGGTAATGCGCAATATTAACCTAATATCCTGCAGCGTGTCTTTATATCTAGCAAACATATTAACGAATATTAACTTGATTTCCCTGTCAATGAAGCGTTAACAGTGATAAAGGTAGTTGAAAACCAAACACGTTCATGATCGAAATATACAACAGCTCTGAGAAATAGCACCGATACAAATATTTAACAATATACCATTTGTATTTGTGCTGCCAAACATTGAATATCATAACATTATATGAGAATTGACACAGGATAACTGAACTAAGTATGTAATGCGTACAGAAGTAAACCAGCTCGGACGTGTAGTGGTAGAGGCCCGACTCGTTCCGGGAGGTCACAGGTTCGATCCCCTATCGCGTCATACCAAAGACTACCAATTTTCCTATAGTCACATTTTGTTCAAGGAAATTCTTCTGCACGGTCGTCAAAAGGTTTCGGTATGAGGGAAATGGTTAATCATAATATCATAATTTTGTCACGAAATTCAAGTTTCATACGAAATAGAGTAAATTTCGCACAGAGGTGAAAACATTGTTGAAAAAGGATAAATTGCCAGTTATAAGCAATTTCTCATTTTCGAACAATACTATAAGGCATTATCTGCTGCGGAGGCGTCGATAGTCTGCTTTATTAGGGAAAGTGTTTACATATCAGTTGTTCATCAAAGTAGTGACATTAAGACAAGCTATTTGCAACATGATACACTAACTGCAAATGATAGATGTATCTTGTATAGGCCCTGATAGGACCGTCAGTTGTTGCAGATCGTATTAAATGTCCATGAAATGTTTACAGAATGTCAGTAAGTCTCGATCTGCCTATATATTAACCCTTTACCACATCAAAAAATAAATCTGCAGCAAACGTCTATAAAAACATGTTACCTAAAGTTTGGAAAATCGCTAGAAAGTAAAGTATAAATATGGGATAAATTATTTGAAAACCTTGTGGTAAAAGGAGAAACTGCTCATGATGAGCAATTTCTCCTTTTACCACAATGTTTTAAAAAGTCGTCTGCTGCAAATGCGTAAAGAGTCTCTGCAAGTGGGAAAGGGTTAACACCTGTCTTAAGGCCATGAAGAAACATTAGGAATTTTAATGAGAAACAACTGACGGACCAAAGGCTTCACTATCGATTTTTATTATTATTATTTACTAGTATCTAATTCCTCCATACACTGGAGATTGTAAAGTACAAATACTTTTTATGCCCCCGGAATCATAGATTCGGTGGGCATATAGTTTTTGGCCTATCTGCACGTCTGTCTGTCTGAACGTCTGTCTGCACGTCTGTCTGTCTGTCTGCACAAAAAAAACCTTAACCTTGACCACTACTTTTGAACCATAACAGGTACGGCTACCATATTTCACATATGTATTCCTTGTGACATGACCTTTCTGTCAGTACCAACATTTTTGACCTTGCGACCCTGACCTTTGACCTAGATGTTGCCATTCTCGAAAAAAACTTTAACCTTGGCCATTACTTTTGAACCATAACAGGTACAGCTACCATATTTCACATGTGTATTTCTTGTGACATTACCTTTCTGTCAGTACCAACATTTTTGACCTTGCGACCTTGACCTTTGACCTAGATGTTGCCATTCTCGAAAAAAACTTTAACCTTGGCCATTACTTTTGAACCATAACAGGTATGGCTACCATATTTCACATGTGTATTCCTTGTGACATGACCTTTCTGTCAGTACCAACATTTTTGACCTTGCGACCTTGACCTTTGACCTAGATGTTGCCATTCTCGAAAAAAACTTTAACCTTGGCCATTACTTTTGAACCATAACAGGTACGGCTACCATATTTCACATGTGTATTCCTTGTGACATGACCTTTCTGTCAGTACCAAAATGTTTGACCTTGCGACCTTGACCTTTGATCTAGATGTTGCCATTCTTGAAAAAAACTTTAACCTTGGCCATTTCTTTTGAACCATAACAGGTACAGCTACCATATTTCACATGTGTATTCCTTGTGACATGACATTTTTGTCAGCACCAACAATTTTCACCTTGCGACCTTGACCTATGACCTAGATGTTGCCATTCTCGAAAAAAACTTTAACCTTGACCACTACTTTTGAACCATAACAGGTACGGCTACAATATTTCACATGTGTATACCTTGTGACATGACCTTTCTGTCAATACCAAAATTGTTCACCTTTCGACCTTGACATTTGACCTAGATGTTGCCATTCTAGATTTTTTTTAAACTTTGACCACTACTTTTGAACCATAACAGGTACGGCTACCATATTTCACATGTGTATTCCTTGTGACATGACCTTTTTGTCAGTACCAACCTTTTTGACCTGGCGACCTTGACCTTTGACCTAGATGTTGCCATTCGGGGGCATCAGTGTTTCACAAACACATCTTGTTTTGAATTAAAATAAGCATTTTATTTATAATAATTGATGTACATATATACGGAATATACCAACGTTATTTATATTCAAGCTTTATGAACGATAATATAGGCATGCATACGCGCATACACACACACATAAACATGCACATGTATACATGTGGACATATATACACATATATAAATACATATACGTACATGGCAACGCTTGAATGAGACATGCACATAGCATGCTAAACCTGGTAACCGAGCAGAAAACTTCTACCGAAATGGTAATTCCAACAATGCTGAACTCCTTCAGTGCCGAATTTCCTAAAGTAGACTATTCCATGCTCAAAAGCGGACGACTCAATTATTCAAATATTGAGAGTTTTGGAATAATTTTTTAAATAACTAAAAGGTATACAATGCTGATTTCAGATGTTATTTTTTACACGCTGACTCATCTAAACCTATATTGTTTGCAAAAACCTCAATATTGCCTTCGGTCTTGAAAGAGTTAAAATGTTGTGTTAACCCTTTAATCTCATACGACAATTCTGCAGCACACGACTTTGAACATATTTTATCAAAAAATAGAAAATCTCTATAATTGAATGGATAACCTATGACTAAAAGTGGAAAACATTGTGGCAAAGGAGAAATTACTCGTTTTGAGCAATTTCTTCTTTTGTCACTATTCAAATAGCCGTCTGCTGCAGAGGCGTCAAAAAGCGTCTATATGAGGGAAAGGGTTAAAGATGTTGTTGAAGTGCAGGTGTTAATCCTTTCCCCTCATACGATAATTCTGCAGCAGACGACTTTGAACATATTTTATGAAAAAACAGAAAATCTCCATAATTGAATGGATAACCTATGACTAAAAGTGGAAAACATTGTGGCAAAAGGAGAAATTGCTCGTTTTGAGCAATTTCTTCTGTTGTCACCATGTTTTCAAAAAGTCGTCTGCTGCAAAGGCGTCAGAAAGCGTCTATATGAGGGAAGGGGTTAATCACGATCGATGTCTGCTTCCTGGAAACATAAGCAGTAGGCAGATCCCACCTATTTCAAACCAAACCAAGTCTACCGAGAACACACCAAGGTGTCAGATGAGTGTATTGACCATTTCACACTTGCAGACGCATTTGTTCTAATTTACAGCAGACGGCTTCTGAAAATATTGAGAAATAATGAGAAATTTCTACTTTTGCCTCGTTCAGTGTTTTCAACTATGAATCATAATGATTTAATCCTTGATAGAGATTTTACACATTTTAGACACGAGTTTAAAGTCGTCTGCTGCAGATTTGTTGAATATGGGAAAGGGTTAAATTGTAAAAGTGAGATAGAAAAGTGCACGCTGTTAATTTGATGGTTGTTTTTCCTTATCTTGTTGAATTCCTGCAATCCGTTGTTTTCGACTGAATTTAGATGATTTGTTATGCAGGTTTTGCAATGGATCAATCAATGAGTAGCGAGCAATGTAGACCATGATAAAGTTGCACGAATGTTTGTTTTCTCTTTTGTTTGTAAATGGGGTTTGACGCAATGTAAAGCGTGGTAAGCAAACACTATTTAAATTCATCTACAGTACACAGAGAGGTAAAAACAATACAATACTGACTTTGATTCATTGTTTATTCGGAAACACGATGAACATACTGGGCGTTCTGCAGTGCAATGTAATTACGTTAATTTTTTTTCAAAAGAATAAACCTGCAAAAATATACATTTGAGCGAAGGCTTACCCGGATAGACACTTTTCGCCTCCTGTTGATTTTCTGTTTCAGGAATAATTACTCTATACCTCTATCCCCCGGAGACGGAATGTGTCGGCCCGGATCAGTCTGTGCGGACTGCACAGGCTGATCTGGATCGATACATTACGCAGATGTCATACAGCTCTGTTTTCTCTTCATTTTCTAAATCACACACTGTTGACGTGCATAAGTACGTTTTTGACATATTGCTCGACCTACTTCACCTGATTCTTACATTTGAGCAACGGTAGTATATTTATTATATGACATACAGTTGACTCGCGATCACTCGATATACATCGTTGATAAAAGTCAATGAGATGTTACAAATCCTGTTCTCTGCTGACTTAATTTAAAGTCAATACAATAGAATCGCGATCACTCGATAAGTCGAAAGGGACCCATAGAATACTTCCGAGTTATCGACATGGTCGAGTGATCACTGGATGTATGCTTAAGCGTTCATTTTTGCCAAAAACAAAATCTGAAAAAATCTCGCATTTTAAAAATCACAATTGTTGTGGAGCATAAGTAATTGACAGATGTACTCATCACCTGATTTTTACCTTTGTGCACAGGTGTATATTCATATGACGAGCAATGGATTCAAGAAATCTCGATAAGTCGAAAAAAATCCATAAATTACTCCCGAGTTATCGACGTACTTGAGTGATTGCTTGATTTATGATGAATTTATTTATGTGATGTCAGCTTCGCATGTCCGTTATTCTTAAGTATTTGTTAGGAAAATCAAGTCATTAAATAAATCGTGTCAATAAAACAGCACCCCAGGAGTTCTGATTGGTCGTGTGAGCACTGGAAGCTGCTGCTTCGCTTGTTTCATCTGACAGATTCGTTTCAGGAAATGGTTCGAATGAAACTTCAAAATCAAAGTTTTACTTGTTCGAGTTATCACGAGTCCACTGTACATGCGAATCCACAAAATGTAATGTTTGCTACATGAAATTACACGCGCTGAAATAAATATCGCGCAATTTAATTTTGTTAAACAAAAATATCCTGATAACATTTTCCTTTTTATTTTAATGCGTCAATGGCTGGATCAGGTTAATTTGGTAGAGCGATACATGTTTCCAGGTGGTCGTTTCTGAAAAACAAACTTTTTTCTCACGGATCGTAGTTGACGAAAGCAACCGTAATTGCCAATTAACAATATCCTATATTGACCTGGATCTGTGACCCCTAATGATTTGAATTCTTGGTTAGTCTGAATAAGCGTATAACAATACAATACAATACAATACAATTTTATTACTAAAGTAATTAGGCTCTCCGGCCCATAATACAACATATATATATACAATTCAAAAAATCTTAGGTAACCTAACGGACTGTGGTGATTATCTTTTAATTAGCTCCGTAATGGTCCAGAAAGATTGCATCGTCGATTTTGCTACGAGGTGTTTCCATTAGTCGAAAAATTAGAAGCGCCAGTTGTCATCATTCTCACATTACCGTAGTCAATTACGACCGTGTCGTACCACTTAGTCTTTCTATATATGTATAATTATAATGCATTGAACCCATTCGATTTTAACCTTATGCCTACCAAGCACACAATCGTGGGTAATTGAATGTTATACGAACTACTTTTCGGACTACTTTAATCCCGGTGGACAAATTACCTGATCCTTACCTTTGTACGAGGATGTACTAGTATTATTACACATGGAAAGTATGAGTAGATCAATGAAAGAGTTTATGGTGCGATAAGTGATATACAGTTTCGATTTGAAGACGAATGTGATGTACGTCATAACAGTTTTCGTATTTTTGAATGAAGGCCACGATAGGGTCACTGATATATATGATCCAGTCCATGCACAAATGTACATCGTCTTCTTTGCGAGAAATATATGATCCAGTCCAGTTAAAAAATGTTCATCGTCGTCTTTGCGAGAATCATATGGATCAAATCGATTATGTACCTCGGAACAAAACTACACTTTTCGTAAATAAATGTTATGGCCTTTTTTTTCTTTAAAATTTCTGGGGGACTTGTGAAGATTCTGATTAAGACAGAGCAAATAGACAGGCTGATAACAAACGACCCATTGTTGAAGTCCCTTCAATGAATCAACTGATCTGATTGCTATTATGAGTAATGTTTACAGTACTGTTTACCAAAGACATATCAGTTCCAGGCAATTATAAACAATATATTCGAGTTATCGTGGAGTTCCCTATTCAATTACGTATGCTCATGTAAAATGATTAGGCATCTCTCTAAGGGCTCATTGACCATTCAGTATGACAGAAGAATAGGCAATTTGTTTTGAACATTAGCCACGTCTGTCGATTTGGGGTCTTGTTGACTTCCTGGTGTGGCATCTGTTTAGCTCACATCGGCGTACCATGAGTTAGGCTACACTTCTAGTTTTGTTCAGAAGATGCATGGATATATCTATATATAACATTTTGAGGGACAATAAAGATTGTGTCTATACCCGTAGGTATACACAGACACACCCACGACTACACTGAACGCTTTTGTAAAAAGACCCATCATCGTCAAACGTAGCTAACGAGTTATTTTAACAGATTTCCCAACTGAAAACCGCTTGTTACTGATTTAAGCAGAACCCGTTTAATCAGTGCAAACATGTTTGCTTTTTTGGCTCGACACATTAATTTTCAGGCTATTATCTGTCCCGATAGAATTAATTGATGTTTGTTTTGCCTTGTAATGGCTCTTTATCAAATTGCTAGCAACATTGATGAACATGCATGACATAAAAAGTATGCAGTTTAGCTTTCCAGGCCTGTGTTTTAATAAAGCATTAACACGCGGTAACAGCCAAGACGAAAATAGGTTAAGGACAAGGCTTTAACATGCGGTTACCGCAACGACAAAAATGCGGTTTGGACAAGGGTTTTACATTATATAAATTGATTTTCGACAAGGCTTTTTTAACATGCGGTAATCCCCACGACAAAAATGCGGTTAGGACAAGGTTTTCATATGAATAAAATGGGTTTTTGACAAGTATTTAACATGCAGTAACTTCCACGATGATAATAGAGTTTGGACAAGGCTTTAACATGCAGTAACTTCCACGATACACATTGGTTTCCGTCAAGACTTTAACATGCAGTAACTTCAACGATTAACATTGGTTTTCGACAAGCTTTAACATTCTGTAACTTCAATGATTAACATAAGTTTTCGACAATGCTTTAACAAGCAGTAACTTCCATGATAAACATTGGTTTTTGGACAAGGCTTTAACATGCAATAACTTATATATATACATTGATTTTCGACAATACTGTATCATGCAGTAACTTCCACGCTCAACATAGGTTTTTGTCAAGGCTTTAACATTGAAGCAACTTCCACGATCAACATTGATTTTGGACAAGGCTTAAACATGAAATAACTTCCACGACCAACATGCAGCAACTTCCACGATAAACATTGATTTTGGACAAGGCTTTAACATGCATTAACTTCCACGATAAACATTGATTTTGGATAAGGCTTAAACATGAAATAACTTCCACGACCAACATTGGTTTTGGACAAGGCTTTAACATGAAATAAGTTCCACGATAAACATTGGATTTGGACAATACTTTAATTTGCAGAAACTTCCACGATAAACATTGGTTAAGGCTTTAACATGCAGTTACTTCCGCGATAAACATTGGTTTACGAAAAGGCTTTAACTTGAAGTAAATTCTGCGTATGTGTAGAATAATCTTGATGTACACTAGTCGCACATGTCCTATGCTTTGATTCAAAGATCAACCCCCATTTTTTGACTTTGAAATACCAAGTTCATTTCAATCTTCCATTTACTTGTGTATTCATATCAAATAAAGCGTTGAATGCATTAGTAAATCACCATATGTTCACTGGAACAACTTTTCCCGGGGGATACAGGATTTATGACAGGTATATTTTCAAACATTTCCAATTCACAACAAATCAGCAGCAGACGAATTTGAAAATATATAAGCTAAAAGGGGAATTTTCTATGAATTGAGAATATTTATTAAATTGAGATGAAAACGTTGTAACACAATTAGAAATTGATCATACTTGACCATATTTTTCTTCTGTAATAAAGCTTTCAAATATCGTCATCTGTAAATGATTAAAAAATGTCTAAATGCGGAAACAGATCAAACCTATCCCTGTGGACTTAAATTTACGGATGCATTTACTCAAATTGAACTAGAACAAAAATTCAAGCATAAACCTTTACTACTGAATGTCCATTAGAAATGATACCCATATTTATGGAACGCCTTTACTGTCTTACTATGTTGTATTGTATTATACGCAGTACATTTTCATGTATACGAGGTACATATTTCATTTGACGTGGTGCATATTTCATTTGACGTGGTACATTTTACATGATATGCAGTGCATTTTGTATAATATATCGTGGTTATTTAATAATATGAAGTGCACAAGTATGAAGATACAGTAGAATAACCATTATATAGTGTGCAAACAACGTCATATGCAATACAAACAACATTATATGCAGTCTATTCTTCAATACGTGTGGTGGTACTTTGATTATATGCGATGGTTTAAACTTTATACGCGGTACATTTACATTGGGGATGATCATACTTTCCGGCATTCTCCGGAATTATTTCCGGAAATTACCGAGCTTGACAGATAGGTTTGAACATTAACACCGTCTAATCCATTTTAAAAAGGTCTTGTGGAACAATCTTTATGAAAAGTGTACACATTTTCTAAATAGACAAGATGCAGATATCGTCTATGCATGCAGGCGATCTCTGATTGCTGAAGCAGACAACTCTTGAAATCATTATGGCAAAAGGATAAATTGCTCATCTTGAGAAATTTCTCCATTTGTCACAATGCGTTCAACCAACCCCTCTCCAATAATCATACTTTCGTTTATTAAGATTTTCTATAGTTTTGCCTTAACGTCATATGATGCATACTTGTTGTATTACCGAAAATATTTAAAAATGTGTTTAGGTTACCACTTTATGGTAATGTTCCCTCATAAAAACAACTTTAAATTCCTCAGCAGCTTCTGGAAGTAAGAGAAATAACTTGAAAAGTGATTTACATGATATATTTGATTTTGTCTTCGGGAAAAGGCATAACTTCGTTTTTTTCTGAGAAGTGTAGGTTCAAATCAGCCTGCATATTTGCTCTGTCTTATCATAATCCTCACAAGTTGACTGAAGCTTCTAATAAGCATATATAAGTACATGTACTATTCTAGTGCTATAACAAAAGACTCCGTTGACAAGCACTCGAGCTTGTGAGAGGTCATATATTATTGGACTAGTAATATTCAGACTTTAGATTTTAGATTTTGATCAGACTGCAAATCATGCCGAATGAACAGACCAATTTAGTCTAGAACGGATTTCAGTGCAGACGACGACATTCTACCACTCGTGTATTCAGAACATGTGTACACATCTATTTATAAATTATTCAAGCGCTTTTTTTGAAATTGAGTAAACGGTGTAAATGTTAATATCTATCTGTCTGACTCGGTATTTTCCGGATAAATAATAACGGAGAATGCCGGAAAGTATGATCATCCTAATGAAAAATGCACCGCATATAAAGCTGTTTACACCATGTATAAATTAGTATGGACCGAACATATTGCCAAATGCATTGCGTACCATGATTGTTTATGAACACATACCTAATAATTCACCAGGTATAAAGATACGTGCAGGCACTTCATATATTAAAACATACACCACATCTATTGGCCAACATACAACGTATATATGTAAAACTACTGCATACACAAGCAAATACACCACATATAATGTCATTTGTACTGCATAGTATATAGTTTGTATTGCACATAACATTTTTTGTACAACGTATAACGGTTATTCTACTGTTTAAACACTATTGTGCACTGCACATTATTCAATAATCACCACACATAATAGAAAAGGCACTGCATATCATGAATAATGTAACACGTCAAATGAAATATGTACCTCATATACGTGAAAATGTACTGCGTATAATACAATACAACATACTAAGACAGTAAAGGCGTTCCATACATATTCATTGGATAATATGATTGAATTGCATAACAAACCGTGTAACCATGGCTACAGCAAGAGAAAACATTGAATGCATCGATTTGAACGGTCGAAAACAAAATCTAAAAGTTATCTCCCTTATATATATGTGTCGTGTGATTTAACACTTCCGTTATACATGACTGTTACTATTAGCTACATTGGCACATCGCCAATCAGCTGTAAAACAGAACAAATATCTACACAACTGCATGCATGATGATCTGACATTTTATTATATGTAGATGTGTACTCCTTTTGCCGTTCTGTCCAATCAATCAAGGTAGTAATAGCTGCCCTTTGAAGCGCTCAGAAATTGCGGGGTTATCATTGGCTGGTGTGAGGATATATGGTTCAGTAGAAATGGTGTCTTACCAAGGAAACGCCGTGATATAACTGAACCAGTTTTGAAAGCGGCGTAAAAAATCAATCAATCAATCAATCAATTTCCAATTAATCGTGGTAATATAGTATACACGAATCCATTCATGGGAGTATTGAGCTTTGGCCAACACATCATTAGGTGTTAGAACTAACACACACAATATGATTACTTTGGTGGGTTGATCTGCATTCAAACCTGATGTAACGATGGAATGGAATCTTCGGATTAACCCTTTCCCTTATATTACAATAAATTTGTAGCAGACGGCTTTGAAAATATCTAAGCAAGCGAGTTAACGTACATATAAATGGAAGTATTGTTGTTGAAAAGCGTTGAAACCATTGTAACAAAAGCAGAAATTGCTCAATATAAGCAATTTCTCCTTTAGTCAAAATGCTTTAAAATGTCGTCTGCCAGCGATGCGTCAGAATGCGTCTGTATGAGAAAAACGCCCCAACCATGGTTGTATTAACCCTTTCCCTCATACGACACTTCTGCAGCAGACGACTTTGAACATATTATATCAAAAAAATAGAAAATCTCTATAATTAAATGGATAACCTATGACTTAAAGTGGAAAACATTGTGGCAAATGGAGAAATTGCTCGTTTTGAGCAATTTCTTCTTTTGTCACTATGTTTACAAAAAGCCGTCTGCTGCAGAGGCGTCAGAAAGTGTCTGTTTATGGAAAAACGCGCAACCATAGTTGTATTAAATTGAAAGGGGCAATTTCTCTTTTTTTTTTAAAGTGGTCTGCTGCAGAATTGTCGTATGAGGGAAAGGGTTAAAGGTTAATCCATACAGTCTTTCTCCCGGGGGGTATGCTGTAATGTTTTTGCTATGACTATTAATACTGATTATCCGTCCATTAATCAAGTGTTATATTTTTTCCGGTTAAATGATGATACAGTAATCGAAAAACAAAATGTGGTGTCATTTAAAAGGAAATCTAGGCTCGTGCAGGAAACGTGGGCTTTATTCAGGGTGTGTATTTTCCTGTGACCAGAGCCATTGACATTTGTAGCGATAGCTCAGTCGATGACAGACGGCCAGGGCTATCGATCCAGATATCGTGAGTTCGAATCCCTCTTCGGACATTCATTTTTCCCCCGTTGATTAACAAAAGTCATTTTTCTATTTCACCAACGGACTGACAGTCTAGGAGGGACGGGACTCATGCCGTACTGAATACTAGTTCAGGAGAGCCAGGACATAAATGGTAAGATCAATCAGTCATCTAGATATATCTGAAATACTGTTGAAAAGACGTAACGTGCAATAAATTTGCATTTGCCAACTTTATATATAAAACAAGCCGAACATCAAATGTTACTGAATTTGGGGTCATGGGTATAAAGTTAGGATCTTCCGAAAAAGCTACTACATATTTACAAAATATTGATTGATTAGTTGTTGGTGTTTAATGCCACGTTCATCAGTGTTTCAGTTGTATCACGGCGTTTCCTGGGTAGGTTCCATTTATCCTGACATCAGCCAGTCAGTCGTAATGCTAAACCCGCTAACCTGAGCATAATCCCACCGCATATTTAAACTCTACAAGACTGATTGATAAACAAATGAATGTAATATTTGTGTTATGTTCATACACCAGCTTTCCTCGCATAGCAAGTTATTTAAATACAGGAGGATAATTATTTGGTTACAGTTGTACAGAAAACACGCCCGAACTTGATCGTCGATGACCTAAAGGATGTCAGTGTTGATATATGGTCCATATCATTTTCGTTCAGATTTATCATATAGATAAATCAGGATAAAAATACTCATAATCAAATATGTAATACACATGGGATCTCATATCGAAATAACTTTCATGAGTGTATTTTTGTTTATTATTCTAACGGGGCTGATGAATTGAGTTAGGATTGTTTATTTTCTATAAACTATTAAACAAAAACCTTATAAATTGAGTTAGGATTGTTTATTTTCTATTAACTATTAAATACAAATTAACACCCAACAAGGGAGTTAACCATTTACAAAGAATGTTATGTTAAAAAAGTCTTCTGCTTTGAAAATGTTTAACGAAACACGTGTTCTACATTGATAATCTGAAATGCGCTTTTTTGAAAAAGAATTGAAAATATCATGGAACTTGAACGAGGAAATTTGCATCTTTCCTTAGATACATAACGTCTGATGTCTCAGAGACATCGGATCTCGACTGTATTAGAATTGCAAACATGTATAAAATCTCTATAAATGAAATTATTAAATAGAATTGAAAACAATATGGCAAAAGGATAAACTGCTCATTTCACCTTTTGTCTCAATGTTTTCAAAAGTTATTCGCTGCAAATGCGCCAAAATGCGCCTGCAATTGTGAACGGGTAACATACAATGACAATAGAGATCATATTACATACTGATATGTTTAAATATAGAACGTCTGTGCTGGTGCATGCAGATATAGTCCCTTAAACATATTATAGTCTGGGTCACAGTGGATAGGGCACTGTTTCCAGCTCACTACTGGCTAATCAAGCAAAACTCATGTATTTACTGTCGCCGTGATACAACTGAAATACTTCTGAAAAACGACCATAGACCCGGATAATTCGATTAACGAGTAATCTCGAATGAAGGATTTTTTCCCAACCAATTGTTGTTCAGTTCATTATTTGTCTGAAGAAACATAAGGCAATGCTATTTAAATTTGATTTCCTAAATGAGCAAGGAAATTAAATTGTATCGACAAAATGAAAATAGGGACCCATCAAATTGCTCATGATGGTTATAGTTTCGTTGAGTGAGATTTTCTATAAGTTTGACTAGATACAAATGTATGAGCCGTTCCACGAGAAAACCAACATTATGGACTCTGCGTAATGTATCGACCCAGATTAGCCTGCGCAGTCCGCGCAGGCTAATCCGGACCGACCCATTCCGTCTCAGGGTAAAAGAGGTATAGAGTAATGATTCCTGGAACAGAAAATCCACAGGAGGCGAACAGTGTCTGTCCGGGTTAGCCTGCGCGGCTTGCTTAGGCTGATCCGGGTCGATACTTTACGCAGAGTCCACAGTGTTGGTTTTCTCAAGGAACTGCTCATATGTTCTAAGCCGTCCTCTGTAGTTTTGTTTTACATGTGAAAGGTTTAACCCTTTCCCACATGTAGACGCTTCCTGACGCCTCTGCAACAGACGACTTTTGAAGATATCGTAGCAAAAGCTCATTATGAGAAATTTCTCCTTTTGGCACAATCCGTGCACCTCTACTCAATATTCATAATTTCACTTATAGTGATTTTCCATATTTTTAGTCTAGATGTTAAGAACATCGTCTGTTGCAGATGTGCTGTATGTGGGAAAGGGCTAATGGTCGACGATGAGAATCGACCCTGACAGTAATAGGTGCCTAGAAATTATTCATATATTCCGATTGAAATCTTCACCTTTCTAAATGTGATGTCAGATATAAACGAGATTACACGTTAAATCAATAATTTATTCTAAAACGACCTAGAAAAAAATGAATCCTTTTTGACATTTGCTCTTTGTGTAAATTAAGATCATTGAAATAGTCCTCTATTCCTGTCGTCGCTTTTAAAGTACATTTGATGGATAATCGGACAGATTCCGAACAGATTTTGCGTATGCAAAGGCTGATCTGATTCTTCAGTTATCGCAATTGTCTGGCAAACCTATTTTCATGCGTCACTTATCAGATCACTGTCCCTTCTCAGTTACACTATCAGTCAAATTACGCAACCGTGCTTTCTCGAAAGTTTGAAGTTCGCGTATAATTACTTTGATATAAAGTTAAAAAAAAACATTGTTTAAAATAACCCCATTTATTTTCAGATTGAGAAAAGTTTGCGTTTTCCACAAAATTGTTTTAAAATCTCTAAAAAACATTATTTGTTCAATATATCATGGTAACAAGTAATATACGAACGATTTGCACCAAACGCCACGGTGTAGTAGTGGCAGAGCGTCCGGCTCGGGTGCGGAATTTCGTGGGTTTCATCCTCGGTCGGAATATACCAACGACTTTAAACATTACATTAATGGCTTTCCCTCCTTCGCGCTTGGGATTGTGGGGGAAACATTGCGCCTGTCTCGCTAGTTTCAAGATAAACTGGTGGCTTACCCAGGACACGCCATGATATGAGTGAACACATGCTAAAAGCGGCCTAAAACGCCATGTACATACAAACAACCAGTGCAATCAACTGTCGGTCCTAATCAGAATGATTTGTTTTGTTGTTCATACGTTGTTTAAACCGCATACAAAAGCATCTCAGTTATAGATATGAACATGAACACGCAAAATGGTACAATCTTGACTTCGCGAACAGTATATAGATCAAGACCGGACTGCGCATTCGTGATGTTTAATTTAAATCCCGAGTTTTCGCAAAATGCTAATAATTACTTTAAAGATTCTGGTGAGTTGTGAAGATTTTGATGAAACTGGACAGAAACACAAGCTGGTTTGAACCTCCGTTTTTCTCAACTTGTACTTGTTGCATGGTCAGGCTCATGGCATGGTGTCTCCTGGATAACTAACTATGCAGCTGGCTCGTTTATCCAGACTCAAACGCATATCGAGGGCTTGGTGTGAAACGGTTTTAACTAAAAATCTATTTTGAGAACCCTAGTTTAGGGGCAATTTTCACCCCTTTGTAAACAATGCAAATTTAGGTGCCATTGCTCAGAACGAGCAATGGCACCTAAATTTCCATTGTTTACAAAGAAAAATTATTTAACGCTTATAAAGACTTTATGGCGAGGTGATTAACCTTGGTAAAAAAAATACCGATATTGGTTACAACTGTTTCACACCAAGCCCTTGAGATGTCGTAATGGTATCCACTGAGATAAATCTGAAATGTATCTACTTCTACCATTGTAAACCGTTTCCCACACACAGCAAATTTAGCAGCGGACGACTTCAACAAATACATATGCTAAATAAGAAAAAATGTCTTTAAATGTTGTTGCAAAAGGAAAAATTGCTCATGGTGATTCTACATTTTCCACAATGTTTTCAAAAGTAGATGAAGATGTATATAGGAAAGGTATTGAAGGTCCGTGTAATGACCAGACATGGAAACGAACCCCTGTCTCTCGATTCGGGGAAGCCGCTGTAACCGCTAAACGTTCCTAGCGGTTAAAACAATACGACAGAAAAAGTAATGTTATTTTAGTAAAGGTCAAATTACGCTTAATACATCCGCTGACTTGCTGATCTACAGTACTATAGTCCCTAAAAAAACACCTTTGTTTGCGTCGAAATGAGTGTATGCTATCACCAGAATGTATTGAATATATGACATTGAGGTTAAATGCATTGTGAATGTGTATAGGATGCATTGGAAATGATTGATTTGATCACTGTTTGTATTTTAACCAATGAAAGTAGAGAATGCTAAGCACCGGTTTTGTCCGGGCCCGATTTGGTCCAAAATGACGGTTAATAATTTCGTCTTGTAGTGAGTTCTTTCTTTGCATAATGCATGACCCCACATTTTCTTTGGATTTGGATTATTTGAAAGCTAGGACGTAACTCTTTTTAATGATACATGGTGTTCTACATGAGAAACGCTTAGAAATTGTGACAATTGAGGTCTGAAACTGGTCGATTTACATGGAAACAAAGAAGGATTTTGTTTGGTGTATTGTAACCTATAACGTTACTGTTTACCAATGGATTCTACAGGCAAGTTACGTACCCGCTGATAAATGATGTTTAGAAAATATTACATGCTAATTGAATAACCTAGTAAAACTTGAAAGGTTTTTTCCTTCCTGATGTAAACGTTTGGGGGTTTTCTTTCATCAGCATATATACATTTTATCCCGCTGTCTCGCTTAAAAAGCAATTGCATCATTTCTATGGCATTTCTTTTAAAATCACACTCTATCTTTGCTCTGTGTCGAATGACATTTGAATATGATTTGCACATTTATAATGTGTATATTGATGCGATGTTTTCGTTTTGAAAAGATAGGAGATCCACCCTTTTCGTTATTAGTTCCCCTTTGATTACATTACCTGCGTGGGGATTATTTCGCAGTTTGTATTTCGAGGATTTGACGTGAAACGGTTGTAACTAAAATTGAAATATTCTTTACCAATGTTAATCACCTCACCATAAACACTTTATAAGCGTTAAATCATTTTTCTTGGTAAACAATGGAAATTTAGGTGCCATTGCTCGTTCTGAGCAATGGCACCTAAATTTCCATTGTTTACATAGGGGTCGAAATTGCCCCAAAACCAGGGTTTTCAAAATAGGTTTTTAGTTACAACCGTTTCAAGCCAATTCCTCGATTTGTCTAGTCTGTTAATATCTCATTATGTTGCGACGTGTAATAAAGAGAACTGTTATGAGCAATGCTACCGATAAAATAAATACATCCATTTATCACATGATAATGCTTGTATCAGATCTAATATACCCATTCCGTATTTCGTTATATGTCACACGTGTAATATAACATGACCGAATTACTATTTTTTTATTCATCCGCGAGTGTTTACAAAATGGCTGAGAACGTGCATCAGGTAAACACAAACGTCACGAAAGATGGACGAGGTTAAGGGACCATTATCGGCCTTTTTTGTGATTTGTTAACAGTTTATTAAGTATTATATGTTGGGACTATTTTCTGACAGCGAAAAACCGATTTTCTTTTTGTGTTTCGTAATGTGATAAAAAGAATCTGAGATTTGTTGACATTTCATAAAGTTTTATTAAACTCGTCTAAGAAATGTGTTATTAAGCTCGTCAAAGGTTTGCTTTATAACAAATTTCTTGAACTCGTTAAATAAAACTTTATATGAAATGACAACTGATGTCAGATCGGATCCTATATATATACAAATGTAATAGTTCAGCTGTGCGTTACGAAAAGTTAGACACACCGTAGAGTAGTTTTGACAAGCGTGGAAAATGACCAATTTGTTCATCCATATTATGTTATCTTAATTTATCTCATAAATCCTTCTCTGGGTATGTCAAAATGCCATTACATATCATATGACACTACGCAAAAATCATATGATACTACTAGTTTGGTTTCCAGTCTAACTAACGCTCAAGTCTTTGTTACAACGCGGAAACCAAATCATGAAAATTACGTCATAACGTTAGTCACTTTGGCGCCAAAACCGGTACATTTCATGTAGAAATATGGTAAACGTTAAGTACTTTTTTTCGAAATACGCCTCTCATAACTCACTTTTTGTGATAAAAAGAATATCTCATTCGTGTGTACTTATTATCACTTTTAATAAACTTGTTAACAGAGCTGAAGATGAAGCTCGCCAAGGCTCTCGGCATATCATCATATTAAACTCGTTTAATAAAAGTGATAATAAATAAACACTCATGAAATATCCTCTATGTATGCACTGTATACTAGAAACTTTCTGAACGCCTCTTTGACGTATTCACGAGCAGTGCAAATTCGGATCAGACGCAGTGTAATCGAGATCTGATCCGTCCCGCTAGAAAACAAACAGTATGGCCTCTTCCGTAATGTATCGACCCAGATCAGTATGCGCAGTCCGCGCAAACTGATCCGGGTCGACACATGCCGTCTCAAGGGGATAGTGGTATATAGAGTAATGATTCCCGAAACAGAAAGTCAACAGGAGGCGAAAAGGGTCTATCCGGATAAGTCTGCGGGGCATGCTTAGTCTGATCCGGTCAATAATTTACCTAGAGTCCACAATGTTGGTTTTCTCGCGGGACGGCTCATATATGCTGCTCGAAAATGCCCTACGGTTGGCTTTCTTTGAGTGTTGATCGAATTATACGTGTACAAAAGGAGTTGTCTCCGTATCTTTGCCCTCTTATATAAAATGATATTTAGGCAGAAGTCGCTAAGTGTAGTTAATGTCTAATTCCGAACAGTGCAGAATCCGATATCACAATGAGTGTATTGTGAGGTTGCTCTTATTGAAATAAATCGTATGGATTAAATTTGACTACGTGCAGTCCAAACAATAATAGATGCATTGAAACGTTGTTGTTTATAAGAAAACAGGGTGATGGATGGGTTTTTAATACCCTTTTTGATGCATGTTGTTTCTTTTATAATGGAATATTTAATAGCAAAACCGAGTGTTTATAATAATCATCTCTTCATTTTAAAGAACGAATATCTTTTAGACAATCAATCAAACTTCTAATACAAACACATACTGTCATCTTATTTTCAACAATATCCTTTGATTATTAGTGTTGAAAGAAGGTAGCTCATTAAAACAAAACATCATTATTCTAAAAGGAAAATATAATGCCTTCTTATTTTTAAATGAGGATTTCAGGAAGAAGATGATGACAAACATATTAACGTAAGATGGATTATGATAGAGCTCACAATGCAACATTTCATTGATGAGAGTATGTTAAGGTTGATTGTCAATTTTGTAATTTCTATTCTAGTTTTTGTCCAAGTTTTCCATACGAATGTCGAACTAGAACTTTTTATTTTTATTTTTGGATCGCGTTATCGAATATTGTTATATATGCATACGGTAGAACTTGAATTACAAGCAATGTGAAGTCATGCAGTTTCATGCAATTTGAAAAACATGAAGGAATTTCAAGCAACTGAATACAGTTTAAAGATTGTGTATCTATTGTGTGACATTGGAATCGCCATCCAATTAGATGTTTTTTTCCTGGCAACACTTTACAAACTGTTTAAGTATGTCTTTAAAAGTGAGCAGTTCTTAGATATAAACAAATTAAGGAAACACCCCACACTGGTTTCTGTGTATATGCATTCAGACACACTATACACAAAGTGAAAGGTCCTCAGTTTATAAGTTAACGACACTTGTGTGAAGTCTATAAACTTGCAACGGGTAACGTCAAAAGGCCAGGCTAAAAGGTGTAACGCTTAAAATGACGTGACCTTGACGTTCATTTGAAGATCACGCCCTTGTCTATCCGTATGATTTAGCTGGTATTGCAATTATTCTTTTGACACAAATATAACGCATTTTCTCCTGTATCGTGTCCGAATCGTCATAACTGGAAGATATGATAACGTAAATATAACTCGAGTTATTTACTTTGGAAGACTATTTTGCACCAATTCTGATTTATCACGTTTGAGCAATGGGAATTTCTGAAGCGTGAACTGTTCTGTTCTTGTTTTTAATATTTGTCAGCTTTTCGGCATTGTATAATAAACCCATATGTAAACATTACTAGAGAATCTGCCAGTAGAAAATGAATTTAATATAAATCCTCCGTTCGATTGGCCTCGTCGATTCAGGTTAATTTCTGGATTCCATTTCGTCTTCGACTTTTCGCGAGACCTCTTAATAACATGGAAAAATTAAACAGACAGAGTTGGCATCAACATTCCCGCAAACGAGAAATGATTACTTTTTTATTACATATCGTGTTGTAAAACGAAGTGTTTGTAATTAGTTCTGCTGTCTATACTAAACTAGCCATTTACATTTGCTCGATTTGACTCGACCGGCTCAAACACCATGCCACGGCATGCGAAAAGGGTGCTTCTTGCTTCCCCGTATCACTGAGCAGTCGGTAGCGACGCGGGCTGTCAATCAAGAGGTTGCGAGTTCAAACTCTGGCAACATTCTGTCTGACCTTTGAAAAAGTCACTATGAGAAGCGTCATTCGTCTTTCACCAATTGGCTAACAGTCTATGTGGAAAAGCAGCCAATTTCTTGGAAAGTCTGCTGTATGTAGTACTGGTGTTGCAAAGTCTGCTGTATGTAGTACTGGTGTGGGAAAGTCTGCTGTATGTAGTACTGGTGTGGGAAAGTCTGCTGTATGTAGTACTGGTGTGGGAAAGTCTACTGTATGTAGTACTGGTGTGAGAAAGTCTGCTGTATATAGTACTGGTGTGGGAAAGTCTGCTGTATGTAGTACTGGTGTGGGAAAGTCTACTGTATGTAGTACTGGTGTGAGAAAGTCTGCTGTATGTAGTACTGGTGTGAGAAAGTCTGCTGTATGTAGTACTGGTGTGGGAAAGTCTGCTGTATATAGTACTGGTGTGGGAAAGTCTGCTGTATGTAGTGCTGGTGTGGGAAAGCCAGTAGTAGGTGAACTGGCCGCAGTGATATGACTTGAAATGTTTTGAAAACGGCGTTAAAACTCAATCAACCAACCATATTTTTTAGTAAACATTTAAAAAGTTGTCTGCTTCAAATTTGTTTTATGAGGCTATGGGTTAAACCTTACAACGCCGACTTTTTTAGAGTAGACTATCCAATGATCAAAATGTGGGTGACTTTATTGTTCATGAAGTGAGATGATAACTAAAATGCAAACACTGCCGATTTCAGTATTGTTTGCGTAAAGTTTAATTTGCTATTGGCGCTAACAGAATTAAGCCTTACCTACATGTAATACATCTGAAGCAGACGGCTTTGAATACATCTAGACATAAGTATGGAAGTCAAAGTTGTTGGATCAGGATTATAAGACAATAGAAGGTTTAGATACTCGAGAGTAAACGGTTTTCCTCCCACAAATCAAACCCAATGTTGTGGGTACGCAAAAGAATCATCGCACTGTGAAGATTATTTTGAATACCCACTACATAGGGTTTGAGTGCAAAATAAATGAGCCGTTCTACGACAAAACCAACATGATGGACTCTGCGTAATGTATCAACCCAGACCAGCCTGTGTAGTCCGCGCAGACTGATCCGGGACGACACAATCCGTCTCAGGGAGATAGAAGTATAGAGTAGTGATTCCTGAAACAGAAAATCCACACGAGGCGAAAAGTGCCTGCCTGGATTAGCATTCGCGTCATGCTTAGGCTGATCCGGTCGATGCTTAACGCAGTGTCCACAATGTTGGTTTTCTCGTGGAACGGCTCAAATATCAAATAAACTCTACAATGACCAAATACCCCTAATCTAGAGCTTTGTATGAACACTCGCAGTTTTAATATATATTTTTTCCATATATTTCAGGTTCGCATCGTGATTAACCAGACGGGATTGTTGGCGAGAGACATGCGGACCGATCTACTAATGATCAGGTTCGCCTCCATGAACCAGGTCCTCGATCCGTGGGTGTATATTTTATTACGACGAGAAGTTGTGTGGATCTTAGTCAGACCAATCAAATCCATTTTCTCAAAACTGTGTGGCACAAAACCATCTACCGATAATCAAACGCCACAGTCGCCGACGCTCAGACGCGGCGGCGGGCCCGCATCTCCGGGGATTAGTTTATCGGAGGAGAATAAAACGTGTTGTCTGTTCTGTTTCCATTGTTTGTGCGATCCGCCCGTAGACCCGAGGAGGCGGAGTTCGTCTTTACACCACAGTGAAAGCATTAAATATTCCATGTACCGCGTCTCACAGAGAAATCCAACTCAGACTCTGGCCCGGGACCTCGCGGATAACTATTCCAGTTTGTTATCAAAATCGACCGCCCCGGAGTGCCTGCCCTCTACTGTGGAGTCCGAGTCGAACAGACTTTTACACAAAGTACAATCGTTACCGACCATTTACAAGAGTAGTGAGGTGGTCACGCGACAACCGAGGACTGCCGGCGATACCGTCTATGTAGACTCCTTCACTGATGACATCACAGATTCGGCGGACTCGTTTTAAACCTGTCTCGCCTATAAGACGCATCTGCATCAGACGACCTTTGAAAACATTGTGACAAAAGAAGAAATTGCTCAAAACGAGTAATTTATCCTTTTGCAACAAAGTTTTCAACTTTTTTCGGTTATTATATATACCTACAATAATAGAGATTT
Organism: Serripes groenlandicus; assembly: GCA_031761405.1. Taxonomy (NCBI): domain Eukaryota; kingdom Metazoa; phylum Mollusca; class Bivalvia; order Cardiida; family Cardiidae; genus Serripes; species Serripes groenlandicus. Next base: position 182,265,464 of record JASEVX010000001.1, on the reverse strand, counting down.
TCCATATTTTTGAGCAGACATTTTAAAAGTTGTCTGCTGCAGATTTGTTTTATGTGGGTAAGGGTTAAACCTTACAACGCCGACTTATTTAAAGTAGACTATTCAATGTTCAAAATCGGGTGTCTCTATTTTTCATGAAATAAGTGTTTTAGGAATATTTTGATAACTAAACGGCAAACACTGCCAATTTCAGGTGAGACAGCTCGCCACGAGTTGTCTCACCTGAATCATGTTCAATTTGCCATTGGTGTTGAAAGAATTAAGCTTTACCTACATTCAACAAATATGCAGCAGACGGCGTTGCATACATATATACATAAATATGAAAAATCTCTGTAAATGCAAGTATTACATTTAAATAAAATTGAAATCATTTTTACAAAAGGGTAAATTGCTCATTATGAGCAATGGCTTCTGTTGCCAAATTGCTTTCAAAATTCGTCTGCTGCACAGGCGTCAGAAGGCGTATGTATGAAGGAAAGTGTTTAACCTTTCCTACATACAACACATCTGCAACAGACGGTCCTGAAATTGTCTAGCAAAAATGCGTAAATATCTTTTACGAATTACAGACGACATTTAACCCTTTCCCACATACTGATGCTGGAGCAATGTTTCATTTAGTCGTAATCTCTTCAACTTAAACAATATATTTTACTTTCATTAATGGAGAATTTCCATAGCATGTAGTAATTATTCAAAGCCGTCTGCTGCATAACTGTATGTGGGAATGGGTTAAACATTATTGCCCGGATGATGCAGATGTGTTTGCCTGTCGTGAGAAAACAGCATTAATTCATTTATATGATGTTTCATTTCCTAATGTTAAGCTTCGAATACATTTGTGATTAAATGAGTAGCCTAAAGTGCGTGTAAGATTTTAATAAGCAGTTACAAAAAATGTGTTTTTTTTAGAAATATTTTTTCCACTTTGTTCGTAAGTCGTCAACATTCGTCTGTATAATGTTAACCCTTTCCCTCATATAGACGTTTTTTTTAACGCATCTGCAGCAGACGGCTTTTTTGAAAACATAGTGATAAAAGAAGAAATTGCTCAAAACGAGCAATTTCTCCTTTTGTCACAATGTTTTCCACTTTTAGTCATAGGTTATCCATTCAATTATAGAGATTTTCTTTTCTTTGACAAAATATGTTTAAAGTCGTCTGCTGCAGAATTGTCGTATGAGGGAAAGGGTTTAGGGTCATATTGAGGTATATATTGCATAAGTTTGGTTAAATCGTATTAGAAATATTTATTAAATAACTTTTTGTATCAACGGTAATTTTAAAAAATATACATGTACTTATCGCAGATATGACAAGAAGTAAACTGCTCATAGTAGTAGAACTGTGAAATCGTTGATATTTTTTTTGTCATGTGAAATTACTCTTTGTTTTTGTAATGTGATAATGCTTTTAGTATAACAATGTGAAATTATGAAATTCTAATCGCATAGCGCTGATCATGTGGAATTCTCAGTTGGTTTTTCTAATGTCATTAAATATATATTGGTAATTTGAGTTTTAAGCCTGTAATTTTTACCGGAAATTTACATTGTTTTCTTGGTGATCGATATGTGTCAATTATGGTTAATTAATATGAAATAGGCATTGTTTTACTTTAATCCTTTTCCAGATGCAGATGCACTATGACGCATCTGCAGCAGACTTCTTCTGAAAACATTAGTCAAAGGAAAATCTCTAACAAGGAGAAAATTCCTGTTTTGTCATATTTGTTCAACTAGATCTATATGTATTTTACCATTTTTTCCATTTTGCCGCGATGTTTTCAAAGTACTCTGATTTGCTGTTCCTTTTCCGTTTACCAAAGAATAGATTGAGATTTAAACCGTTCACAATTTCAACACTTTATATATGTGGGATGCACACAATTAAATACAAAACGTTATATTAAAAGTTCTAAATTACATTGTAAAATTCAGATGTTTTATTGTATTGTAACAGGTTTACCGTCACAAGCGAAGCAATCTGGTCATAGCATAAAACCCCAGAATGAAAACACATCAAAGGTTACGTTGTAAAAATTGGTTTCTTCTTATATCGGCTTTAGGATTAGTGCAGATATAATCTAGACTGAGTCAATGCACAAGATAATCTCTTGTCTGCTTATTCGAATGATATTTTAAGCCGTTTTCAACATTATTTCAGTTATATCCCGATGTTTTATTGTGTAATTTACTCGTACAGCTATCCGAGTCACCCCAAGACCCTAAGACCCACGGGGAGCCATTATAACCATTTTTAGCTCATCTGTTTTTCAAAAAAAGTCAGAGTATTCTAATACCCTTGGCGTCGTCCTCTGCCGCGTCGTCTGCGTCGTCCTCTGCCGCGTCGTCTGCGTCGTCCTCTGCCGCGTCGTCACAAAACTTTAACCTTACCGTATAACTCAAAAACCGTTCAACATTTTCAAATGCATCCTAGGAACAATACGCATGTCTTTACCAAGTTACATAACTATTCAGTAACGCACCTTTTCCGACTTAGAAGAAAACAAAAGACAATCGATGGCGCTCTTGTTATAGTCTGGTTTGACACTACTCTGGTCTAAAGAATAACATGCTCGACAATTCTGACCTACGCCGATAGTATAAAATATAAATCGTTGGTTTTCCAGGAACATGACACCGATGTGTGTCGTCGTTGAGCCGAGTTCAGTAGCTAAATCTGTAGCGACAAGGGCAGTCAATCAATCGGTTGGGAGTTCGAATTCCAGCTCGGCCAACATTCTTTCCGGCGTTTGACGAAAGTCACTGTGACAAGCGTAATTCGTCTTTAACCTTTGGTCACACAATATATGTAGATAAGCAGCCATTTGCTTTGAAAGTATGTTGTGTGGAGTTCTGGTTTGAGAAAGCCATAAAATACACGAGTAGGTGAACTGGCCGCCGTAATCTGCCTGATAAATTGTTGAAAAACGATGTAAAACCCTAATAAATCAATCAGAACAATAGAAGTCGTTGCTTGAAAAATCACAAACATCAAAGGGCCGATCCGAGACAGCTATGTAACGACGGGAGCTATCGGTCCGAGGGTGATAAGTTCGCTACCCGAATCAGATATTTATTCTTTCCGTTGATTGACAAAAGTCATTCCGACCAGCGTCAATCGTCCTTCATTATTGAGCTAAATATTCCACATGAGCCGGTTGCTGTGAAACAAATGTTGTATAAGGATCTGGTGCGATAAGCAAGGAAACAGGCGTAGTTGAACAAACCACCTAGATATAATATATAAACTACCGTCAAAAACGCCGTCAAACCACAGGCGACCGAATTTCTATTTTAACAGAAAATAGGGAAACACACACAGAACTACTCAGAACGTATCTCTATATTGTCCATACGCTATATATGCAAACATGATCGTAATGGTAATTTGGGAAATCCCTCCAGTGTTTCTATAGATAGCCCCTCTATACGGTCCATGTAGTATAATAATTATATATAATATATAGTAGCGAATCTATTTATAGTAACAAGGTCTCGTTTGGGTATCCCCGATTTTTCTCATACGATGACATTTCGGTCGTTATTAGGCATATGGACCATATAAAGACAATTTGCAGTATATTAACCAGGTATTACATGTATGTATTTTTTTTTTCTCAAAAGAAAAATTCAGACGCCTGTGGTAAAACTCGAATCCATCAATCAATTAACTTAAGAAAGTCACTCCTGCTACGTGGCGACCCGGGAGATTGTTTTCGACTAGAGAAGTGCATTTTCATTAGAACAGTTGGCACGAAGGTGAGAATCGAATTTACCCTTAATGATCGACAAACAATACCAAAGACATTTTTTAGTATATATTCTGTTTGAAAATCGGATTTGAGAATTTATTCAAAAACAAAAGATATGCTCACGGAAATGCTTTATTTACAAAAAATAAAATCTCGATTACATGTTTATAAAGGACAAAACGGGAATCTGTATTTTGTTTGCTATAATCCAATAGTAGTGTTTATGACGGGTAATTGAAAAAGCATTATACATGTTTGTATTTTAGTGCCTACGGCTGTATAGCAATTTGGATTGTTATTATGAGCATTTTTTTTTTGCCACAATGTTTTTAATTCTAAATATGTAATTAAGCTTTAATAAATAGACAGTTCCTGTATTTGTTCTTAGAATTTTTCAAAGTTGTCTATTTCAGATTCGGTGTATGTGGGAAAGGATTCAAACGCGTTTAACTCCAAATAAATCATATCTCTCAAAATTGACCGCGTTCACATAACGGAGAAAATTCACTGTTAATACTTAACCTCTTTGCCGCATAGAGATGCTTTCTGACGCTTCTGCTGCAGGCAACTTTGGAAAACATTTTGGCAAAAGGAGAAATTGCTAAATAAACCCTCGGAACTATTAGTTTAGTTTACGGCTGAATGCTACGGTATAACATATCCCTTATTGGATTGAGATGATATCCGAAGCAAACCGAATTATCGCAATTCATTCGCCGTGGGCTCAAACAGGAAATTCATCATGGAGTCTTTAAATAAGGTCGTATGCCATCAAGATAGCGAGTTATTATTTTAGATGACTTTTGTTGTAAAAAAGTCCTTGTGGGACCGATTGATATTTTATTTGCGATATCAAGATGTATTGTCCTTCTCATCTGACACGATAGGGCGGGGCTCAACCAGATCTATGTGTACAGGGTTTTTTGGGAAGACAAGATGTATGGAGGCAATCGAAACCTCCTAAGGAAATTCATGCATTCTGGAATTCACTGAAAGTGTACGCTTCATTACTATTGGGAAAATTAATCGACCGCGTACTTGGAAATACATCATTCGGTCCACTACAGAGTAATTACGGTGTTGTAGAATGCAGTAGATCGAATGGTGATGTTTTTAGAAGAATCAGCCATAAACATCACAACAGCGAGTATAAATCTAATATAACCGACTGTCTACTGTTAAAGCCTCTTTTACCTAAAAATCTAATATGCATTGATCCACATCAATACAGAGGTTCAGATAAAGAGGGTTATTCAGCTCTTTTCCCCACAATATCTCTCTTGTTATCCAAATAATCCCTAAAATGTGGGTTACTCAAAAGAATCGTCTCACTGAGACGATTCTTTTGAGTACCCACAACATAGGGTTTAAGTGTCAAATAACGATTTGAGAACATGTAAAACGCCACTTATCTAGAGCTCTGGGTCAAGATCAATATCCAGCCCCGCCCTGCAAAGTCATATAATCTGGAAATAACGGTATTTTTTGTTTAAACATTTGATTTGTTACTTTTAAGTGCTGAAGATCAGTAACGTTGTGTTTTGTTACATTGTGTAACTGTGTTTGTTTTGTTAAATGCTTGGGTCCAGTAACGATGTGCTTTTGTTTAAGTGTTTTCAGCTCATTGAGCAAATAAACTATTTTAATGAATCCGTATGAAGTGTTGTTTATTTTTGCGAACCGACTTTCGAGCAGTTGCTAAACACCCTTCATTGATCGCGATTCAGTCATGCTCATAACAGGAGAGTGTTGAAAGCGAGCTTACATCATTCGAACAATTATATCTAAGAAGTGTTTGGCCTTTTGGCCTTTTTAATTTAACATTCACTATAAATCATAACATGCCTCACATCACAGGCGTCCGAGTTTAAGCCCCAGTCCCACCAACGTCGTGGACTGGCCCGGATCGTCCCGGACTGTCCCGGATCGTCCCGGACTGTCCCGGATCGTCCCGGACTGTCCCGGATCGTCCCGGACTGTCCCGGATCGTCCCGGACTGGTATTTGGCATATCCGGGATCAGATCCGTGTTGGGTCCGGCCTTAACCGGGACAGTCCGGGATGGTCCGTCATGGTCCGGGACACAAACCCGGCAATTTTAAACTGTTTAAATTGCCGTAGTCATCCGGGACCGTCCGGGAGGATTTTTCAATCCGGGGTAGTCCGGGACGGTCCGTAGTTGCACCGTGTTGATCCTGGGCGATCCTGGGCAAACCTGCATGTCGTAACAGGGCTAAAGACTCTACATCCAGCTCTCTCACTGCTTCTTTTGGCAGAGATTTTGTAAGCCTTGAGACTTTTGTTGAACAGCTCAGGATGGGACCTTAACCACTCCCCCTTGTTTACCTCCTGCTTATCTGTTAAATGAACGCCTTTTTTTTGGGGGGGGGGGGGGGGCGCTTTCTGCTCGGTGAAGAAACGGCTGGTACATCTGCCACCTCCTCGTTCATATTGATGACGGCTGCAGATTGAAATGCAGATACAGATTGACTTAGCTTCTTCGAAGTGGTAGTCATCGAGGGGATATGGACATCTTCGACATCAGAGGCCTCATCAGGAGAGGTTGGGTGACCTTCGGAGGACTCCTTTAGCTCCTGCCTCGCCTTTTTCTTATAAGGCGCACGAACAGGTACATTGAACACCACAGCACGCTTCCTTCTTGGTGGCATCTTCTCTTCAGTCTTCTAGCTTTAAAATATTTTTTCTATTGTCAGATCCCGGATGGTCCGGGATGGTACGGTGTCACTTGTGTTGACACCGTGTTTGGATCGGGATGGTCCGGGTCATTCCGGGACTGTCCGTGGCGCTACAGTGGTGGTACCTGGGTAAGCCGTGTTGGCTGCGTGTTAGCTCCGTGTTCATCCGTTATGGCGCCGTGTTGGGTTCCGGGCTGGTCCAGGATGACGATGTTTTGCGACCGTTGACGGACCGTCGACTCAATTTCGCCAAGGATTCCCCCTGATCAAGATAACTCTTGATCCGGGGTGTTCCGTGTTAATCCGGGTTACTTTTGAGAAAAATAAAACAACAACACACAATACTTGGTTAAACTACCACAAATAGTCTTTATATTGTCCATATGCTATAATTATAACGACCGTAATGTTGTCGTATGAGAATACTCGGAGAATCCCAAACAAGACCGCGTTACTATAAATAGATATATATATAGTCATTATTATTACACTATATGAACCGTATAGAGAGGCTATTTATAGTAACACGATTATTAACATATTAACGTAGTAACATTACGATCATTTTTATTACGACATAATTTTTGAGTAGCTTAACTATGTATTGTGTGTTTTTCCCCATTTGTTTTATGAAATGGAAATTCGGACGCCTGTGCTCGCAGCATTAAAAATCCGACGTTTCTGAATAAACAACTACACGAGATCCAGACAAGTTTGCGCCAACTTTCCAACAATTGTGGAGACATGGCTAGAAATTGTCATAGGACAATTTACATAAGAGTCGCGCCTAGAGATTTTGGGTCTCAGTGAATGACTCTCCGCATTGACAATCATTTATAGTTATATTGGCATTAAACTAGTAAGACTAAATATCCAAGTTACGGTTAAAAGATTCATACATGACGCGAGAAAACCAACATTATGGCCTCTGCGTAATGTATTGACCCAGATCAGCCTACACAGTCCGTGCAGACTGATCGGGGATGATACATTCCGTCTCAGGGGGGATAGAGGTATAGTGTAATGATTCCTGAAATAGAAAATCCACAGGAGGCGACAACTGCCTATCCGGGTAAGCCTGCGCGGCATGGTTAGGCTGATCCGGGTCGATACTTTACGCAGAATCCACACTGTTGATTTTCTCGCGGGACGACTCAGATGTATATACGATGAACGTATAACACATATTTAGATATTTTAAAAATACATCAAATCGTGTCATTTGCACATCACACCGAGAGACGCGGCCCATTTCATTTCTATTGACTGAAAGAGAATATCATTTAAACACAGATTACGAAGTAATCCTATATAGTTTGTAAGGAATTTTAATGACAGACGAAAATTAACAATTTATAAGCGTATGCGATGGTTTTGTTATTTGAGACGGCTAGCCAAGAATACTGTACCTTCCTATAAACCCTTACCCCGCTTAATAAACCTTTCCCCCATATAGACGCATTCTCACGCCTCTGCAGCAGACGGCTTTTGAAAACATAGTGATACAAGAAGAAATTGCTCAAGATGAGCAATTTCTTCTTTTGCCACAATGTTTTCCACTTTTAGTCATAACTTTTAGGTTATCCGTTCAATTATAGAGATTTTTCCGTTTTTTGACAAAATATGTTCAAAGTCGTCTGCTACAGATTTGTGTATGAGGGACAGGGTTAATAAGTGCGACTTCAGGATTTCAGATACTAGTAATGTCTGGGTTTGATAGTGATGCCGTTTAGGTCAAGTTACGCTAAATACATCCGCTGACTTGCTGATCTACAGTACTATAGTCCCTAAAAAAACCTTTGTTTGTTTAGAAACGAGTGTATACCACCACCAGAATGTATTGAATATATGACATTGAGTTTAAAAGCATTGTGAATGTGTATAGGATGCACTGGAAAATGATTGATTTAATCACTTTTAGAGAATGCTAAACACCGGTTTTGTCCGGGCCCGATTTGGTCCAAAATGACGGTAACCATTTTCGCCTGGTGAGTTCTTTCTTGCATAATGCATGACCCCACATTTTCTTTGGATTGTTTTAAAGCTAGGAGGTAAGTCTTTTCAATGATATATGGTGTTCTACATGAGAAACGCTTAGAAAGTGTGACACTTGAGGATTGAAACTGGTCGATTTACATGGAAACAAAGAAGGAATGTTTTTGGTGTATTGTTACCTTTAGCCGTTTACCGACATGTCAATTAAGAATAATCTCAGTTCTGAGTGACGAAGTGAACATGGGTTGCCCTCATCGCTGATATATGTACGCCTCGTGTACCACTCGACCGAAAAACGATAATGAATATGTTCAATCCTCAACTCTCTGCGACTGGCCTAATGAAACTCGAACACGGATTTAATACTTTACCTCATTCAGACGCTGTTTGACGCCTCTGCAGCAAACGACTTTTGAAAACACATCTCCTTCTGCCACAAAGTGTTCAGTTCTTTTCAATAAACAACATTTTTAATATAGATATGTCTCATACTTTTGCCAAGCTATTTTCAAAGTCGTCTGCTGCATGTTTGCTGTATGAGGGAAAGGGTTAAATAATTATCCATTTAATTCAATTTTCATATACTCTAAGTTGTTTTAAGCCATTGACATAAAAGGTGCCATGTCAATTATTGTATAATTATGTGTTATTATATACCTGCGCATTTTACGGAGCAAAAACGTAAAGATGGTCATGCACAGGTCAGATACGGTACTAAAATATGGTAATGGTACGTCACTGAAATATGAAGTGACATCATTGAAATATGAACCACGTCATTCAAAATGAGGTAGTACGTCGTACGCCAATCATAAATTTTACTTTATCTGTAAATTGTGTTACTTCGTTATTTCAAGTTAGGAAGTTGTATTGATTTTCTTTATTCTGTCTTCAAAGTTAAATGGTCAAATTGATTCTCGATCCCCGGTAGCTCAGTCGGTAGCGACGCGGGCTGTCAATCCAGGGGTTGTGAGTTCAAAACCCAGCTCGACCAACATTTATTTCGATGTTTGACAAAAGTCAATGGGACAATCGTCATTCGTCTTCCACCAATGGGCTTACAGTCTATGTAGAACAGCAGCCAGTTGCTTGGGCAGATTGTTGTGTGGATTACTAGTGTGCAAAAGCCAGGAAACACATGAGTAGCTGAACTGCCCGCCGCGCTATGACTGAGCAATTGTTGAAAAAAAACGGCGTTCGGCCCAAATCAATCAATCTCTTGACCGTCGGTCTCACGAGATATCAGTTTTCAACGTCCCTCGAAGACAACACCAAACCCAGTATTGCAATACAATAAATTATTTTTTTAAAAATCTTTTTATTTCGATGCTGAGTATGTACATAATACATAAATGACAGCTCTGCAATATATTATACAACGTGATCAGAGGGCAACAAAATGCGTAGTAATTAAATCAATATGAGAGAAAAATTGAGAATAAGAGAAAAAGAAGGTACATAATTGAGGATAGAAGCATGTTTTTTTAGCTTAAATATGTTTGTTAAGCATGTTTATTTGAAAGCTCAATAAGCTTGTTTTCGTCATGTTTCCATATTTAATTATCTTTCCTTTTCGAAACAAAATAAAAAGGGAATGCTTATGGAAACATTTATATTCCTATAATTAGAAGGTACAGAATGTTAGCGGTGTGTTACTTAACAGTAACAGAGAAAAGGATCTTATGAGACTCGTGTATCGCTACAGCAACATAATATTCCCACTATACGACTAGAAGCTGTAAGAGCTTATGGCTATACAATGTTGCATTGCCTTGTCTTTGCTTTAATAGTTGCTCCGTAATTCCCAACCGTATGTTAATTATAATAAGTGTAATCGTATATGATACTCAGTTCTCCCTTTCCCACATAAATACACTTTCTGACGCACAAGCCGCAAACGACTTTGTGAAAACAGTGTGGTAAAAGAAGAAATTGTTCATAATGACCAATTTCTTCTTTTTTACCAGAATGTTTTCAACTCTATTCAATAATTAAAATCATACATTGAAATACTCCCGTTTTTGAGAGATGATTTTAAAGTCATCTGCTGCAGATTTTAGTGTATGATGGAAACGGTTAAGTCGTCTGTCAGAGCTATCTGTAAAGTGCTATGACAATTTGTTTTCACTATGATCCATATCAGTGAAGTTCGAACTGTCGTATCTAAAACCAATCATCGAATCATATGACCATTAATTATACAAATATTGTTACGTATACCATTAATTTGAATGCAGTTAAAACAATATCTAAAAGCACTAGTGTCGTATCATTATGTATCAATACTTCAGCCGTCCCGCGAGAAAACCAACGTTAGCGTCTCTACGTAATGTATCTACCGGATCAGCCTGCGCTGTCCGCGCAGGCTGATCAGGCCGACACATTCCGTTTCAGGGAGATAGAGGTATAGAGTAATGATTCCTGAAACAGAAAATCCACAGGAGGCGAAAAGTGTCTATCCGGATAAACTTGCGCGGCATGCTTAGGCTGATCCGTGTGGATACTTTACGCAGAGTCCACAATGTTGGTTTTCTCGCCGGACGGCTCACTTTGTTTTAACTACTGATCCGGTAGAACGTCGGAACATTGAATATATGATTTTGATCACGAGACTTTGTTTCTTTGAATGGCGTTTCATGCTGTTTTAAACTTTTGTTCAGTCACATCACTGGGGCCAGTTCACTTACCCGTATGTTTCTTGACTTTTTCGCATGAGTACTCCATACAACACTCTTACTGAACATCTGGTTGCTTTCCAACATAGAATGTCAGCCCATTGGTGGAAGACGAATGTCGCCTGTCGCTTTGACTTTTGTCCGAAATCGGAAAGCATGTTGGCCGAGCAGGGGTTCGAATTCACGGACCCTAGATTGACAGCCTTGGTAATTGACCAGTGCTACCGGTATTATTTATTCTGACAACAATGCATCAGGCGTAACGCTATCACGACAACCCTTAGCGTTAGAGAACCATGTGAGCCGGCCCGCGAGAAAACCAACAGTGTGGACTCTGAGTAAAGTATCGACCCGGATCAGCTTAAGCATGCCGCGCAGTGTTACCCTGATAAGACACTTTTCGCCTACTGTGGATTTTCTGTTTCAGGAATAATTACTCAATACCTCTATCCCCCTGAGACGGAATGTGTTGGCCCGGATCAGTCTGCGCGGACTGCGCAGGCTGATCTGGGTCGATACATTACGCAGAGGCCATAATGTTGGTTTTCTCGCGGGACGGCTCATTTTTAAAGTCTTTGGCTTTACCCGGCCGAGTATCGTACCCCGATATCTCGCTCCCAAGCGCAACTAGGTACATAAAGGACTTGGATCGTAGTGAACAGTTTAATTATAAATCGGTTATACTGGGTGATCTTTAAACGCACAATATCTACCTCAATAGATAGCCTATCAACTTAGTCATATTCCAAAATACCACCGCTGTCAGACGCCTCTGCAATAGACGACTTTGAAAACGCTTTATACAAACGAGAAATTTAAAATAAGGAGCAATCGATCCTTTGGCCACAACTTGTCGACTTTATCTAAAAAGTGTTCTTTAATTTATAGAGAGTTTTCATATTTTTAACCAAATATTTTCAAACTTGTCTGCTGCAGATTTGCTGTATGTGGGAAATAGTTAAATATGTATTGCACGATCATGAGCGAAACATAGAACCGTAGTCCTATTATGGAAAGGTGAAAAGAAAAAGCAATATCACTGGCATAAATAATTGCCATGTAATGTTTATTCTTCATTTAAATCTTTTATGTAAACCGTGCGTTAGTTATATAAAATTACTCTCAATCCATGGATTGATGCGCTCAGATTTCACCCACTGAGCAAAATTGAAAAGGAGTTTTTGAAATATTATTTACCGTTGATTTCATCACAAAAGAGTAGCATAGGCGTATTTATTTTCCTTTAGACGTATACCCGTCCATCCATGCATTATAAATAGCATATTGCGAAATCGAGAAGTCGTTCCTAATTGACACACACTCCCTGGATTTTACAGCTCGCTAATTGTATTTTGGAATGGGTTAAGCGATATATTTGAATTATTTCATTCTTAACGGCCTTTCTACATACATCAGATCGGTAGCAGACGACTTAAAATGTCTAGGCCAATGTACAGAACATCTCTATAAATGAATGTAGAATTACTGAAAAATGCTCGTTTAAAGCAATTTCTTATTTTGTCACACTGTTTTAAATCAAAGCGCTGAAGGCACTGCATTTCTTTGGGTACACCTACCTGTACACTTATTGAGTTTCCATGATATATTACATTAACATATATGTATGCATTGTGATGGAAATGGTTGGAAACCATATACAATTAGGTGGAAGTTTAAACAGCACTAAGTAAAAACTCATGCCAATGCCAAATTCATCAGTGTATATAAAAACAAGAGGGCCATGATGGCCCTATATCGCTCACCTGGTTTAATAGAACTTCCAAGTTTTCAGAGCTTTTACCCTTTACATAATAAGGAATGTAATCTCAGCACGCTGGCAGCCATGTTTTCAATAGATCAGAATTATTGGAACAATCTTAGTTCATACAATTTTTAAATCAGGCCAGCACTTTTGGACTAGAAGGTTTTTTAAGATTTGGCAATTTTCCCCTTTTCTGATGCCGCAACAGCCAAAGTTCTACTTGAATTAAATTCTTCGAACAACTTTGGAAGGGGGGCCACCTAAGGACCATTCCTGTGAAGTTATTTTGAAATCTGTATATCGGTTTAGTAGAAGAAGATTTTTTAAAGTTTTAACAATGCACATATAAGGAAAACAATCCCCGCCCCCTTGCGGCCATGTTTTTCAACGGATTGGAAATATTTGAACAATCTTGGTAGAGGATGCCCTAAGGAACACTTGTGCAAAATAATTTTCAAATCGGGCTAGCACATTTGGACAAGAAGATTTTTTAAGATTTTGCAATTTTCCCCTTTTCTGATGCCGCAACAGCCAATGTTCTACTTGGAATTAAATTCTTTGAACAGCTTTGAAAGGGGACCACCTAAGGACCATTCCTGTGAAGTTATTTTGAAATCTGTCCATTGGTTTGGTAGAAGAAGTCATTTGTAGGAAATTGTTAACAGACGGTCAGACGACGACGACGACGACGACGACGGTCGACGGACATTCAGTGATCACAAAAGCTCACCTTGCACTTCGTGCATAGGTGAGCTAAAAACATGAGGCACATGTGGAAATAATATTTGATAAACAAGTATCATAAGAAATGTGGAGTAATAAGATGGCCACGAAATAGCACAGACTCACTTGTTAAGTTTTGGCATAATTGTTAACCAAACAATTTAAAATGTAATCAAAATATTGTAACAAGAAGGCCATGATGGCCCTCGATCGCTCACCTAAGTGTTAACAAGATTTTCCTTAAATTTGACCTAGTGATCTAGTTTATGACAGGACATGAGCCAGTTTCGAACTCGGCCTAGATATCAATAAGACAAACATCCTAACAAAGTTTCCACGCAACATGCTCAATCCAAAAATATAGCTTCCAGAGTGTTTACAAGGTTTTTCACAAATTTGACCTTGAGACCTAGTTTTTGACCGGACATGACCCAGTTCCAAACTTGCCCGATATTTCATGGAGACGAATGTTCTAGCAAACTTGCATGGTGATTGGAGGCAAAATGTAGCCTGTAGTGTGTTAACAAGGGTAAAATGGACGCTGGCCGGACGCCGGACAAAATGTGACCCCAATAGCTCACCTTGCACTTTGTGCATAGGTGAGCTAAAAATATGGAAAATCTATGTAAAAATAAAGGTAGCATAGAAGAAAAGAGTTGAATACATAGTTGCAAATATATCACCACTATGATCATTTTATATCCCTTTGTGACAATGTTTCCAGATGTCTTCAGGTGCAAATGTATTAAATGCTCTGCAAGTTGAAAAAGGGTTTTGCATTTCTGGGAACAAAGATATTTTTTACAAGCATACTCAATTAAAAGCTGTGCTTTATGAAGTAAAAAAACTATTAGTTTCCCTCCTTCTTACATACAAATAATATTTAAGATTCTATCAGTTTTGTCAAGTGAAAACATTACCCAATAAACTGTCAATCAAACAGACAAGATTACTTCAGCAGATGACAATAAGAAAGTATCTGTGATGTGGCATCTGATCTTTTTCAAATCAAAACATCTCATGCTCAGACTAATATTGGTGGTAATAAACCATATAGTGAGTCGATCAATTCTTAACACATAAACACAGAGAATGAATTCACCAATCTTTTATATTTTTATTATTATTTTTAAATATTACTTTTGGGAAACAGGCTGGATACATGTATCACCATTACTCATTATAATAAGGTGACAGTCTAAAACACTGACAAATTAAGTAGACCCAGATCAGAAAGCAATACTCCTCTAAAATGGGTATGCATACTGTACCAATTTCAGTTCATACTACTTGTGTCAACACATTTTAAAATGCATGCATCAACCTTGAACAATAAATTGGGTTTCATGCCATTTCAACAGTATATGGGTTATATCTAAGTATAACTGTGCTTATACATACTACAATTAAATTAGTATTGCTAAGAAATGTGCAGTACACTATGACCTGCTGTGGACAGAAATCCAGACTGCCTTTTCAAAGAGCAATGCAACAGTTCTAGTTATTCACACATGCGAATAATTAGAACTGCTGCATGGCTGTTTCCTTGATGCGCTATTAAAATGTGTTTACTTTTCATAACAAGAGGTTCATGATGGCCCTATATTGCTCACCTGATTAATTAGATTGTTAATGTGTTTAAAACAACCATGTTTTTTAAGAAACATTTGTGCCAAATTTTAACAGTTTACAATTTACATATAAGAACAAGAGGCCCATGAGGGCCTTTGGTCAAAAGGAAACAAGCTCTCATGCATACATAGATACTGTATAAGTTTGGTAATCATTGGAATGAATGTATATTGTTTTATGGCGCATAGACAGCTAAGGTCATTTAGCGCACAATTAAATTTTATTATTCATGATCCCTGGATAAACAAATCAGTACTAGGTTAGAAAATGTGCCTTGCCCAAGGGCACTCCACTATGACCGAATTGCCGCAACTGGGGATCGAACCAGGGACACCCTGTTTCGAAATCCATGCCTCACATCACAGGCGTCCGAGTTTAAGCCCCAGTCCCACCAACGTCGTGGACTGGCCCGGATCGTCCCGGACTGGTATTTGGCATATCCGGGATCAGATCCGTGTTGGGTCCGGCCTTAACCGGGACAGTCCGGGATGGTCCGTCATGGTCCGGGACAAAAACCCGGCAATTTTAAACTGTTTAAATTGCCGTAGTCATCCGGGACCGTCCGGGAGGATTTTTCAATCCGGGGTAGTCCGGGACGGTCCGTAGTTGCACCGTGTTGATCCTGGGCGATCCTGGGCAAACCTGCATGTCGTAACAGGGCTAAAGACTCTACATCCAGCTCTCTCACTGCTTCTTTTGGCAGAGATTTTGTAAGCCTTGAGACTTTTGTTGAACAGCTCAGGATGGGACCTTAACCACTCCCCCTTGTTTACCTCCTGCTTATCTGTTAAAAGCAACGCCTTTTTTGGGGGGGGGGGGGGGGGGTGCGCTTTCTGCTCGGTGAAGAAACGGCTGGTACATCTGCCACCTCCTCGTTCATATTGATGACGGCTGCAGATTGAAATGCAGATACAGATTGACTTAGCTTCTTCGAAGTGGTAGTCATCGAGGGGATATGGACATCTTCGACATCAGAGGCCTCATCAGGAGAGGTTGGGTGACCTTCGGAGGACTCCTTTAGCTCCTGCCTCGCCTTTTTCTTATAAGGCGCACGAACAGGTACATTGAACACCACAGCACGCTTCCTTCTTGGTGGCATCTTCTCTTCAGTCTTCTAGCTTTAAAATATTTTTTCTATTGTCAGATCCCGGATGGTCCGGGATGGTACGGTGTCACTGTGTTGACACCGTGTTTGGATCGGGATGGTCCGGGTCATTCCGGGACTGTCCGTGGCGCTGCAGTGGTGGTACCTTGGTAAGCCGTGTTGGCTGCGTGTTAGCTCCGTGTTCATCCGTTATGGCGCCATGTTGGGTTCCGGGCTGGTCCAGGATGACGATGTTTTGCGACCGTTGACGGACCGTCGACTCAATTTCGCCAAGGATTCCCCCTGATCAAGATAACTCTTGATCCGGGGTGTTCCGTGTTAATCCGGGTTACCTTTGAGAAAAATAAAACAACAACACACAATACTTGGTTAAACTACCACAAATAGTCTTTATATTGTCCATATGCTATAATTATAACGACCGTAATGTTGTCGTATGAGAATACTCGGAGAATCCCAAACAAGACCGCGTTACTATAAATAGATATATATATAGTCATTATTATTACACTATATGAACCGTAAAGAGAGGCTATTTATAGTAACACGATTATTAACATATTAACGTAGTAACATTACGATCATTTTTATTACGACATAATTTTTGAGTAGCTTAACTATGTATTGTGTGTTTTTCCCCATTTGTTTTATGAAATGGAAATTCGGACGCCTGTGCTCGCAGCATTAAAAATCCGACGTTTCTGAATAAACAACTACACGAGATCCAGACAAGTTTGCGCCAACTTTCCAACAATTGTGGAGACATGGCTAGAAATTGTCATAGGACAATTTACATAAGAGTCGCGCCTAGAGATTTTGGGTCTCAGTGAATGACTCTCCGCATTGACGTCATTTATAGTTATATTGGCATTAAACTAGTAAGACTAAATATCCAAGTTACGGTTAAAAGATTCATACATGACGCGAGAAAACCAACATTATGGCCTCTGCGTAATGTATTGACCCAGATCAGCCTACACAGTCCGTGCAGACTGATCGGTGATGATACATTCCGTCTCAGGGGGGATAGAGGTATAGTGTAATGATTCCTGAAATAGAAAATCCACAGGAGGCGACAACTGCCTATCCGGGTAAGCCTGCGCGGCATGGTTAGGCTGATCCGGGTCGATACTTTACGCAGAGTCCACACTGTTGATTTTCTCGCGGGACGACTCAGATGTATATACGATGAACGTATAACACATATTTAGATGTTAATACATCACATCGTGTCATTTGCACATCACACCGAGAGACGCGGCCCATTTCATTTCTATTGACTGAAAGAGAATATCATTTAAACACAGATTACGGAGTAATCCTATATAGTTTGTAAGGAATTTTAATGACAGACGAAAATTAACAATTTATAAGCGTATGCGATGGTTTTGTTATTTGAGACGGCTAGCCAAGAATACTGTACCTTCCTATAAACCCTTACCCCGCTTAATAAACCTTTCCCCCATATAGACACTTTCTGACGCATCTGCAGCAGACGTCTTTTTGAAAACATAGTGATAAAAGAAGAAATTGCTCAAAACGAGCAATTTCTTCTTTTCTTCTTTTGCCACAATGTTTTCCACTTTTAGTCATAACTTTTAGGTTATCCGTTCAATTATAGAGATTTTTCCGTTTTTTGACAAAATATGTTCAAAGTCGTCTGCTACATATTTGTGTATGAGGGACAGGGTTAATAAGTGCGACTTTAGGATTTCAGATACTAGTAACGTCTGGATTTGATAGTGATGCCGTTTAGGTCAAATTACGCTTAATACATCCGCTGACTTGCTATAGTACTATAGTCCCTAAAAAAAACTTTGTTTGTTTAGAAATGAGTGTACACCACCACCAGAATGTATTGAATATATGACATTGAGTTTAAAAGCATTGTGAATGTGTATAGGATGCACTGGAAAATGATTGATTTAATCACTTTTAGAGAATGCTAAACACCGGTTTTGTCCGGGCCCGATTTGGTCCAAAATGACGGTAACCATTTTCGCCTGGTGAGTTCTTTCTTGCATAATGCATGACCCCACATTTTCTTTGGATTGTTTTAAAGCTAGGAGGTAAGTCTTTCCAATGATATATGGTGTTCTACATGAGAAACGCTTAGAAAGTGTAACATTTGAGGATTGAAACTGGTCGATTTACATGGAAACAAAGAAGGAATGTTTTTGGTGTATTGTTACCTTTAGCTTTAGCTTTCTTCTTTTCTTCTTTTGCCACAATGTTTTCCACTTTTAGTCATAACTTTTAGGTTATCCGTTCAATTATAGAGATTTTTCCGTTTTTTGACAAAATATGTTCAAAGTCGTCTGCTACAGATTTGTGTATGAGGGACAGGGTTAATAAGTGCGACTTTAGGATTTCAGATACTAGTAACGTCTGGATTTGATAGTGATGCCGTTTAGGTCAAATTACGCTTAATACATCCGCTGACTTGCTATAGTACTATAGTCCCTAAAAAAAACTTTGTTTGTTTAGAAATGAGTGTACACCACCACCAGAATGTATTGAATATATGACATTGAGTTTAAAAGCATTGTGAATGTGTATAGGATGCACTGGAAAATGATTGATTTAATCACTTTTAGAGAATGCTAAACACCGGTTTTGTCCGGGCCCGATTTGGTCCAAAATGACGGTAACCATTTTCGCCTGGTGAGTTCTTTCTTGCATAATGCATGACCCCACATTTTCTTTGGATTGTTTTAAAGCTAGGAGGTAAGTCTTTCCAATGATATATGGTGTTCTACATGAGAAACGCTTAGAAAGTGTAACATTTGAGGATTGAAACTGGTCGATTTACATGGAAACAAAGAAGGAATGTTTTTGGTGTATTGTTACCTTTAGCCGTTTACCGACATGTCAATTAAGAATAATCTCAGTTCTGAGTGACGAAGTGAACATGGGTTGCCCTCATCGCTGATATATGTACGCCTCGCGTACCACTCGACCGAAAAACGATAATGAATATGTTCAATCCTCAACTCTCTGCGACTGGCCTAATGAAACTCGAACACGGATTTAATACTTTACCTCATTCAGACGCTTTTTGACGCCTCTGCAGCAAACGACTTTTGAAAACACATCTCCTTCTGCCACAAAGTGTTCAGTTCTTTTTAATAAACAACCTTTTTAATATAGATATGTCTCATATTTTTGCCAAGCTATTTTCAAAGTCGTCTGCTGCATGTTTGCTGTATGTGGGAAAGGGTTAAATAATTATTCATTTAATTCAATTTTCATATACTCTAAGTTGTTTTCAGCCATTGACATAAAAGGTGCCATGTCAATTATTGTATAATTATGTTTTATTATATACCTGCACATTATACGGCGCAAATACGTAAAGATGATCATGCATAGTTCAGATACGGTACCAAATATGGTAATAGTACGTCACTGAAATATGAAGTGACATCATTGAAATATGAACTCACGTCATTCAAAATGAGGTAGTTTGTCGTACGCTAATCATAATTTTATTTAATCTGTAAATTGTGTTACTCCGTTATTTCAAAGTTAAAAAGTTGTATTGATTTTATTTATTCTGTCTTCAAAGTTAAATGGTCAAATGGATTCTCGATCCCCGGTAGCTCAGTCGGTAGCGACGCGGGCTGTCAATCCAGGGGTTGTGAGTTCAAAACCCAGCTCGACCAACATTTATTCCGATGTTTGACAAAAGTCAATGGGACAATCGTCATTCGTCTTCCACCAATGGGCTTACAGTCTATGTAGAACAGCAGCCAGTTGCTTGGGCAGATTGTTGTGTGGATTACTAGTGTGCAAAAGCCAGGAAACACATGAGTAGCTGAACTGGACGCCGCGCTATGACTGAGCAATTGTTGAAAAAAACGGCGTTCGGCCCAAATCAATCAATCTCTTGACCGTCGGTCTCACGAGATATCAGTTTTCAACGTCCCTCGAAGACAACACCAAACCCAGTATTGCAATACAATACATTATTTTTTTAAAAATCTTTTTATTTCGATGCTGAGTATGTACATAATACATAAATGACAGCTCTGCAATATATTATACAACGTGATCAGAGGGCAACAAAATGCGTAGTAATTAAATCAATATGAGAGAAAAATTGAGAATAAGAGAAAAAGAAGGTACAGAATGGAGGATAGAAGCATGTTTTTTTAGCTTAAATATGTTTGTTAAGCATGTTTATTTGAAAGCTCAATAAGCTTGTTTTCGTCATGTTTCCATATTTAATTATCTTTCCTTTTCGAAACAAAATAAAAAGGGAATGCTTATGGAAACATTTATATTCCTATAATTAGAAGGTACAGAATGTTAGCGGTGTGTTACTTAACAGTAACAGAGAAATGGATCTTATGAGACTCGTGTATCGCTACAGCAACATAATATTCCCACTATACGACTAGAAGCTGTAAGAGCTTATGGCTATACAATGTTGCATTGCCTTGTCTTTGCTTTAATAGTTGCTCCGTAATTCCCAACCTTATGTTAATTATAATAAGTGTAATCGTATATGATACTCAGTTCTCCCTTTCCCATATAAAGACACTTTCTGACGCACAAGCCGCAAACGACTTTGTGAAAACAGTGTGGTAAAAGAAGAAATTGTTCATAATGACCAATTTCTTCTTTTTTACCAGAATATTTTCAACTCTATTCAATAATTAAAATCATACATTGAAATATTCCCTCTTTTAGAAATGATTTCAAAGTCGTCCGCTGCAGATTTTAGTGTATAATGTAAAGGTTTTAGTCGTCTGTCAGAGCTATCTGTAAAGTGCTATGACAATTTGTTTTCACTATGATCCATATCAGTGAAGTTCGAACTGTCGTATCTAAAACCAATCATCGAGTCATATGACCATTAATTATACAAATATTGTTACGTAAACCAGTAATTTGAATGCAGTAAAAGCAATAGCTAAAGGCACTAGTGTCGGATTATTGTTTATCAATACTTCAGCCGTCCCGCAAGAAAACCAACATTATGGTCTCTGCGTAATGTATCGACCCGGATCAGCCTGCAATGTCCGCGCAGAATGATCAGGCCGACACATTCCGTCTCAGGGAGATAGAGGTAAAGAGTAATGATTCCTCTTAAAGAAATCATTTACTTTTACATCTGATATTCATGCAAGACTCTTACGTTCAGCCACTTCATTCCAGTTGTATACACCAAAACCTAACTTGGAAATATATCGAAATACATTTATATTTTCCGGTTCATCAGTTTGGAATTCCCTTCCTTCATATATTCAAAACTCAACGTCTATTCAGCATTTCAAATCCCAATATTTACGTTGGATAAACCAATCGTAATTCAATGGTACTTGTAGTACAATCGTATTTCATGAAACTATGCACAATATTTAGATCTGTGGCTGTTCTACGATACAATAATAGACATATAAATTTTAAGTCCATAATTATAATCGCATGTATATTATAGCATAGAGTAGTTCATATGTAACACACGTTTATTCATGTTTCGTTCCATTTTGTTTATGTGTGAGGCCCTCATGGAAGATTGACTTTCATATAAAGCCTTAATTATTCCTGAAACAGAAAATCCACAGGAGGCGAAAAGTGTCTATCCGGGTAAGTTTATATATGTAAGGATATATGATTTTGATCAGGCGACTTTGTTTCTTTGAATGTCGTTTCCTGCTGTTTTAAACATTTGTTCAGTCACATCACGTTAGCCAGTTTACTTACCCGTTATTTTACGTATGTTTCTTGACTTTTTCGCATGAGTACTCCATACAACTCTCTTACTGAACATCTGGTTGCTTTCCAACATAGAATGTCAGCCCAATTGGTGAAAGACGAATGTCGCCTGTCGCTTTGACTTTTGTCTGACGTCGGAAAGCATGTTGGCCGAGCTGGGGTTCGAATTCACAGACCCTGGATTGACAGCCTTGGTAATTGACCAATGCTACCGGTATTATTTATTCTGACAACAAGGCATCAGGCGTAACGCTATCACGACAACCCTTAGCGTTAGAGAACCATGTGAGCCGGCCCGCGAGAAAACCAACAGTGTGGACTCTGAGTAAAGTATCGACCCGGATCAGCTTAAGCATGCCGCGCAGTGTTACCCTGATAAGACACTTTTCGCCTACTGTGGATTTTCTGTTTCAGGAATAATTACTCAATACCTCTATCCCCCTGAGACGGAATGTGTTGGCCCGGATCAGTCTGCGCGGATTGCGCAGGCTGATCTGGGTCGATACATTACGCAGAGGTCATAATGTTGGTTTTCTCGCGGGACGGCTCATTTTTAAAGTCTTTGGCTTTACCCGGCCGAGTATCGTACCCCGATATCTCGCTCCCAAGCGCAACTAGGTACATAAAGGACTTGGATCGTAGTGAACAGTTTAATTATAAATCGGTTATACTGGGTGATCTTTAAACGCACAATATCTACCTCAATAGATAGCCTATCAACTTAGTCATATTCCAAAATACCACCGCTGTCAGACGCCTCTGCAATAGACGACTTTGAAAACGCTTTATACAAACGAGAAATTTAAAATAAGGAGCAATCGATCCTTTGGCCACAACTTGTCGACTTTATCTAAAAAGTGTTCTTTAATTTATAGAGAGTTTTCATATTTTTAACCAAATATTTTCAAACTTGTCTGCTGCAGATTTGCTGTATGTGGGAAATAGTTAAATATGTATTGCACGATCAAGGGTGAAACATAGAACCGTAGTCCTATTATGGAAAGGTGAAAAGAAAAAGCAATATCACTGGCATAAATAATTGCCATGTAATGTTTTCTCTTCATTTAAATCTTTTATGTAAACCGTGGGTTAGTTATATAAAATTACTCTCAATTCATGGTTTGATGCGCTCAAATTTCACCCAATGTGCAAAATTGAAAAGGAGTTTTTGAAATATTGTTTACCGTTGGTTTCATCACAAAAGAGTTGCATAGGCGTATTTGTTTTGCTTTAGACGTATACCCGTTCATGCATGCATTATAAATAGCATATTGCGAAATCGAGAAGTCGTTCCTATTTGACATTGCTCTTAAAAGGGAATATTTTAATAGCATTCTTTGGAATACGTAAATCCTTCCCCTGCTGTATGGGACGTTTTACAGACACTCTCTGACGCCACTGCAGCAGACGAATTTGGAAAACAATAATTGGAAAGAATGTTGCCGAGCTGGTGTTCGAACACACAATCCCTCGATTGTACAGCTCGCTAATTGTATTTTGGAATGGGTTAAGCGATATATTTGAATTTTTTCATTCTTAACGGCCTTTCCACATACATCAGATCGGTAGCAGACGACTTTTAAAATGTCTAGGCCAAAGTACAGAACATCTCTATAAATGAATGTAGAATTACTGAAAAATGCTCGTTTAAAGCAATTTCTTATTTTGTCACACTGTTTTAAAAAATCGTCTACTGCAGAGGCGTCAGAAAGCGTCTGTATGTGGGAAAGGGTTCAGTTATCTCCAGTACACTTTGATTGTATGTGAATAAATATATTCGCTAATGAATGTGAAGTGATAGGCCAGTGATAGGCCAGTGTTCTTTATATATTTCTATCAAAATTAACATTGTTATGTATTTATGACCGAAACACGGCAATGTTGCTTATTGATTGATTGAAGTTACAAGCAGTTTTCAATGGTTTATTATGGCGCTTAGCTCACATACCAGTTTTTTTCTTGTCTTTCTTGAACTAATTCTCCACTCAATTACACCATAACATTGTTCCTCGGCAACTGGCTACCTAAATAAACTAGTAAGCCCTCCGGTGGAAAACCATTGACGCTTGCCACTAGCACTGTTGTCAATGATCGGAAGGAATAAATGGCCTTGACGACCCCTTGAGTGATAACCGTTACCTTTAACGATTGAGCCACCGGGGATTGACACATAAAAATCAGAACAAAGCGCAAAGGTACAATTCACATGAACCTTCTTTGGTAGTTTATGCATATATACATGAATGTGTTCATATTAAATGATTACATATAACACTTTTAATAGCACTAAATGTATGGGAACGTTAACGTATATATTACGATGAGGTTAAAGACCATATAACCATGTGTTGATAATTAATGTGTATAAACATGAAATAATTTAACGAGTGCATAATGTTGGTAACAGTAAGTGAACAGGATATTAAATGCCTTTGTTAATGAAGACCCAGGTCCGACTATTTTAAATAATGCATCTGCATATTTAGTCAAAACATAAAAAAAAATCTCATGCATATATGTCGAAATTACTTGTTGTTAAGTTTGTTTTTGTTTTGTTTTTAGCTGTAGCCTATATTTCTTCTCTATGTGATTCTCTTAAACACCAATTCGACTGATCAATCAACGAACTAGATAAACGTCTCATACTCCTCTTACACTATTTTAGCGAAGTTCAAATCATAGCAGTTTACCACCCAATACAACTGATTTTTTTTTCTTTTTCTTTTTTAAATGACAATGAAATTATGTTTTTATTTGTTTGTTTTACAAGATGCATGTATTTATATACGTAAATAAAAGCTATCTATCTATCATGCAAGCCGATTCAGTAAAACGTATTTTTCTACTTGATATTTAGTGGTGAATTAATCACGACCAAGGTTAAACGGTTGTTGACGATGTGTTATGATTTAATAATTGAGCCACATCAAGCAATTTGGAGACTCAACAGGGGCGTAGCTTTGCAATAATCAATGTGTAGGTCGTCTCGTGAGAAAATCAACATTGTGCGTAAAGTATCGACCCGGATCAGCCTAAGCATGCTACACAGGCCTACCCGGATAGACACTTTCCGCCTCCTGTGGATTTTCTGTTTCAAGAATAACTTCTCTATACATCTATCCCCTTAAGACGGAATGTGTCGGCCGGATCAGTCTGCGCGGACAGCGCAGGCTGATTTGGTCGATACATTACGCAGATGTCTATCGCCGCAGCTGCATTTTGGGGCAATTTTAGAAAAAAAATGTGTAGGCACGTGCCTACAGTGCCTAAAGGTAGCTACGCCCCTGCTCAATGACAGACCGCGTTGATTTCATTTAAAGTTATATTGGCGTGCTTTTACTGAGGCTACATTTCCAGTTCCTCCTACAGAATATGCACCAATGTAAATTTAGTACATTTGTGAACGGTTAAGACGCCACTGATCCTATGCTGGTGCGTAGACTCGCCCGAGTCTTCACTGTGCGCAGATTCATTCCGACGCCTAATCGACAGACGACGACGTTCAATTAATTTGTAGTGTTTCGTGCCATACACACGTAACTACATGTAGTCGGATAGCGTAGATATGGTGGTCTGGAATACAGCCATACTGATTCTCCTAACGCAATCACCGTAGTGTGTAATTTCGTGCCATACAGACGTAACTACATGTAAGTCAGATAACGTAGATATGGTGGTCAGGAATACAGTCATACTGATTCTCCTAACTCAATCACCGAAGTGTGTAATACAAATCACGTTTTAGACTGATCATTTATGGTAAACACTGGACAGACAAAAATCGTCAATTCCCGTTGATGTGATTATATGATACTCGACATTGGGCATGCCACCACGTTTATACCGAAATTTACGCGATCGGTGAAGATGTTGATCAACCTGTACTTTTGCAGCACAGTTTTCATGGTCTTCCCTGTTGGACAGAGAGCAATACAATAATATTTAACATATTCTGGAAAAAGGCTAGAAACACTATTTGTGAGAATATGGAAAAAGGTCGTGTCGGAATTGCCATGAGCCGCGCCTTGCCCTTTTGGGTCCTGTTGCCTCTACGTTATAAGATTATACAAATGAAAATTGGCAAAAAACTATTTGGGTTACACTTACAGTGTTTTGTAAGGAATCCGCCGTGATCGAGTGGTTAGCGTCGGGGATTTAGAACCGGGCGGCCCGGGTTCGATCCCCAGTCGCGGCACTACGGTCATGGTGGAGTGCCCTTGTACAAGGTACATTTCCTTAACTGTCGCCGTGATATAACTGAACAAATGTTGAAAGCAGCGTAAATTCGCGATAAAGAAAAAAAGACTTCGATGGTTTTGTCAAATAGGAATAGATTACATGTTAACTGACAGCGAAGACTCTGGTGTGACTGTGCAGATGCACAGACTCACATGAGTCTTAAACGCATGCGGAAATATTAAGACCCAACATAGTAGTTAGCGTCGAGGGTTTGAAACCGGACGACCCTGGTTCGATCCCCAGTCGCGGCACGACGGTCATGGTGGAGTGCCCTTGGGCGAGTCACAACTCCTATCCTAGTACTGGGATCATGAATAAGTGAACAGTCGCCATGATTATAACTGAAATAATGTTTTAAACGGCGTAAAAACCCAAAAAACAAACAATACTATGACTTGACTCAATTATCTCATTTCTTAATTTTATGTTAATATTCTTCAACGCCAATGGCAATATTGGTGTTTTAGCTAACACTATTGATGTTTTAGCTAACAATATTGATGTTTTTAGCTAACAATATTGATGTTTTAGCTAATAATATTAATGTTTTTAGCTAACAATTTTGTTGTTTTGGCTAATAATATTGATGTTTTTAGCTAACAATATTGATGTTTTAGCTAATAATATTGATGTTTTAGCTAACAATATTGATGTTTTAGCTAACAATATAGATTCAGGTTAGTCAGCTCGTAACGAGCAGTCTCACGTTAAATCAGCATCGTTCGCCTTTTACTTAACACGAATACGGTAAGACGCTTACAAGTGGAAGAAAGAAAGATGAAATAAGCATCATACAACATGCACTCGTAAGAATGACACATGAGATGTCACATTCATGTACGATGTAAGAAAGAAGACAAATGAGCATGTAATGTTCATAAATAAGATTAGTATACCTCACTTTTGTCTACAATGGTAAATTCCCATTACCCGAAAAAGAGATATTTTGACTATCAGAAACATTTTCAACCTTTTTGACACGTGACCAAGCAAAAATTGACTGTCAGGTCATGTGCTTCAATATTTTAGCTAAATCATGACGTGATTGCCTCCCTTATACACATACAGCAGTGACGTCATACAGCATACAGCGGTGACGTCACTTATTTTGTTCGGTATCATAAAATAAATATCATTTAGCTGCATGTGTGACATTGATATTGTCAACTCTCGAAACAGAATGTCACCCTCGGCTTACGCCTCGGGTGACATTCTGCTCTCGGGTTGACAATATCAATGTCACACATGCTGCCATATGATATTTATATAATGTCACATAGACCCATAAAGTTTTGGCGGATATTCCCCTCCATAGATTATAACTGAAATAATGTTGTAAACGGCGTAAAAACCCCATAAAACAAACAATACTATGACTTGACTTAAATCTCCAAATGACAATATTGTAGTTTTTGCAAATAATATAGATTCAAGTTAGCCAGCTTGTAACGAGCTGTCTCACATAAAATCAGCATCGTTTGCCTTTTAGTTTTCAAAATATTCCAAAATTCCTATTACTAATAATGAACTCGCCCGATTTTAAACAAGGAAAATATAACTTTAAGGAAATCGGCGCTGTAAGAGTTAAATGTATTTGTGCTGACGTTAACAGATGACCAATATGTCTACATTTACTTACTTGATACCTTGACTAACATAACACGACAGGTAACCCTTTCCCTCATTGACGTATTTAGGCGCCTCTGCAGCAGACGACTTTTGAAAACATTGTAGCAAAAGGAGAAAATTGCTCGTAATGAACAATTTCTCATTTTACCACTGAGTGTTCAACTCTTTCCAATAATATTCCTCTTTCTTATAGAGATTTTATATAATTTTGCCTAGATGTTTTCAAAGTGTTCTGCTAAAGATGTATTGTAAGTGGGGAAGGATTAAACGCTTACCTCATATGATAAGCATTTTTTGGAAAAGCTTTCTTTGAAAACAAGAATAAAATCAATAAATCTTATAGATGAATAAAATTGGAAGAATAGTTTCGAGTCTGAGTAAAATAACATTGTTGGATAATGAGGAAATACTCTTTCAGGGGAATTTTCGTCTCGTTTTCTATTTTATTTTCGCAAACGTCATCTGTTTCTGGAAAATGGATAATAAATGGTTAATATATATGAGCCGTCCCGCAAGAAAATCAACAGTATGGCCTCTCCGTAATGTATCGATCCATTCAGCTTGCGCAGTCCACACAGACTGATCTGGGCCGACACCTTCCGTCTCTGGGGGATAGAGGCATAAAATAATGATTCCCGAAACAGAATATCCAGAGGAGGCGAAAATTGTCTATCCGGGTAAGCTTGCACGGCATGCTTAGGCTGATCCGGGTCGATACTTTACGCAAGTCCATAATGTTGGTTTTCTCGAGGAACGGCCCATATATTGTATTTCATAATTACCCAACTATCATGTATACCCAACCGGTATATCAGACATGAAACATACATAATTAGACAAGTTATTAATGACCCTAGTTTTCATCTTACATTCCACGAAAAAAGGCTAAGCAATACTACGTAACAGCATACAAAAACAACAACAACAAAAAACGCATTTATATCTAATTAATTGTGACAGATGTTGAGTCGCTTGCCATGAGTTTGTCATTTAAACAAATGAAATAGTGGGGTTACCCTGACAACTTATAAATTACAAAACGATAACAACAAAAACAAACAGGTTTGTATGTAATAGATGATTCGGATTAATACGATTGTAAATAATTTATGGAAAAAAAGGCCGCGTCTATGGTTTTGGAGCTTTTTGCATAAATCTGTGTAAAATGAAAACCGAGGCGAGTCTGTTCATCCGCACAGTGTCGACAAAGCCTTCGCTGTCCGTGCACTTGTAATTTAGTCCTCTTTGTATCCTTTAATCAATCACTAGAACTGTAGATCAATAACGTATACGCTAGTTTACCATTAAATGATTCAACAACATAGATTCAATAAGACCCCAATATCGCCAGACCCAGTTTAGATATCAAAGCACTCAAAGTGCTGCCAACAAGGGGCTAACTGCAGATCACGGAATACATTAGGACAAGTATTTACTGATCAATGACATAATCTTCACAAGAAAACCTTGTTATGTCCGTTAATTGAATAATGTTTGAGTTAAATGCACTATATTGTATACACAGAATGGGGGTCTATCACAAAAACTTTTATTTGACTGGCTGACACAGATGTCGTTGCATAGTTTACACACTCATTGATGCATTAATCACAATGCATGCTAAATTGTTGGGGTCAGTCTAGCATGGCTTTATACAGTTTCAGACACAGCTACCTCAAAACAACGGAACAGGATATTTTTCCATAACAAACATGCACTGTCTTTATTTATTTTAAATTCTCAATAATTGTGAATATTCAATGAGCAGGTTGTAGAAGTTGTTGATCTGAAGGTACTTATAGATCGGTCGGTGGTACTTTTTTCTCTGTAGTGTTTTTCGCGATACACAATATTTTTATTGATATTTATACCGTCCTATCGATTTTGCACCACGATACGAATGAATTTTGAAATTATGAACATAAGGGCCGTGTTGTGCATGTGTACAACATTAAATCAAGGAATAGCTGAATAGCTTAGTAGAATATTTAATACTTCACAGATTAACATGAAATGCATGGGTTATGTAGAAATATGTTACACTAAGATGCGTCGCTTTGAGTGGATATAATTTTAAGACAATATACACACTACTCTCCGTCTTCAAATGTAAAGTCATCAATTCATATTCATTTTTGAAATCGCAATCTATGCACATGCTACTTTAATTTGTTCCGATTCCAATGTCCAATTACTTCCAATGTCCACGATGACCTCAATTAACATAATTATCATCATTTATAGCGGTACAAAATCCCAACATCGTCGCCATTGTGTTGTGTATGTTTACAACATTAAGTGTGGAACAAAACATACAGTTTAACAGAATATTCAATACTCTTACACTAAGAGGCATGGCTTTCAGTCATGATTTAATTAGTTAAGAAAATATACATAGCACTCTCAAATGTAAAGTCAGCAATTCAAATTCAATTTTGAAATCGCAATCATAATTACACTTGCGGAAAGTATGCACATTCTGCTTTAATTTGTTTCAGTGAGTGAATGACACATGAAAAAAGGTATGCACATACTGCTTTAAATTTTCAATGCATGTTGTGCGTAAGCAAGTCATGTTGACAGCGCAGAAATACATTTTATTTTTTAATCATGTAATTCATATATTTACATAAAATTTCCTTCGAGTTCTTTCTTTTGGGTAAGTGATGTCGAATCAATCCATTTTCCGGCTTCATATGCTAACAAGTTACCGCATTTTGATTTCTAGACAAGCACTATTTGGCAGTTCGAAAGGACCGACACGGGTATAAGCTGACAACAGTCCATTCATTTTAAAACAAATATTCCAAAGATCATCCAATTTCATTGACAATACATACGATCAGCAACTACCAAGACATCTCTCTGAACCCGAGATGGTGTTCAGATAAGGAAAGCTGATATAGAAAGACAGATGTAAAGTTATTCAATGCCGATATTGTAAAACAACTAGTCTAGATTCCAGTCTCAAAATGATGAGTGCCTTCTGATTTCGCCTACTATAGCAATTGGCTCTAACTAGCCCCTTGCTAATAAAAGAAGTTGACGAAATTAGTATTAAATCATTTCTGCTTTGTTAATATATAATTTCGCACACATATCAGCCACTCCATAAGCGTATATGGAGTGAGAAAGATAGAGAGAGAGAGAGGGAGAGAGAGAGAGAGGGAGAGAGAGAGAGAGAGAGAGAGAGAGAGAGAGAGAGAGAGAGAGAGAGAGAGAGAGAGAGAGAAAAAGAAAGAGAGAGAGAGAGACAGAGAGAGGGAGAGAGAGAGAGAGAGAGAGAGAGAGAGGGGAGAGAGAGAGAGAGAGAGAGAGAGAGAGAGAGAGAGAGAGAGAGAGAGAGAGAGAGAGAGAGAGAGAGAGAGAGAGAGAGAGGAGAGAGAGAGAGAGAGAAATAGAGAAAGAGAGAAAGATTAAAGCTGCTTATACATGCAATTCATTTCGATTCATGCATTCTGATCCAAATTCACAATTCTTTTAGTTTTGTTATAAAAGTCTGCGAAATAATGGCGAAAAAGACGAGTTAGATCAATCTGCATGTATCTGTTTGTCGATCTAGATATACAATAGACGTAATCTCCATGTACTTCCTTGTGGTAGACTGCATTTTCACTGTAGTACACATGTTGTATCGACAACTCCATATGCCATCATGTAAGTACGTCTCATAGTTATCTACCTTTGATATTCCTGCCGCATTAAAAACGTAGTATTGCAGTATAGTGGTGGTGGTACTATATTGTCGAGTTAAAAAAAAATCAATATTAAAGGGACTGAACACCATAATGGTCCAAAATCGTTATATTTTATACTTATTCTAATTAATCCAAAATACGTCTATATATATGTAACGGAATGTTGTAGAAGGTCGTACAAGTCTTGTTTTTCAAGGAAATAAGGAGTTAAAAAAAACGTCCGCTCCGTGTTTGCCCGTTTAAAAATACCGTGGAATTTCCTCTTGCTCATTTGAATTTGTGGATTCAATTCGACATTATCTAACACTATCGACTCATTACATTCATGTATGCGTGAGTGTAAGAAACGACAATTCTGCGAAGGAGATTGTCAATTCGGTTGTAGTGATCACGTGATAAATATACAGCGATATTTTTAGATTTACTGGGTTACTAACCCAGAAGATTTTACAATGCAAAATAACGAAAAATCTCCGCAATATTAATAGTGTGCATATATTGTAGTACATCAGTCAGCAAATCGCAATGCCTTACATGCAAAAATATCAAGGTAATAGCAATTTTTAACAATTTTCTCTTTTTTTTCGTTTTTTTTCTCATATGGGATTCAGTTCCTTTAAAGTAACAGCTAAACAACAGGCAAATTGCGCATTCGCCTGTGACCCAGGCATTTACTTTTCGATTACGAACGAAGAAGACCGGGATTCACGTGTTGGAACCAGCTAGACACGTATAACACGTGGGTGTCAAACTGAAGGAGCATCATCTTGTGCTATTGCCTTCTAAAACAAAGGCTATAGATCTTTGGCTCATCTAAATGTAGTTGATTGATAGATTAACGCCATGTTCATCGGTATATAACAGAGTCATACCACGTCGGCCAGTTGACATAACGCGTGTTTCTTGACTTTCTCATACCCGTACATTTGTATATACATCAGGCATTTGGCTACTTTCCTTAATGGACTATTATTGGGCATAAGAGTAGGCGAACAATGCAACCTCTAGTTGAAGCGGAACGTCTGCGTTTATACAGGTCACTCTGAGTCTTTATTTAATTGGTATTGATTAATGAAAATTAATAATTGTTAAACCTTAACACCTTTAACGATATTTATTAGTCGCCGGGCAGAAGCCCGCGACTTCTATTTTTAATAGGTTTTCGGAAATCACATGGGAGGAGGAGTTATTATTAGAAAAAAAAAAAAATTAAATGTCTTGAACATATTACAATTGCGTTTGTTTAAAAACACTAAGTTATGACACATCTAAAATGAAATAAATATTCCGATGTTTTAAGTATTAGTAGTTTCTTTATTTTGACTCGCATCTGTTTTTTGGGGTTTTATTTACGAAGACAAAACCGTCCCCATGAGACTTGCAGCAAGCAGACTGTTATGTGTCAATATCAAGTAAAAATCACGTCGAATTCTCCTTTAAAATAGCAATCTTAACTTACTGAATGTTATTTTCATGTTCAAAGAGATGTCTTTATTTGTGAGGAATTCATTTTATAATGTTTATCCATGAATATCTAAAATATGATCTGTTTCTAAGCTAAAACTGTTGATCGAGTGACTCGCGAATACCAACTGCGTAGATCAATCTCCTTTGCAGAGAGCCGCTCTTTACACTCACTTACAAATAGTAAATTATAGGTGATTTAAAATGTTTATTTGGTTCAAAACAAATGAAGAAAAGAACAAACTGAGATAAAACTGGTTTTAATACAAAAATGACTTTGAACGAACACTCTCTGCCTATAAAGAGAGTTTCAAGAATGACACCTCTGCGAAGAAGAATATAGGTCACGAATCGGGTCTTTCGTACAAAATTATTTCGTCTTTGACAATTTTAAATGTGTCATTAAATTCCCTAAAGGCATATTGCTTCCGATCTGCATATTGTTATGCATCATTGACACAAGGGCGCTCATCATAATATAATTTTAAAACATGAGTAGTTTGTTATTTTCATTATAAAAATGGAAATAAAGAATTACAATAAATTAACATGTTGTAGGGCTAAGTTTATGTTCGAAATTAAGTTTAAATTATACAACAATTTCAATGAGATTTAACTGTTTAGCTGATATTATATTTCGAAGGTGGTCTTATTTATAAATATTGGACTACATTTCATCATTTGTTAAGGTATGATATAATTAGGATGCCAAGCTAATATCATTTTGAGAAAAAGAGAAAACTCATATCTTCAGCGATTTAACCCTTATCTCAATGTTTTAAAAGTAAATTGCTGCAAAGGTGTCCAATGTTGACTTTAATAGGTGAAACATAAAATGACGTGCTATTGCATGCAAATCTTAAATTGTCTGTTTTGTGGTTTTATTGATAAATGATAAAATTCAAATATTCTGACAAACATCTTGAAAAGTGAATGTGGAATTCACAAATCTTATAATTATTCCTTAATGAAAGCACTGTATACATACTAAGACTAATGATTGTCAAGATTACTCATTTCCATTACTGTGTATGATCAATAATTAGTTGGCTGTGTGTATGGTCAACCTACTTTGGAATAGAGATTGATCATAAACAATGAAAGGCTTCAATTATCATTCACTTCGTTGACAAAACAATGCAAGTTATGATACATTTTCACTTGACCCCGCTCCTGAGGTTCTAATATGCCCCTCAGTTGATAACTGTTTATTCAACTACTATAATGTTAGTGTTATGCATAACTGCAGTATGCATTTCCGGCGACATTGATGCGTTGCATCAACTTTCTCTTGTTACAAAACTTATAAGGGAAATTGATAATTTGTAGGAACAATGTTTTCACAAGACATGAACTTTGTGTTTTCTTTAATGTATTGTTTGTTTTGCATATAGCATATTTATCCTTAAAAAACTGAAATTGATATAACGCTATTTTTCATATGATGTATTTTTATTTGTTACATTTGATTATGTATATTAGGCCGGTGGCCTTTGATTACGTAAATAAATAAGTTGGAAATAGAAATTGAAATTGTCGGATCGCGAGCAGCAGATGACAGAAGACCATCTCTCGACCGACACAGTTCCTAAGTACCGTTAACTTCACCCATTTATAACATACATACATACATACATACATACATACATACATACATACATACATACATACATACATACATACATACATACATACATACATACATACATACATACATACATACATACATACATACATACATACATACATACATACATACATACATACATACATACATACATACATACATACATACATACATACATACATACATACATACATACATACATACATACATACATACATACATACATTCATACATACATACATACATACATACATACATACATACATACATACATACATACATACATACATACATACATACATACATACATACATACATACATACATACATACATACATACATACATACATACATACATACATACATACATACATACATACATACATACATACATACATACATACATACATACATACATACATACATACATACATACATACATACATACATACATACATACATACATACATACATACATACATACATACATACATACATACATACATACATACATACATACATACATACATACATACATACATACATACATACATACATACATACATACATACATACATACATACATACATACATACATACATACATACATACATACATACATACATACATACATACATACATACATACATACATTCATACATACATACATACATACATACATACATACATACATACATACATACATACATACATACATACATACATACATACATACATACATACATACATACATACATACATACATACATACATACATACATACATACATACATGTTATTAACATCGGCAAAGTAGATTGAGTATATCATTGCGATTACTACACTTATGAAAGTTATAAATAATAGATAACGATGTAATAAACAACAAGGAATAAATCAAAATTTTGAATTTTGAACAAACATAAGTCAGTTTTTGGATATTTGATAGATAAATTTCGGAGTATTCAATAAAAAGATTAACTATTATTTAAACAGTCAATCACGTTTGAAAGAAGCGTGTTCCGTTAATTAAATCAATATAACGGTAATTAATATTTAAGTAAATATTGTCCTTTAATGACGCTCATATTCGAGCCAATATCGGAGAGACTAACCTCTTGTTTAGATATATAACAGTTTAAGTGTGTAGCGTGTTCTACGCCGTTTTCAATAATATTTCAGTTATATCACGACATTTGCTTGGTAGGTCTAGAAAATTAGTCGTAACGCTTACCCCTAAATCTTTAGGGCCAAGGGAATAAGTCGTAACGCTAACTCCTTAATACTTAGCGCCAAGGGTTGACAACCATTACTAGCATTTTTAAAGCATTTGGTATGAATCGACAAGAAGAACGAACCCGCGACTTCCCGCACCCGCAGCGGATGCCCTACCACTAAAGCAAAGAGGTCAGAGTATTCCGATTATGATCAGATCAGACTGTGCATATGCATATGCATTTGCAAATAATTATCTTCACGAGAATCGACTTTAGAAAGCAAAGTATAATCTTTGTTTTACCATTACCCACATACAGACGTGAATTGACTCATTGGCAGTTGGACATTTCACCTTCTGCCGCAATATTTTCACCTCTATTCTATAATTATTTTTGTATTCATTTATATAATTTCTCAGTACTTACTGAGAAGTTTTTAAAACAGTTTGCTGTAAATGTGTTGTGTGTGGGAATGGATTAATATGAATTCCTGTGCCAAAAAAAAAATAAAAAAAAATTGCACCAACATTAGTGATAAAAGCATATTTAGTTACTTTTGTTTCCTTAATATTTTGTAAAACATGAATGGTGGAATGCATAGTTACATTGCTGACTACCATGTTAAGTAATGCAATATGTAGGCAATTTGTATTAGGGAAACAGAAATGGTGAAATAAGCTTTTAACCTGTATATATTTTATCTGATTTTCCGAGTACTCGGTTACTTGAATTACTAAACCGATTAATCGAATAACATACGATTAACCGAGTAACCGGTTAACCGTTGACATCCCTACTTTCAGGTAAATCACTAGGTCAGGTCAGAGAGACTGTAATATAGTATCCCTGGTAAGGTTCGTGGGAATTGGATCCAGTTCAACTAATTCAAAACTATGCTTAAAAACTAATGCTAACTTGAGCCGTCCCGTGAGAAAACTAATATTATGGTCTCTGCGTAATGTATCAACCCAGATCAGCCTGCGCAGTCCGCGCAGACTAATCCGGGCCGACACATTCCGTCTTAGGGGCATAGATGTATAGAGTAATGATTCCTGAAACAGAAAGTCTACAGGAGGCGAAAATTGTCTGTCCGGGTAAGCCTGTGCGGCATGCTCAGACTGATCCGGGTCGCTACTTTACGCAGAGACCACAATGTTGGATTTCTCGCGGGACGGCTTACTTGTTGAATTACTAGACATAATTAATCTGTTTCTGACTTTGAGTTTGGTGCAACTATACTGGTATGAGGCACGTATGACGATGTGTGGTCTTTTAGACACGCCTAAACAGGATCGCAAAAAGGATTGATTGCCTTTTAGTTATCAACATATTCCAAAGCTCCTATTTCATGTAAAGTGGAGTGGCCCGATTTTGACCATCGAATAGCCAACTTTAGGGAATTCTGCGATTAAAGGGTTAAACAAAACTTATAAATAGGGTATAGAGACGCATTAAGGGTTCAATTTTTTGAAACCCTACAAATGAAATGGCACAGTTTTCATAAATTTGTAAATAGATAAAGATGAAACAGATACTCATGATAAGTATTTAATTTATGGTTTCCAGTGTTTATCCGGCACTTCAATATTGACTGTATATTATCAGGGTTCAATTAACCCACCTTTCTAACACGCAGGCACAATTTGGGGCATCTACAAGAGACAACTTTTGTGAACATTGATTCTATATCGATCTCTGTACATTGCTTGATTCTATATAATAATGAGATTGTTTATCATTTCGCCCCCGCAATGTTTTTAACTCTATCTAATAAATTAACTTTTATTGATGAGTTTTCCTACATTTTTATCAAGACGTTTCCAGACTCGTCTACTGAAGATCTGTTGAATGTTGAAATGGATTAAACTTTGTGTGCCGTCTCCTCGAAAAATTGATAAAAGAGTCGTTTTCAACCATTATTAATACCAGTGTTACTGTGTATCTAAATTTACAACGTAACACAATTGAGCCGTCCCGCGTGAAAACCAACATTGTTGACTCTGCGTAAAATATCGACCTGGATCAGCCCAAGCATGCCACGCAGGCGTACCCGGATAGACACTTTTCGCCTCCTGTGGATTTTCTGTTTCAGGAATCATTACTCTATACCTCTATTCCCCTGAGACGGAATGTGTTGGCCCGGATCATTCTGCGCGGACTGCACAGGCTGATCTGGGTCGATACATTACGCAGAGGCAATAATGTTGGTTTTCTCACGGGACAGTTCATTTTCTGATTAGCAAAACGATATGGTTTAGCTAATCAGTTAGGCATTTCTTTTAAGTATTGCTGAATATGTACTAAGGCGTGTATGTAGTCACACCAGAGCCTTCATTGTAAGACCAAATGTAATCTTTAGCATAAGACGAATCTGTTTTTAAATGATAATAGCAGTGTAGTTCCATCACCCGTCAAATGGTAAAAAACATGGAAGACAAACCCGGTGGTTTGGTGCTAGAGCGTCCACATTGGCTGCGGAAGGATGCGGGTGCAATTCCCGACAGTGTTAGGCCGGCTACTTTAAAAGAGGTTGTTGTGGTTTTCCCTCCTTTGCGCTCAGGATTGTGGGTAAGCATCACGACTGACGCACTGGTATCCGGATACATGGACCTGAAGTATTGGTAATTTACACAGGAAAACTCGTGATATAACTGAACAAGTGTTGAAAGCTGCGTATAACACCATACAAAAAACGAACGAACAAACACGCACACATGGAGAGATTTCATGACGCAGCTCATAAAGCAATGTTATTTATTGTCTTCATTTGGGTTTATTTACCCTCGAGATACACAATTAGCTACTTGACGAATATTAACTTGTTTGTGTATGGAGTTCATGTAATTATTGAAAACACACTCATCTCTCTTCATGAACACCTAGAACAGATTAAGTGTGCGTGGTATTAGTACGTCCCATTCATATTCACTTTCGTAAGTCTTACAGAAGAAGACGAAGGTTACGTTTTAGAATAACGGGACTGTAGTAGTAGGTACTTTCTGCATCATCAACATACACACATAGTGTGTGTTTTCTTAATGAAAGCATGTTCCAACATATTTAGTAATGAATCAAGGTACATCAGCACCTCCACACGATGCAACTTCAAAAAATGGCTGAAGCAGCCGAAAAGTGCGTTCAGTTACATTTTACGCTATCTAACGGAAGTCAATCAACTAGTAAAATATAAACAATGAGCTTTGACCATATATGCATGTACCTGAAAAATCTAAAGGCTTTATCGGATATTTAAAGCATTTACTAACCAGTATTAATGTTTCTTATTTGTTGTTGACCTATGTTTATACAACTTTGGTAAACTATAAACAAATCGGATTCGCTACACTGTATATTTGCAACAGTACCAAGATTTTATTAAATGTATCCCACTCTCTCTTGTCTATATCTTATTGCATAATTCCAAACAGGAATGTACATGTAGTGCAGCATAAACCCGATATTTGAATTATAACATATCATACCAATTTAACCCACTTGTGACCAGGCCCCCTTCTGCCAATAAATATGTACGTAACACCTTTTTATTTCCTAGGTTTATGTATAATTATGTTGTACGAAATTGCAGTGGTGCGATTTCACCGAATTTACGGGGGAAAAAAAATAAAAATGTCCCCCCCCAGTCTGAGAAAGCTCATTTTTCATCTATGGCCTTTCTTTGTTTTAACCAACTAATTACCTCTTAAAAATAATCGGATGGTTTAACAAAGAAGGTCATGGATGAATATGGGAATGTGTATGAAAATTTTGTCAGTTCGAAGAAGTCGATTTTGGGGTTAGCTAACCTTATGGTAGAATTAAAAACACTTCAGATTTCAACCAATTGTTTGTTTTAATCATTTTAAAGGTACATATTACTTTATAAACGTACAAAGTCTGCATTGAAAATGCATCGTAAAAATTGAATATAAATATAATTGAGCGGTGCTCCAGGAAAACCAACCTTAGCGTAAATAATACACGTGCAAATCAACATCTGCGT
This sequence comes from Serripes groenlandicus, assembly GCA_031761405.1. Lineage (NCBI taxonomy): Eukaryota > Metazoa > Mollusca > Bivalvia > Cardiida > Cardiidae > Serripes > Serripes groenlandicus. The sequence continues at coordinate 182,225,520 of JASEVX010000001.1, read as the reverse complement.
GAGCATCCGTACTAAATGATTAGACAGAAAACTACATTCATAAGTTTCTTGAACTACTCTTTGACGTAGTAACGAACAGGTTCTGGAGCTAAACTGAAGCTATCGCCCGTAGGTTGACTTTCCGTTGATCACCGCTAAATTGTTCATGTCCATGGCACGGTTAATTACATAATTAAAGTAATGAATATAACAATAATACCAGTTATATCTATACTACTACTACTATAACTTTTATAAAGGCAATAATAAGGTTAATATTCTTTAATTTTCTGAACCCTCTGTTCACGAAGGCATCGTTTGGTATATAGAAACCGCCTCGGTGGTGTAGGCATAGAGCGTCCGCTACGGGTTCGGGATGCCGTGGGTTCGATCCCCGGCCGGGCCATGCCAAGGACCTTATAAATGGTAGTAATGGCTGCCCTTCTTGGCGCTCAGAGTTGCGGGGTTACCATAACGCCTGACTGACTGGTGTCAGGATAAATGTACCAGTAGTACTGGTAAATTACCAAGGATACGTCATGATATAACTAGAACATTGTTGAAAGCAGCGTTAAACATCAAGCACATGTTTCTTAATGAGACATTTAAGCCTCGTTTTAGAATCGATGTAGGCAGGGTGGTGTTCCTATAATAAATTAGTACCTAATCTGTAGTATGGAAAGCCTCAGCGGTCTTATAAAGCGAGTTGAGGCATTTCATACTGTAGCAATGAACCTTATAAAGACGGTTGAGGCAATCAATACTGTAGCAATGAATCTTATAAAGCGAGTTGAGGCATTTCATACTGTAGCAATGAACCTTATAAAGACGGTTGAGGCAATCCATACTGTAGCAATGAATCTTATAAAGCGAGTTGAGGCATTTCATACTGTAGCAATGAACCTTATAAAGACGGTTGAGGCAATCCATACTGTAGCAATGAATCTTATAAAGCGAGTTGAGGCATTTCATACTGTAGCAATGAACCTTATAAAGACAGTTTAGGCGTTCCATACAGTAGTAATGAACCTTATGAGGACAGTTGAGGCGTTCCATACTGTAGCAATGAACCTTGTCAAGACAGTTGAGGGGTTCCATACTGTAGCAATGAACCTTATCAAGACAGTTGAGGCGTTCCATACTATAGAAATGAACCTGATAAAGACAGTTGAGCCGTTCCATACTGTAGCAATGAACCGTAATTCTACCTGTGTCAGTCAAACGAAAATGTAGGAGACACTGCTGATATCTTAGTAATGCATCTGCGTACGTTCATGTCTTATTGATGGGCTAAGATAGTTCATGGATATTTATGAGAACTGAGCAGGTCACTTCGCGTTCTTCGTGATGTCAGTTCCGTGAACACTAGAAATATTGATCAAAACGGCTTTCTTATCACAAATATAAATGTTGAGCAAAATGAATAAAAATGTAAAAATAATTAGTTCTTCATACACAGAGCCGATGCGTTGTAATTGCAATTGACTTTTCAGTCGTTTACAAAGAGGAACGACATTTCGTTGACTGAATCTTTTGAAGACAAAAACGAATGTGTTAACACAAATAAGGACACTTTGTCTATCGTTTGGTATTCCTAATCACTGTCACTCTCGTTCCGTGGCGAATTACTCTATACGCGGAAGATCGTTTCGGACTGGCATTACTATGTCCTTTGGTATCATTTTTTTTCACAGGGATGTCTGACTTAGAGCTACTATCGTCGGAATTTTCACCGCCGGATAAATCAGACTCCGACCTAATTTCCTCCATAGCACGCCTGAAAGTAGGGGAACCAGGGGGAAGATTTTCTCGTTCTATGAAATCGAAAGGTGACGGACTTCTGCTCCGGCTTGAACAGGAGGCTGTGTCCGAATCTGTGTCGTCCTGGCTGGGTCGTCTGATGGATATCTGTGGTACTTTAAGCAATGTACTACTTGTTGATTGAATGTAAGTGCTTGTGTTCTTATTTTGGCGGGATTTTGAGCAAAAACTCCCTGATCGTCTGGGTGGTGTGTTTAAAGAACACGGTCTGGTGAAGGAATTGTCTCTTCTGATAACTTCAGCACTTTTTGGTCGTCCTGCAAAGTACATACAATCAAAATGATAATGGTTAACCACATACAATAAATCTACTGTAGAAGAATTTCGGTTAAAAATATGAGCCATTCCGTGAGAAAACCAACATTATGGACTCTGCGTAATGTATCGACCTAGATACCAGGCCGACACATTCCGTCTGAGGGGGATAGAAGAATAGAGAAATGATCCCTGAAACAGAACATCCACAGGAGGCGAAACGTGTCTATACGGGTTAGTCTGCGCGGCATGCTTAGGCTGATCTGGGTTGATACTTTGTTGGTTTTCTCTTAATTCGGCTCATATATGGAATATCGCTTCAAGTGACAATATGATTAGTTCATACATTCTTGAAAACATCGTAGGAAAAATATGTTATGACTAATGAGCAAAATCATATGATGACATAACGCGTTTAATACTCGCCTGCAGATAAATCAAAATGCATCTGCAAAATGTGGGAAAGAATTAAAAGGACGGGATTTCCCTAGTTCTGTGACAAATGTCAAATATTGCCAAAAATTGTCGAACATTGCCGAAAAATGTCGAACATTGCCGAAGAATGCCGGATAAAAGTGTTTCAAATGTTTGTCGACATCTTATTGCAAAAACCGAACAACACACTCATAAAATTACGCGCTTACAGCGATACGATTATCTTAGTAATGTCTAAAGGAAAGGGGCCGATATGCGATCAGACATGCCAGGTTGACTGATAAAGTACATGTACTGAAAACTAGACTGACGATGCAAGTCCATCTATGATAAAAGTAAAGTGAGTTTCTATTAACACGAAACGTATCACTACGCAATGATGATTTCTTCCGCCAACTATAAATAGATGCCAACAGTTTAGATAATGATAGACATGCTCCAGAGAGAGAGAGAGAGATTGTGAGATCATTATTTTTCGTGACTTTTGGCGATTGATTCCAGTCTAGCTTAAACACCTGTCTCAATTTCTTCACGTGAGAAATAACAAAGGAGTTCTACTGACCGATATATAATAAACTCTGCAAATTAACAAAACTATACATATTCTGAAAGCTTAAGATTTCAACTACAGTTATAAATATAATGAACAACTGGAATTGCAATGTATTTTGAACAATGATTGGTTTAAAAGACACTGATATCGGGATTTCTGTATTATCTTATTTTTTTTCTAAAAATTAATAGACTGACATTCTTCATAAGGATAACATATTATCAAAATCTGAAGATTATTGAAATATTTTTATCTACTGCAATAGAAGAATGTTTAAACTTCTAGAAAATATTTATTTCAATTTCATATCTTGAATAGGTTTTGAGTTTTACTTGCTACAAGAGTTGACACGGGTGATATTTTAGTATTCAATTTAGTTGCTTATCCATCTTATCTATGTCTCTGATATAGATGAACAATTAGTATACATATGTCGACCTTATTCAGTAAGATATTTGTAGATTAAAAAAAGTTGAATTGTTCTGCGACCTTATTTAGTAAGATATTTGTAGATTAACAAAAGGTGAAATGTTCTGCGTAATGTTACACATATCAATTGCACCACTAACAAAGAGAGCAGGCACGTTTTCGCAAAAATATTTCGGTCATGTAACCTAGCTTAAACTAAGCTTTAGTTTTGTGTATTGAGAAAATTATCAAGGGATCCATATGAATTCACAGGCACGATGGTAAGAAGAGTATATCGAGGGCTTGGCGTGAAACGGTTGTAACTAAAAACCTATTTTGAAAACCCTTGTTTAGGGGCAATTTCGACCCATTTGTAAACAATGGAAATTTAGGTGCCATTGCTCAGAACGAGCAATGGCACCTTAATTTCAAATGTTTACAAAGAAAAACGATTTAAAGCTTATAAAGACGTAATGGTGAGGTGATTAAACTTGGTGAAAAAATACAAATTTTAGTTACAACTGTTTCACGCCAAGCCCTCGATATACTGTCCACTATAACATACACCACCTCGATGGTGTAGCGGTAGAGCCTACGACTCGGGGTGAGGGAGGTCGTGGGTTCGACACCCCGGACGGGTTATACCAAAGTTGCACTTGTAATTTAACCAAGAAATTCCGTTGTAAAACCGAAAAATTGTTGAAAGCGGAGTAAAATACCATACACACATTTATAGACAGCTCCTCTTTGTAAACAGCTATTTAACTATTATCCCTCTGAATTCCTACACACAATATGATCGCCCAGCTTTACAACAATTTCTAACATATGTATGGGCTACTGTCTACCAAAAACTAATACATAAGTGGCCGAAAAAAGGTCCATGAATTGATTGAGCGATTGTGCAGGCTGATCTTGGTCTGCAATGCTCAGAATCGTTGTTAACGGTTATGTATAACAGGAACAATACGTGTTGTTATCACAGAGATAAGGGGGCTACAGAATGTCACGAAGCCCTTATTGGAGTCTTATGAGTAAATCGGCTATAAGAGTCTTATAAACCTCCGGGAACATAATGGGCCTGGTCATGGGAAAAGGTACACGGCCCGTACATCTGTAAGTTATGTTCGGATCGTATGGGTATTTATAATGATCTACATTGTACACATAAGTCAACGCAGTGATACATTACTTAGTAGAGTGATTGATTGATTGATTGATTGATTTTGGTTATACGCCATTACATATACATTTGTTAACCCTTTCCCTCACATAGACGCTTTCTGACGCCTCTGCAGCAGACGGCTATTTGAAAACATAGTGACAAAAGAAGAAATTGCTCAAAACGAGCAATTTCTCCTTTGGACACGATGTTTTCCACTTTTAGTCATAGGTTATCCATTCAATTATAGAGATTTTTTTAATTTTTGACAAAATATATTCAAAGTCGTCTGCTGCAGAATTGTCGTATGAGGGAAAGGGTTAAGTCATATCACAGCGGCCAGTTCACCTATTCATGTGTTTCCCAGCTTTCTCATACAATTACTTCACACAACAGACTTTCATTGAAACTGGCTATTTTCCACTTAGACTGTTAGCCCATTGGTGGACTTGTCAGAGTGATTTTGACAAACGTCGGATGGAAGATTAACGGAGTTGACGTTCGAACTAACAACCCCTGGTTTGACAGTCGAAGAAAGATGAACGGTTTAAGCGTTACGGTCACAAGGAGTATTACAAGTTGACAAACATCAACGAGCTAATAGTCAATGTGGACAAGTAGTCAGGTGCGTGGATAGTCTGTGCTGTGTTGAGCACTGATGTGAGAAAGCCAGAAAACAAATGGGTAGATGCAATGTCCGCCGTGAAATGATTAAGACAATGTTGAAAGCGGCGTTAAATGCCAATACACCAATCAACTACAATTGTGAAATCGAATGATACATGGCATGACAAAATCGATAACGCAAGTCCCTTCCGACGCTTTGGTCAGCGCTTTAATATCAATACAAAAAAGCGTTGGACGTATTGGGTCATTCTATCGAACCATTCCCTAGATGTTTCATTCAGTAAAGCATTAGATCGATATATTTATATCTCTTTTGGCGTAAAGTTTTTCTTATTTCTTCTTAGTGATATATTGGGCTTTAACGGAAGTAATGACCGACCGGGCCCCGATATGAACTCAAAATCACTGTATCGATAGCTACAAACGACATAGTAATCGCGGTTCGATGATTTCTTCAAGCACGATAAGCGTCTAACCTGTATAATATTACGCACAATTAAATGAAGTATTGATTGGTTTTCGGGATCAATATCTATCTATATCAGTTGTAAGATCGCATAATAGATAATATGTATATACATAGTGCTCAACAGTTTTATATATTCCTAATTACCCATTACTCACATACTATAAGCTTCAGATCACCTAAATAAGATGATTTTGAGGTAATATATGTAGGTGATTGACAGTATGAATTTGGATTAAGATATGTCTTCCAACAATTGTTAATTTCACACTCTCCTAAACTGCTTAAAGATAAAGGTTAAATTTTCATTATTTGTTATAATCTATTTTTGAAATCTAGAAAAATCAGGAAACTTCAAAGTTATTTCGGATTATTATTTGTTGTTCACGTATTAATTTTGTTAATGTATACAAATGTATGTAAATGATGAGATACATGTATTTGTATAAGTCGATTAAAATCTATCATACATGTATATATGTAAATATTAAAGTACAGTAGCATTCCCTTACTCTAAATTGCTGAATTTTGGGACTGAACTATGAAATATAAGAAAATAAATTGATGGTCGTCTTTAGAAATAATAATAATTCCCTTTTGCTTATACTGTTTTGTACATGTTTTAAAAATATCCATTATAAATGGTCTTATGATTTATGTAGAAGAAGAACAACGTATTATCATCGCATAAATGAAAGTGGTTGTATCAAGAAATATAAAGAAGTAAAGATGATTATCCTATGCAATTTAGCATAACAAATATGTATATTTGTTTAAGTACACATTCAAGTAATGCCACTCCATGTTTTACGCCATTAAAGACCCAGACCTGACTACAAGTATACATAAACTGGTCTTTGAAAAGATTCGATCCAGTTATAACACATTTCCGCTGTATTGTAATACAATTTAACCCTTTCTCACATGCAACAATTCTGCAGCAGGCGACTTAAATATATAAACCCTTTTTAATGAAAGAATAATGTATTAATACATTTGAAAAAAATATAAAACAAAGGGGGATTTAATTATTACGACGAAACATCCGTTTGTCACAATGTTCATTTCAACAGGAGTGTAGAGCATACAGTTCTAGATTCCTGATTTGAAGGAGCCAAAAAGCGTCCGTATTAGAGAACGGGTTAAATATCCAATGTCATTTTCCTCTGATTTTAAATGACTTCCAAACTCTTCTGCTTAACATGCACGTATAAATTACGTGTTCATGATACCCTCCCATACTTTCGGCGAATTTAGATTATGTGCACAGATGCACAAGCTGATCTGGATATACACTGTTCATAAAAGCCAACTTATAACTTTTATCATTAACTGGTATATACCTATTGATCAGATAACAGAGACATACAGGGAGATATGTTCTACACTTATCACAGACACCAAGTCATTGTTATTCCAGGAGCTTTTGTTCAATAATAGCTCAATCGTTTTAACTGCATTTATTTACACATTATAAGTACGAAATTATGTTTAATATGTCTATTTTCCCCCCAATAACCGACGCTTTCGGACGCCTCTGCAGTAGATTATTGTTCAAAACATTTGGCACAACGGGACATTGCTCACAATGTGTGCCACACCTGTCTGTCTCAATTCTTGTCAATAATGATTTATTAATTTGTAGATACTTTCCATATTTAAGATGTTTTCAAAGTCGTCTGCTGTGCAGATGTGTTGTATTTGGGAAATAATTAAATCAGTACAAAATATTCGTAATAAAAATGCAGATTTTTGTTTACGCATTACACTATGTCAGTGTCGAGTATCGTTAACCCTAATATCTTACAGAAACCATATTATTAGAATTGTATAAATTTGTAAATTTGTTATTGAATATATAGGCGGGGCAATGAAAAATGGATAACAGTAGTTAACCCTTTCCCGCATACAAGAAATCTGCAGCAGACGACTTTGAAAACATACGAACAAATTGGAAACTCCCTTTAAATGAAAGTACAATAATTAAATAGACTATAGAGTTGAAAACATCTTTACAAAAGGAGAAATTACTCATTTTGAGCAATTTCTTCTATTGTTAACATGTTATCAAAAAGCCTTATGCTGCAGACGCGTCAGAAAGCGTCTATATGAGGGAAATTATTAAACTGGACTATTACACCGAATGATATGATGGTCTTGTTTTGATCAACGTTCTATTCTTAAAATTCTACGAAAATTTAAATAAATACAATAATTCGAAATGCCCAATTTTCCCCAAAAACTTTTACGTTTATAAATAAATTCTTCTGTAAAAATTCTTGTTTCCGTCTGTATTTTTTTTCGTTGCCATGAACACATTTTTTTTATGAAATAAAATATAGTGTAATGTAATGAATTAACGATTAAATACTTAAATAATGAATAAATTATATGTTTTACATACCATTCTTTTGTCCCGAGTAGACCGAACCTGGAACTCGAAGACTGTTTGGAGATCGAGCCCGGCTAATCCGTATTGAAACAGATCCGTTCATTCCGTCTGTTGGATGTCCCATGCCAAGTTCCACTTAACTGGGGTTCAAATTTTACAATCACGCTGTTGACTTTTAAATTCACTCCTTTTAAAAGTGACCTCAAAACCTGAAAGTTTATCGTGAATATACCATTAGTCGTATCTAAACTATGATTTACTATGCAATATATTGTGTTCCTTTGATTAATCCCCTTGAACACCTCGATGGCAAACAAAGTCCGTAAATTAAACCGTTCCACCAACTAATGATCTTATCCGTAGAATATACATATTCAAGAGAATACGGTTTCTGTGAAAACTATAGACGAGGTTAAGTTGTTCCTTACTCACAGTCGTGCATCTAACTTCACTTATCAAGTCAGTCCAGCAGAGATAACCTCATCATGAAAAGCAAGAGTGACATTAAATGAGGTTTCAACAAGACCATTTTCGTTCGGCGCGGCTAAAATTATTTCAAAATTCGAAAAATGTTTGCGCAACTTCTTAAGGTAAAACTTAAGGTAAAACACGACGTGAAATATAACTGGTACACATGTAAAACAAATTCACATTAATACATCCGTCTTACTCTTTCAACGACAAAAATCCTAAAGTTGACTCTTCCATGTTCAAAATCGGGCAACTCCATTTTTATGTAATACGAGTTTTTGAATTTTTTGCTTACTTAAATGCAAACAATACTGACTTCAGGTGAGACAGCTCGTGACGAGCTGACTCACCTGAATCTGTATTGTTTGCAAAAACCTCAATTTGCCGTTTATGATTAAAGGGCTAAATAACATAAAAATGTATACGAGTGTGTGTTCGGCTACATTACTGGCTACATTATGTTTAGAATATTTCCTGGGTGAAAATATTTCGTACTTTAAATCCATACAAATATATCGCGTGCATTTTATGAAAAGTGTTTACTGCAATCGACTCACCTCCTTTATTTCAAAAGACACATCTTACAATGAAAGCACTGAAAGGTCTTTTGTGGTAATATTTGTACAGTTGTATTAGCGCTATGCTCTTTTTCAATATTTGAGACGTGTCCCACAAAAAAACAACCTCAGAGCTTGAAAATTATCAATTTTCACATTCAAACTTTGTGATCTGGATGTAAACTGTTCGCAAGATGCTTCGTTAATGCTTCTCTTACTTCTAAGCGAACACTGTAGATTGTGATCAGACTGTGCGAATGCGCAGTGTGATCTGAATCAACACTGATAGCAAATTCGTTGTAGATTGTTTTCCCTCTAGCGTCGCTCGTTAATAATACTCAAATGTATTGACTTACCCTCCGATATAAACAAATCGTTTCACACGAAATCCTATGCACACTCCAGTTCTATTAGAACTTTAATCCAAAAGGTCGAACGTTTATCTCTTATATTGCGCGCTGAATAAATAAAAAGAAATCCCCGCGAAAAAGGTACTGAGAGTATTTTGATTGTATAAATTGGTTAACCGCATCGACAGCTGAATATATATAGACTGCATATGAATGAATGGGTATTGTATTTATAGTACATTTTATTGTTTAGCGTAATGAATCCGTCAAAAAAGGGGGCATTCTAAATACTTACATGTATGTGTCTATACTTTAGCATATCGAGGGCTTGGCGTGAAACAGTTGTAACTTAAAACCTATTTTGAAAACCCTGGTTTAGGGGCAATTTTGACTCCTTTGTAAACATTGCAAATTTAGGTGCCATTGCTCAGAACGAGCAATTGCACCTAAATTTCCATTGTTTACCAAGAAAAATAAGTTCAAGCTTATAAAGACTTAATGGCGCGGTGATTAACCTTGGTAAAAAAATACAAATTTTAGTTACAACCGCCGTTTCACGCTTAGCCCTAGATATGCCTGTCCTAATCTTCACACTCCGTCAATATACATGATAAAAATCACCTGATAAACAACTGGAATTGTAGCCTCAATGAATCGTTTTATACATGCGATGTGTGAAGGGTAGCAAGAAAAGTCTTCTCTATAGTGACACTGCTGATATATAAGAAGGCGTGACACTTGACGTCATTAGACGTTATAATCTTCTTACTACATCTACTAGCAGACTGCCTACTATTTTTTTTATATCGATCTGTCGTGTCGAACCACAACAATGGTTTGATATAATCGATCTGTTTACCTTTATTGGTAAATATATATTAACCTCGCGTTAAATTGTGCTACGTCTTCTAACAGATTAAAACATTTGTAATTTTCTTTTGTTTAACAACAAAGGGGATTCAACTAGTACGTTGAAATAAACAGATTTATATTAGAAGGGGGGAAAACGTCATAGAAAACGAACGCGGAACTGTGTTAAAGTACAGCAGCTTTGTGTTTACGTTATCAAAGACTGGAGACGATTGGGGGCGACTGCAGTAAATTTCTAATTGATTGTTTGATGTTTTACACCGCTTTGAACAACTGTTCAGTTATATGATAGATAGATAGATAGATACTTTATTTTCAACTTGTACAAAATAAGTACATCATTGTTACAAATACAACTACAAATTCAATTTAAATTTCATATCGTGACATATATACTACAATAGGATTCTATAGAATGTTACTCGAGAAAATATGGAAAAGAATTGATATAGTGAAAATATCTTTCTGTTTATGTTATCGTGTAAAACCTCACGGAGGAATGTGACTATTTCTTTCTTCAACAGCACATTTTATGAATTTACATATATTTAATAATATGACGGCGTTTCCAGGGTAAGTTACTAGTATTACTGGTCCATGTATCCCGAGAACAGCCAGCCAGTCGTCATGCTAAACGCACAACACTGAGCGCCAAGGAGGGCAGCCACAACTACCATTATTTAGTATGAACCGACCGGGGATTGAACCCGCGACCTCCCCGCACCCGAGACGGACGCCTCTACAACTACACCACCGAGGAGGTAAGAGCATTTCTAAACACCATACCATGTTTATGTCCGCTTTTATTCGTGGTGTTTATCCAAAAACAAGGACACATGAGCCGCCCCGCGAGAAAACCAACATTGTGGATTCTGCGTAAAGTATCGATCCGGATCAGCCTTAGCATGCCGCACAGGCTTACCCGGACAGACACCTTTCGCCTCTTGTGGCTTTTCTGTTTCAGGAATGATTACTCTATATCTATATCCCCCTGAGACGGAATGTGTCGACCCGGATCAGTCTGCGCGGACAGCGCAGGCTGATCCGGATCGATACATTACGCAGAGACCATACTATTGGTTTTCTAGCGGGACGGCACACATGTTGATCTGGATATTTACTGGTCGTAAACCACCGTTGTTCGTTCTTCGTTTGACGTAGCCATATTGCTAGTTTGAATGGTGCTTAACACCGTTTTCAACAACAACACCAGCCCGGTCATATCACGGCATCTCCTCGATATATCACCAGTACCGATGTTGTTGTTTTTGTTTTTCAGAAATTATTTCCTCGAAATTCTGACAGTAAAGACAGGGATGGTAGCCACTTCTACCATTTAAAACTCTTTTTTAAATGCCGGAATTCACTAAGTCGACTCTTCCATGTTGAAAATTGGACCACTTCAATTTCACGTCCAACAGGAAATTTGGTAAAATGCAATGTCTATGTGGCAAACAATGCATACATATATTAGGAGAGGCAATTCTATTTTTAAAGAATTACTTAGCGCTAGGTAGGGTTGATGTAATTGGACCCTGGTTTCCTATCCCCCACGCTAGCCATGACCGAAGCGTAAAGTTTTGTATGAAGTGAACTCAGTGTAAATTTAACGTCAACCGCCCTAGACGTTTGTTTGCGTCGTCATTCAGTGTTATCATGATTGCATATGCCTCATGTGGGCAGTAATAGGCATTTTCAGGCATTGTCAGACTGATTAGGGTGTGATAATTATCATATTTATATATTTTACTTTGTCATTATTTGCATTATGTACCCCTTTCCCAACTGGATACTCCTTTTGACGTAACACACAGAAGCATATGACTTTAAAGAACGTTGTGAAAATGTGAGAAAGCAATTTCTAATTTTGTCACAATATGTCTTTATTCAATAATGTTTGTCTATATGTGTTCTATGTCGTCGGCTTCATATCTGCTTTGCCTGTGGCGAGGAATTAATGTATCAATTTTAAGTCAAGCACTTTTTTTATTATTATTGTAAAATGTATTTTTTAAACAGTTCATATAAGTGCAAAGAACTACAATCAGATGTATCTTTAAAATAATTCGTCTAATCTTTTTCCTGAAATAGACCTTTGTTGATGCCTTCACAGCAATTGACATTTGAAAAGGTTTCTGAAGAAAAAGAAATTGCTCAAAACCAGCAATTTCTTCTTTACCCATATTGTTTTTAACTCTTAATAAAACATATTATTATTCCATTTTCAGATTGCGTTAGGCAAATATGAATTGTCCCCTTATATGATAGTTATCGCGTCGTCTGCTTGTAAACCATCAGACGACGAATGTTCTAGTATATCCTAGACAGTGGAATTACGCTTTTAATGCAGAGTTGACATTATTGTGGCAACAGGCAATGTGGATAAGTGTATTTGCGTTGTCGTCTTTTTTTCACGATATTTTCAAATGTCTTCTGATTCATTAAACTCTTTCCACAATTCTGCAGCAGACGACTTTGAAAATATTTTGTCAAAAAATAGGAAATCTCGATAATTGAATGGATAACCTATGACTAAAATATGAAAACATTGTGGCAAAAGGAGAAATTGCTCGTTTTGAGCAATTTCTTCATTTGTCACAATGTTTTCAAAAAGCCGTCTGCTGCAGAGGCGTCAGAAAGCGTCTATATAAGGGAAAGGGTTAAAAACCCGCCTGTTTTAGTAAAAGGGTTAAATACATACAGTTGATGTAACTGTAGCATGTGATACTTGATGATGTTTTCACTGGCTTGTTTTTCAAAACAAATATTCAACGATATTTCGAAAATACAGAAATAAATTTAACGTTATACGTGGGATCACTAGTGAGTAAGTGATTGAGGTTTAATGACGTTTTGAACAATTGTTCAGTCATATCACGGCGGCCAGTTCACCTACACCTATGCGTTTCCCGACTTTCTCACAACAATACTCCATAGAACATTCTTTCAAAGCAACTGGCTGCTTTTCCTCATAGACTGTAAGCCCATTTGGTGGAACATGAATATAAATTATATAATGAGAGCTTAATCATCAAAAAGAGTTGAAAACATTTTGGTAAAAGGAGAAATTGCTCATTATAAGAAATTTCTCCTTTTGTAATAATACTTTCAAAATTCATCTTCGGCAGAGGCGTCTGAAAGCGTCTGTTTGTGGGAACGAGTTAACATACTGTACGCTAGGCTGTACGTACGAGATAGTTTGTTTGTTTTGTTTTCTTGGGGTTTTACGCCGCTTTCAACATTATTTCAGTTATATCACGGAGACAGTTCACTTATTCATGAACCCTTGGTAAACAAACCAGTACTAGACTAGAAAATGTGCCTTGCCCAAGGCACGCCCGGTTTCAAATCCCAAGTACGAGATAGAATACACTCGATACGGTTTTAACCCATTCTCTCATACAGATAACATTTGGCGCTTCTGCAGTTGACGACGATTTCAAAAGGTCGAATCCGTTAAACAGCTAAGTCATCATGTTTACTAACTGTTAAAGTTAAGTTAGTACAAAAGGTTCTAAACTAGTACGGGATCATGTATACGAATGAATGACTGATTAAGATTTTGAAAAAGATTAATTAACGGAAGGGATTACACCTGATTGAACTTCTACTTTGATGCGTGTCAGAGTACAACACGATATCATTGAAGAGTGGCTGGCCCAAAATAAACCCGATTTTGACCTTTATAAAAAAGATGAAAATTACAATGACGTACGAGATCATTTTAATGTGTTCATCACATTCGGAATATGATCCGTTCCACGAGAAAAACCAACATTGTGGACTCTGAGTAAAGTATCGATTCGGATCAGCCTTATCATGCCGCGCAGGCTAACCTCGACCGACACGCTTCGCCTCCTGTGGATTTTCTGTTTCAATACTCATTACTCAATACCTTTATCCCCTTGAGACGGAATGTGTCGGCCTGGAGTAGCCTGCACAGGCTGATCTGGGTCGATACATTACGCAGAGTCAATAATGTTGGACTTCTCGTGGAACGACTATAATGTTAAATGAAACTATACGTGGGGGCGATTAACGAGACACAATTAGAATTTGATGAAGGCGGTCTAACGTCATAATAATGTATATATATCTCTGTAAAAAGGGTTTGGTCCAAATATTGTCAAATGATAGATAAATTAGTACTTGTTGTTAATGAATTTGCGTAATTTGAAATCTGGTGTACTTTTATACGGACTGTACTTTTAAGTTCTAATAAATGAGCGATGCACTCTGAAACGCATCCTAAGTGTTATTATAATAATTGAAGGTAAAGGTATACTAGCGCATTTAAACAATTTGATCCCAACTGCCAATACCTCATTGTATACAATATAGAGCTAGATCAGTCTGTGCGGATACGCTAGCATTGATCGCAAATGCCTTACGGTTCGTTTTCGTAGAGCATTAATAAGATTAACTATATTCACTACCTGAACGATGGTACAAAATGAATAACTTGATTGATCTGTATAATAATATTATAATAACTAATGTTGAGAAGAACCATGGGATAACATTAGAAGTACAATCGGACTAGTCTGAAATAGACGAAAACATTACAGGACGTAAATATTATTTTATAAAAATATCTTTCTTATTCACATAACGTTTTAATTTTTCTTAAGCGTTTCGAGATAACCCGTATTTTGACAAGTAATGATCACGATATTTTTGAAATATTTTACACTAATTGACGAATGCGGCACTGATCGCCATGATGTTGATTTCCCTTAATCACTTCTGCCAAATGGATATGTCGGATAAAAGCCAATATCAGTAAGATAAAATAAAGCAGTATATATGAGCGATGCGCTGCGAAAACCAACCTTAGGGCATTTACTAAGGAGCAGCAGCACTGTTCGCTTGTTGAACATAGAATATTTCGAGAAACTTTTGAAAAACAGTTTTTTAACCACGGCTTTCCTTCATCATGAATTCAAAAACAGATGTTTGTCTACACTTGTAATAATTACGCATCACTTGGTTTTCCTTGAGCAATGCGAGGTCGCGGGTTCAATACCCGGCCGGGTCATACCAAATGCCTTGGCGCTCAGGGTTACAGGGTTAGCATTACGACTGACTGGCTTGTGTCAGAATAATGGACCCGTATAACTAGTAACTTACCCAGAAAACGCAGTGAAATTACTGAACAATTGTTGAAAGCGGCGTAAAACACCAAACAATCCAATTAATCCTGAAGCACTGCTCATATCTTCTTAACTTGTCATCTCTTTGAATAGTACTTATGAGCAACACATCAACTTTACCAAAGATAGAACATTTTGTCTTGCGTATCAATGCAAACTGGTCCAAATGGAACATTGTTGTCAGACGTTTCTTGATTTCATCTAAGACTAATTGGAGGAAAGTGAAGACCTTAAATGTACAGGTTGATCATGATCCTACACTGATCGTTAAATGCCTCATGTTTTTTTTTCTAGAGCACCGCTTCCATGTTTACATGTTTACACCTCCAACACATTCTCATTTAAACCAGAACACAGTACTTCGATGTATGAATATTTGAGCTGACGACACCGCATAACAGGTCGTCTCGAAGTGACCTTTTACATCTAAATACAATATGAAATTTGGAATTGATTATTTCACATAGTTTTACAAATTTGTATCGTAAGAATAATGTAAATAGAAATACATATAAATATTCATTTTATCGGAAAACTCATCAATATACTTGTTACCTTATGGATTATCTCCCCTGTTGATACCTAACGATGTTAGGCGACATTTTGATTGGCTGACGCAAAGGTCAACTTGAAATTACCTGTATTACGCAGCAATCAGTATCAGTACTGTCAATAGCTACTGCAGCGAAGTTTATGTCTGGTTTTCATGAGATTGTGTCTAACATTAAGGCGTTTCCTGATGTGGCCTATTGAATAATAAGCCCTACATTTTAACAATGCATATCGGTGTTTTATCGATCAAAGCTTAACCCTTTTCCGCACACCTCATATCTGCAACAGACGACTTTGAAATGATCTTGTCAAAATATGAAAAAAATCTTTATTAATAAAATTATGAATATTTGATAGATTTTAATCATTATGGCACAATAGGTAATTGCCCATCATGAGCAAGTTTTCCTTTTGCCACAATGTTTTCAAATGTTGTCTGACGCAGAAGTGTCGCATCAGAGCGGGTCATTATATAGGAAAGGGTTAATCCATCACAGAATTGTTTCATTTGATCAGATGTCAATATCAGTTTACCGATGTTTGATCGCTTCAGTATTGTTATTGTTATCCAAATATTTTATTACGTGTAGCGTAGGTATTGATTCAATACGACTGCTTCAACTAACATGAATTCGCCCTTTTCGTAATAGTTCACGCCCGCTTCACGAGAACATATGCTTTGTTGTATTGATATGAAAATGGAAGAGACATTGTGGACCCTGCGTAAAGTGTTGACCCGGATCAGCCTATGCATGCCGTGCAGGCGAACATTGACAGAATCTGTTCGCCTCCTGTGGATTTTCTGTTTCAGTAATCATTACTTTTACCTCTATTCCCCTGAGACGGAATGTGTTAGCCCGGATTAGCCTGCGCGGACTCCGCAGGCTGATCTGGGTCGATATATTACGCAGAGACCATATTGTTGGTTTTCTAATGGAACGGCTCAGTTTAAAACGTTGTGCCAAATTGAGAAATGTTTACGCTCACGTGCAACTATAAAAGTTAAATCTGTGCTCAGAATTTGTGTTCAAGTATCTGATTGGTCAGAAGCTAATTCGTTCTCCAAATTGACCAATCAGAAGCCTTATTTGGAGCATGGAGTTCATTTCTGAGCACTGAGAATGTTTTCAGAGTGTTAAAGCTTCGGACCCTGATCTTATTTCTAGATTTTAACACAAATATGCAACGCCTAGTCAAGGTCTGTTGACGAATAATGATAAGCCATATACTGGTATGTTGGTCTCCGTCTTCACTTATCGAACATATGACATGACGGTTATCATTTCAGACATGGCTTATATATTACCGACATGCCTTTAAGAAAAAGGGCCCCGTTTTGCAATTGGAGATCATGTTACGTACATTTGCATGGTCGAGCCCCAAAAGCTAATTCGGTAACGACGAGGGCTATTAAGCAAGGGGGTATTGGGTTCGAACTTCGGCTCAGCCATTTATATTTTTCGATTATTGAAATAGATGAATTTTGACATGAGTCATTTGTCTTCAATAAATGGACTGAATTGTCTACGAAGGAAAGTAGACAGTTGTATAAAATACTGGTGCAAGAAAAAACAGGAATCACGCGTTATGTGAACTGACCGCCTTGCTATAACTGAAATTCCGTTGAAAACATCGTCACTCTTAAACCAACAAATATGTACAACGAATAATTAGGTGAGCAATTACTCCTTTTGCCACAATGTTTTCAACCGTCATCTGTTGAAGGTGCGTAAAAATGCGTCTTTATGTGGAAAATGATTTAATATTGAGTGATTTAATGACAAAGAATGAAGACAGGGCTACATTGCAACGAATCCGTGATTAGTTCCTTGATCATATAAGCAAACATGTCATATCCAGATCAAACAGCATAAAAGAGCAGGATTATCTGAATTTTAAATAGGTTTCCCACTCATAACAAATCTAGCAAATGAGCACGCAAAAATATTTTTGGATAAAATATCGAAAAATTTAAATAATTTAAAAAATATATATATTTTATTAATATATTTTATAACATTGTGGTAATAATTTCAGATAATCCATGTTCCTTTTTTTATTACAATGTTTGCAAAAGTCGTCTGATGCAGAGTCCTCAGAAAGCGTCTGTATATGGGATAGGGTTAAGTATGTCTGTGGTGACTTTTATTATAGTAAGTACAAATAAGTAAGAAGGAATGAATAAATATATAGAACTTTACAAAATAAACTTAGTTTTAGCCTGGATAAATATTAGTATTCTAATACGGTAGGTACATAGTCCGTTATGATTTCATGTTGATCATACATTTAACACTTTTTTTGTCAATCTAAGATAGTGTTCATAACTTTAAACCTGGATTTTTGATACAGTGTTATATATTTATAACAGCAGCGATTGTATTTGACATTGTATGATGCATTGTACACTAAACAGTTTTGGTATTAACTGACGAAATAAAAGGATATTTCTGGAAAATATTTATTATATGCGTACTGCTACACAACAAAACACGTTATAAGAATAATCTACCAATGATAAAAAAGGGGAAGAGATATCTTTCCCCATACACAGATGCATGTTAAAGCCTCTGTAGCATACGTCTTTTGAAAACAATGTGACAAAAAGAGAAATTGCTCAAGATGAGCAATTCCTCCTTATGTCACAATGTTTTCAAAATTCCATTTAATTATCACACTTTCGTTAACGTAGACTTTTCATATGTCTGTATATATCATTTCAAAGTCGGCTACTGCAGGTTTGACGTATGAGGGAAAGGGTAAAGATCAATCTGTCTTGAAGATGAGGGGATAGATTTGCAAATATTAGGTGATTAGTCAAACAATCGTCCGTGAAAGTGAAGTGTCTTGAAGTGTTTTGGTATTACTTATTCTCATGTACAGTTCATATTTATATATCCCGAATTTGGAACATCGAATAACCGCTGAAACCGTTGTGAGTTCGTTCATGCTACAATTTGCCGAGCCTCAGTAGCTCAGTCGGTAGCGACGCGGGCTGTCAATCCAGGGGTTGTGAGTTCGAATCACACTCGGCCGATATTATTTCTGACATTTGATAAAAGTCAATGTCATTCGTGCAAAAGTCTTTGTGGAAAGCAGCCAGTTTCTTGGGAAGTGTTTAATGTGGATTACCGGTGTATAGAATCCAGGAAACACATGAGTAGTTAATACGACTGAAAAATTGTTGACAACGGCGTAAAAACCCCAATCAACCACTCATGCTACAATTTGACCTTATCTCCATTAGATACATCTTGGCGGTCAGTCTCATAACCATGTGTTTCCTGGCTCTATCGCATCTCCGCTCGCCATTCTTCCCGTGCATCATGTTTAGTTTAAACTTAGTTTAAACTTATTTATTTTAAATCGATTGCGAAACAAGCTTTAAGCTTATATTAATCACGCTCGATGTCTGCTTCCTGGATAGTTAACCAGTACTCGCGCCGATTGTGTGGAAAAATCCCAAAGTCAGGACCCGCTCATCACGGGACTCGAACCAGGGACCTTTGATGTGAGAGGCCGACGGTCGTCCAATAACTAATATGAACAATGACTTTTTGTTAAATGATCGGAAAATATGAATAGTCATGTCGTGGTTCGAACTCACGACCACTGCATAGATATCGCGACTTGGCTTTATAGGAACCTGTGTCGTTTTCGACATGTACAATTTATCTCCAGCAGACGTATTTGAAAACATACCCGCAATAATATGAAAACTGTCTTTGACTGAACGTATGATTATTGAATATAGTTGAGCCGTCCCGCGAGAAAACCCTGCGTAAAGTATTGAACCGGATCAGCCTAAGCACGCAGCGTAGGCGAACCCGGACATAATCCTTTCGCCTCCTGTGGATTTTCTATTTCAGGAATCATTACTCTACACCTATATCCCCCTGAGACGGAATGTGTCGGCCCGGATTAGCATGTGCAGAATGCGCAGGCTGATCTGGATCGATACATTACGCAGAGACCATAATGTTGGTTTTCTCATGGAACGGCTTAGTTTAAAACGTTGTGCCAATTTGAGAAACTGTTCATAATGATGCTTATTCGATTTGTCACGATGATTTCAAAAGTCAACTGCTGCAGATGCGTCAGAAAGCGTGGGTATGTTGGTAAGGTTTTTTTTAATTAAACGAAATATCGTACGTAAAATGTAATACTATAATCTTGTTCCTACTCGACCGATGATGAAATGATATAGATCATACGGAAATCGATCTTGTTATTCTATTTTAAACTGAAATATGACGTAAAGTATCAATAATAAACGAGACTTTCTGTATCATAATTCAAAAAGCTAATTTAACATGAAAACAAAACCAGGAACGATCAAACCACGGACCTACTTTTTACCGCGACAATACAATGACTGTTTACCATGTGGCGGCCCAGTTTATAGTCCCAGTAATTAGGTCGGGCCACCAAAACAACCGCTTTGCTTTATCTGGCGGGGTTCCAGGATTGATTGCTGATCGATTGAAGTTTAAGTCCGTTTTCAATAGTATTTAAGTTGTATTACGGAGTCCAGGTCTCTCCTAATCATGTGTTTTCTTGTGCCCTAGGAAAACTTATCTGTAGGTACTTGTGACAAATAAAGATAATAACGCTGTGTGCGCATCTTTACACTATTTTGTAAGCTAAAACTGGTTTCTTCTTTGAATGTTCCGTGACTGATTAGCGAACCAGATCAGAATATGTGGGTGTAAAGGCATGCGTTTTTTGTGTGCAGAATGTGGCTTAGCTAAAAATATTTTTTTTTATCAAAATACCAACAGTGTCGAGTATATTTGATTTCCTCTTGATGGATTAAAGTTAAATAGAAATCACGTATAGACAATGGGGTCAGCAAAATACACTATGTATGACTGTATCATTTTTTGGCCTATATTTGTATTTGTGCAATAGTGTTTACCTGCCTTGTTTTAACGTTTATCTTTTGATCATTATAATAAATTCGATAATTTTCAATTAGAAATATGGGATTAAAATTAAAATTTAAATTAAAAATTAAAAACAAAAGGATACTCCCAACATGTTAACCATCTTCAGTTGAATATTGTAGATTTATACTGCGTATTAGTACTTTGGGTCTTATTGGTAGTGCCTACAGTGACAACTCGGGGGAGTCCGTGTATACGCACATACCATGAACTATATACGCATATACCATGAACTATATACGCATATACCATGAACTATATACGCACATACCACGAACTATATACGCATATACCATGCACTATATACGCACCTACCATTAACTATATGTATACGCATATACTATGAACTATATACGCATATACCATGAACTATATACGCATATACTATGAACTATATACGCATATACCATGAACTATATACGCATTTAACATGTAATATATACGGAAATACTATGAAAGATAAACGCATATATGATGAAAGATATAGGCAAATACAAAGAAAGATATACGCACATACCATGAAAATATACGCACATTCAATGTAATATATACGCACATAACATGAAATATATACGCACATAGCATAACAGATATACACCCATAACATGAAAGATATACGCATATACCATGAAAGATTTACACCCATAACATGAAAGATATACGCATATACCATAAAATATATACGCATATACCATGAAAGATATAGGCACATACCAAAACATGTTGTAACACAAAAGATATTGAAGATGTTTCCCTCGTCCTTTCATACAGAGAGAAATACAGTTAACATTATTTTTACAAACATCCATCGATGCAAAAATGTGTCGCATGGCTCATTCGGAAAACAAAATGATTGTCATATTTGTTAAAATCGTGTAATAAATTAAACTACATATACTAACTTATTAAGTTTTACCAAAGTTTAGCCTCTTTATCGTATAATATTGTTTACATTCACTGAATATTTGGGGGGAATTAAATTATCCAGGTTTCTGTATATTTTCTGTATATTTTCTACATGTATGATACGCATTTTCATTGTTTACTATTTCAGCACCGAATTTCCGAGAGTAGACTCTCTTCCATTTTGAGAATCGGTCGACTCCATTTTTCATGTACTAAGAATTTTTGATAACTAAAAGAGAAACAAGGCTGATTTTAGGTGATATATTTATAGAGGACATTTGTGTTTTGAGTGGATATGGAATATATCTCATCGAGAAGTGATACAATTGAATATTTTCACGAGCGCGTTGCGTGAGTGAAAATGTTAAAATTGTATCACTTCGAGTTGAAATATATTCCATATCCACACAAAACAAACACATTTTCTTTTTCTTTTATGATTATTGATGAAGAAATAATGGAACTATTTTGTGTCTAGATAAGATAAGGTTTTTATCACATGCCAATGCTTGTATCCGATCTGATAATATACCCATTACGTATTTCTTTATATATATAACGTGTGTAGTATAACATGACAGGAAACTAGGATAATGACGTCATACTTATATCACTCACAGTGTGGGTGATATGGATTTTATCTCACTGATAGAACTCACTCATATACTTTGCATATTTGTACCTAGATGTTTTATATAGTCGCAACCAGAGAGATAATAAGGTCCCAAATCACTAAACGCAACTTATTTATAGTTGATTCCGTCCATGTGCAAAGGTGCAAGTTTTGTTTTGTGAACAGCAAAAACCCAGATAAAACATGTGCTTACGTACAATCTGATTTATATCTATATTTACAATGTTCAAATCCTACTTACAGAAGCTTCCGTTAACTTTAGATTTTGATAAATATGAATAGGTGGACGGAAAATGCCAACTATTACCTTTTACAATGGACGAGTTCCGTATATTGGGATGTCGAACACAGCACGGAATCCAGCCAGGCTTATTCGCAGAGGTTCACGACTGTTACAGGCGGATAGAGGTATAGAGTAATGTTTCCTGAAACAGGAAATCCACAGGAGGCGAAAAGTGTCTATCCGGGTTAGCCTGCGCGGCATGCCAAGGCTGACCCGGGTCGATACTTAACGCAGAGTCCACACTGTTGGTTTTCTCGTGGAACGGCTATTATCTACTTCGGTCGCTTTAAACTCCGACTCCATTGAATGATTGTGTTTCTAAATAGTGGATATATGCCTACACGGAAACAGCACCACCTGAGAGTTCCATGGTATTAAACCGCTGCGGCTGGAGACTGCCGCCGACCTATCAACATCGTCCATTCCTGTTCAATTGTGTTTGGCGTAGGGGCATTTTACTCTCAAATGAAGTGGACTTATATTATTCGCTTGCAAAGCATATTCTGAGTGTCATTAGCAAAAAATCGGGCTGCAATTGTCTTGTACCAATGGCATATCGCGACTTGCACGGAGGTGAGTTATCAATACAGGGTGGATGTAACCATGCTGGAATCTTCTAAGGTCAAAGCTACATTTAATTTGGATATAACCATGCCGGAATCTTCTTAAGTCAAAGTAAAATGTAATTCAAATATAACCATGCTGGAATCTTCTTAAGTCAAAGTAAAATGTAATTCAAATATAACCATGCTGGCATCTTCTTAAGTCAAAGTAACATTGAATTTGGGTCATGACACTCAAGATGTGCATCGGCATTGCCACCCAAACCGTAATGAAACCTCCATCACACCGATATGTCTATATAGCGCTTGAGTACTTTGCTTTCCACGCTGTAGGGAAATGCCGTATTGTCCGTCGGTCTGACAGAGCACATCATCCGTGTTCCCAATAACAAATAAAGAACCCGATCTACGCATCGCGGCATGTATAACTTAATTTTTTTTTTGGCCAAAAATGACACTCCTCCAAGTTTTACAACACCAAGCGGTCAATCATCAAGTCTTGTTTTCGACGTTTTGTATGCTTTATTTCTGGTTAGGCAGCTCCCATAGTACGATAAGCAATAAAACAAATCCACCGTCCAGGCAATACAAGCGGACCTGATGTCAAAAACAAACAAAGCAAACCAGTAAACAAGTAAACAGGTACGAACATATTGACTTACGTTCAATAAGTGAGGTGCGAGACTAGATACCTAATATTGTCAAAGTAAACATAGTATAAGCCAACAACTAATACATCGGCTTAATTTTGGGCTTACGGGGCTTGTCTGTCTCCTCGTTTGTCAGTATAACCCTTTCCCACATGAGGATGCATCTTGGTGCTCAACAGAAAGCATGATTGAAATGGTGTTGAAAAAGGAAGAATACACACACATTGTTTCTTCAACAAGAGCTTGTCAGAAGTCCTATACATGCACATGGTTTTACCATAGAAACAGTTTAGATAATGCCGAACGTTTGCCGATTTTAAGCCTTTCGCTGCCAAGTGTCATAACGGCACTATAAGGGTTTAAATAATAAGGAATATTACACATTTTTATATAACTATCTATGCGATGACAAGACAGTCGAATCCATACTGACATAAACATGCGTGCAGTGTAATATTGGTCTACATTGTTCCCAACTAATGTACCGTACGTTTTTGTATTGTGTTTAAAGCCACTTTCATCCATTTTTCAGTTATATCACGGCATTTCCTGGGTAAGTTACCGGCACTACTGGTTCATTTATCCTTACACCAGCCAGTCAGTCGTAATAGTAACCGCATAACCCTGAGCACCAAAGATGGTAAGCTACTTCTACAGGTTTTAAAGTCTTTGGTATGACCCGGCCGGGGATCAAACCCGCAGCTTCCCGAACCTGAAGCGGACGCTCAACAACAACACTCCAGGTGCAATAATTCCTGCAATTGGTGCGTCATACACATCACAGAGTATTCAGACGTATAAGGGTTTACTGCAGAGTTAACACATTCCCACATACAGCAAATCTGAAGCAGACGACTTTGAAAACATATACTCAAGATACGGAAAATATCAAGAAAATAAGGTATAATTACTGAACAAAAAGTTGAAAACATTAATGACAAAAGGAGAAATTGCTCGTTTTGAGCAATTTCTTCTTTTGTCATAATGTTTTCAAACGTCGTCTGCTGTAGATGCATCAAAATGCGTCTATAGGCGTGAAAGGGTTAACATATAGCCGAGTCGTGTCAGGCCATTTAGGGTCTTCTTAACTCTCTGGTTCAGCGTCAGTTAAGGTTACATTCGCATTGGATAACATGTGAATTGATTGATGTTGGTTTAACGCCGTTTTCAACATTGTGTCAGTCATATCACGGCGGCCAATTCACCTATTCATGTAAAAAAATAAAAGATTATGTTTCCTGGCTTTCTCACACTCCAGTTATCCACACAACAGTAATTCCAATCAACTGGCTGCTTTTCAACAGAGACTGTTAGCCAGTTAGTGAAAGACGAATGACGCTTGTCACAATGACTTTTGTCAAACGACGGAAAGAATGTTGGCCCAGCTCTGATTCGAACTCACAACCCATGGATTGACAACCCGCGTAGCTACCGACTAAGCTACCGGGGCTCGGCATTATTTGATTAGTGGAACAACACATCAACTTTTTTCACAAATTGAATTTAGGGGTTTACTACATGTCGACGGACAGAGAGGGTTCTGGTGAGACTGTACAGACGCACAGGCTCATCTGAGTCTTCGCAATTCTATACTTGCAACTGGACCTAATTAGCTTCACGCGACTCATTGATATTGTCACGGAAATAAACAAACAAATAACGCCGTTCCTTAAAGACGTGATTCCACTCCCAATTGTACTTCAAACACAAATACAAACAAAGATAAGACATGCCAGCCTATTGGTCTGATTTCCTTTGAAAGGACGATTTTGTAAACCAAATAATGGATTTATGTCACGCAATTAACGCCGAACAAGAAATAAAAAAATAACCTCATTTTATTCAGACTTCACAATTGAAAAAAAAACACCAAGAAAATGGTTTTAAAGCAGATATTGCCTTGAACATATTTTTGCAGAAGACTGAAATTGGGGTTTAACACCTTTTTCAACAAGATTTAAGGTTATATCACGTCAAAAGTATACTTTCGAAAGTTGTTACCTTCTTTTGTTTCATTGCGTGCCGTGAAATCTACTCGAGCTCTAATTAGAACATGCGAAATAGGCAGTCTTTATCGCTACCTTGTCCAACTTTGATAATACTGATTTAAATAGAAAACATTCCCGTCGGACGAATACCGATCTTAGAGTTTTTCCAGCATTGAGGATTCCGATCATTGCATATTTCTTGGACATTGTTGGCTTTCATTTTTCTTTCAAATCTATTAACCAGAAGTATCATGGTTACTTGGATGAAAATGACCTATCTTTATTGAAATGTTCTTAGGTCACCGGCCTTTGAAACATAACAAACATTTTGAGTGGCTCGGTGGTCTAATCAATTATTAATTGGACTATCAATTCAGAGGTCTGGGTTTCAAATCCTGGTCTGGGTTCTGTTGGTTTTTGAGGTGCCATTAAGTGTCTCCCACCCAACTGGAGGACATAAACTAATCCATTCCAGGAAAAGGTGCCACACATTTGCCAGTGCTATTCACTGAGCACGTTAAAGGACCAATGGGTCCTTCGGAAAGAGCTAGTGTATATCATTCGGGCTCACGTGTACCTAACACTCTGTCTTAAATATATCTGCACCTGTTATATGCTTTTACATCATATAGTGTACACTACAAATGGGCCTATAGAAGCTAAAAAGCTTATGCTCAATAAGCCCATATATTACATTATATAACATGCTAAAAAGCATGTTCTTGCATTTTAATAAACTACTGTTTTGCGGATAGTAAAGACAGGGACGTAGGTAAGATCTTATCTACATTGTACGTCCCTGATTGCATGGGGTACTCGATATTCGCTAATTATCGAACGGTTTGCGTTACTTGTAGCTTAACAACAATGTAACGCGTTCAGGGTCATGTGAGTTGAAGACGAGAAGGGGAAGCAGAGGATCAACCGTTTATGTGACATCAAATGAGCCGGTCCGTATCAAAAGAGTACACATTGACATTTGGGAAAAGTGTAGGTTCAGATCAGAGTCTACATCTCCTCAGTACTATCAGGATATACACACGTTGAGATCAACTTCTAACAAGTATAACGAGAGAACTGTGTCAATATTAATCAGACTCGGCTCATTCGCAGTTTGATCCGGATCTACACTGTTCACAGAAAAGCCAACACATGCATTGCTCATATTTCAGTTTCTAAGTTTAATTCAATACAACAAGCTATATGCAAATACTCTAGGAAAATTTGTGAAAAGCGAAGGTTCAGATCCGAGTCTACATTTGATGTATATCATCATCAGTATCTGCGTAGGTACAGTTTGATCTGGAGTAACACTGTTCACAGAACATACAACTTGTACCTTTTCCCATGGACGGATTTATATTTCAGATTGTTTTACTTTGACTACATCTCAAGTCAAACATTGATTTTAATACATAATCCTATTTGTAAATACTTAAGGGGAATAAGGAATTGTTCATAATGAGCAATGGCTCCTTTTTTCACAATTTGTTCAGTATATCGTCTTGTACAGAGGGATCGACAGTATCAAGGGAAGGGCTAACCAGTATCCTGTTAAACACGACTTTGGGAAATATTTGGTATTATGTAATGATCGACTCTGAACTACACCTTCGAAAAGTGGAGCAAGATCATTCTACAAAATCCCTTAGTCTAATCTTGATCTACATTATTCACTAACCTATCTTTTATTGTATTGGCAAGGACTTCCCCATTAGTGAACAGGAACCGGTGGCGATAATACCGGTTTCGGGGAGGCAGTCGGATAAGGGTTAAACAAACATGGTAGGTTTGTATATAACACGTAGGGGTTAGGATTTGTTCTCACTGAGCTAATTCAATAAAACTGTGAACACATTGAATGCATTACCGGAGGGTTTATCGACAAAATTGACGAGAAAACTGAGAAAAATAAGAATCAGTTGCGTGACAGAGTTTACTAACAAAGTTGTCTGAACATTTATTGTGTCCGAGACTAGACCGAAGAAACTGGGGTAGGTTTCCCTGGAGCTGTTTTATCATTTTCTACGCTTTCATACTTCTTTAAGCAAAGCTGATTAACTGGAATTTAATTTATAAATTAGCTAAGTGTGTTTTACTGGGAAAAAAAGGACTTTGATTTGGGCTTTAATAAATAAATAGCGGACTTTAAACACACATTTATAACGACAAAACGGATTTAAGATAGATATATTTAAAAAGAAAAAGGAAACTATCTGTATTTAGGCTTGTATAAAGAGAGGAACTAACGTTGAATCGGCTTATTTTAAATTGCAGTACTAAATCACGAGTGGAAAACGGTTTTAATAAACGTGAGGTGAAAGTAAAATTTGTGTATATAGTATGCGCCCAAATTCTAGTGGGAAGGTTTCCGACAGAAAGAGCTGTTCCTCTTTCGATAGCTCTAACGGGGACGTGCTACTGCAATGTCCAAAAGCAGCAACGGTTCAAAGAATCCAGGATATCAAACCGAAGACTGCCAGGCGGATGGTCCGTTTTCGTAGCATTTGCGAGGAAATATTGGACGATGATGGTAGTAATTGTAGTTCGTCTCCCGATTTAATCGATATCGAGAGGGAAGAACTACCGAACGGGTCAGATGTGTTCCAACAGATATTACGCGAAATGACAGGTGGACTGGACGACTTTCAGCTAAACAACATGGTTGATAAAGCAGACACTAGCGAAACGGATATTAGTAAACCAGACATTAGCAAAACGGGTGTTCGTACACCAGACATTAGCAAAACGGGTGTTCGTAAACCAGACATTAGCAAAACGGGTGTTCGTAAACCAGACATTAGCAAAACGGGTGTTCGTAAACCAGACATTAGCAAAACGGGTGTTCGTAAACCAGATATTAGTGAAACATGTTCGAGTAAAACGGAGATTAGTGTAACTGTTATTGTGTCTGTGAAACAAGGCCGCGAGGAAAATAGTGTTAAACACAAAAGTGCAATTCCAAAAACGTCAAGTTTGAAAAGGAAACAGAATTCTAGAACTAGTAGACCTTTACGATAAACTTTTTACTGTTAATTGAATTTTTAGTTTTTTATTGTTTGCAGAAAACCTCATTTTAAACCCCCTTTCCCACATGCAGACGCATTTTGAAGTTTCCTGAATCGGACGATTTTAGAAAGCATTGTGTAAAATGGGCAACAGCGCTCAAAGTAGCTATTTATTTATTTGCTGCAATGTGTTCAACACTTTCCAGAGGACCAGATAAGGAGGAGTGAACTTGTCCTTTTACCAAAATATCTCTCTTATTGTCCAACCAAACCCTACGTTGCGGGTACTCAAAAGAATCGTCTCGCTGAGACGATTCTTTTGAGTACCCACAACATAGGGTTTGAGTGACAAATAAAGATTTCATAACATGAAAAATGCCTCTTATCTGGAGCTCTGACTGTCCAATAGTTCTGCGATAATTTATAGATATTTTACATATATTTGCCTGGATGGTTTCAGTTCTCTTTTACATACATGTATGTGTTATATGTAGTAACTGGTTTATACACACGCGCTAAACATGTGATAGTGTAAGTATACGGACGAGCTTTGAGACGTGCAGGGTTTCGTAGTAAGAACTTCTCATATCGAACAATCTAGTGTTTTTCCTTTTCCCCCAAAATATCTCTCTTATTGCCCAACCAAACCCTATGTTGCATGTACTCAAAATAATCGTCTCACTGAGACGATTCTTTTGAGTACCCACAACATAGGGTTTGAGTGACAAATAAAGATTTCATAATTTGAAAAATGCCCTGGAGCTCTGACTTTCCAATGGTTATGTATTAATGTATAGATATTTTACATATATTTGCCTGGATGGTTTTAGTTCTCTCATACATATGTGTTATATGTAGTCAATGGTTTATATGTACGTGCTTAAACATGTAATATTGTATACGGACGAGCTTGAGACGTGCTGGGTTTCGTAGTAAGAACTTCTCATATCGAACAATTTAGTGTGTTTCCTTAAATGTTTTCCACCTTGTCAGACTATAGTGTACTGATATCATCCATAGTGTACATCAAATGTTTTCAAAGCCGTTTTTCTAGCAACCTTTATTGTTTGTATCCGGTGTGCGAGTGTTGAATTCTCTGCAGCGCTTTCGACTCAAACGTATGCTATAAGTTTTCAAAGCCGTTTTCCTAGAAACCTTTATTGTTTGCATCCAGTGTGCGAGTGTTGAATTCTCTGCAGCGCTTTCGACTCAAACGTATGCTATAAGTTTTTCTAAAGCAGATGTCAATAAAAAATAACCTTGCAGGTTAACGATAAGTGCGGATGTTTATCCTCTGCACTTCTGTCTGTCTGTCAAGTATTAAATCATAGTCATGTTTGGCTGAATATGACACGATCAATATGAGTCGTCCCGCGATAAAAAACAACATTATGGCCTCTGCGTAATGTATCGACCCAGATCAGCCTGCGCAGTCCGCGCAGACTGATCCGGGCCGACACATTCCGTCTAAGGGGGGATAGAGGTACAGAGCAATGATTCCTGAAGCAGAAAAATCCACAAGAGGCGAACAGTATCTATCCGGGTTAGCCTGCACGACTAGATAAGGATGATCCAGGTCGATACTTTACGCACAATGTTGGTTTTCTCGTGGGACGGGTTATATAATGATCCGCGTCTAGCGATTTTGGGCCTTTGGCATCTGCTCACAGTGAAGACTCGGGCGAGCCTGTGTATCCGCACAGTCTCACTAGATTCTCCAGCGAACACATACAACATTATGACAGAAAACTAGAAGCGTAGCCCCGATAGTTGTTTGCCAATATAATTTTAAATAATATTAAAGCAGATTGACATTAATACCCAAACTCACTAGACGTAACTCATATATATCCAAAATAAGAATTATTTAAAGTTTAAATTCAAATGATATATAGATAATTTATTCTAAATTACACAGAATGTTACACGCTATTTGAACTTCGTTTCCATTTTGCACTAGCCCTTTCTTTACTGTTGGTATGACCTGAAAATGTAAGAAAAAAAGTTGAATTGAAGTAGATGTGTTCGATTCATGGCCCTCTTTTACCTGGCAAATATGACCTGATCATAATAAGACGCAGATATGTATATCATTAGAATGTACGTGTATTTGCATCTGTATGCTCTTGGATTGATTGATTGATTGATTGATTGATTGCTTTATTGCTTGCTTGATTTATTGATTGATTGAATGTTTGATTGATTGATTGATTGCTTTATTGCTTGCTTGATTTATTGATTGATTGAATGTTTGATTGATTGATTGATCGATTGATTGATTGGTTGATTGATTGATTCAACAATGTTTCAATCATATCAAGGTGGCCAGTTCACCTACTCATGTGTTTCCAGGCTTTCTTATACCAATACTCCACACAACATTATTTGCAAGCAATTGGCTGCTTTTTCCACATAGACTGTTAGCCCATTGGTGAGAGACGAACGACGATTGTCACAGTGACTTTTGTTAAACATCGGAAAGAATGTTGGACGAGCTGGGGCTCGAACGCATAACCCCTGGATTGACAGCTCGCGTCCCTACCGGGGCTATAGGCTTATGCTCCAGGAAAACCAACATAAACGTATCTGCCTGTGCATTCATGCTTAGGATGCCTTGGATTCAGGTTAACCCAAGCTTCTTGAAACCGTTACCGATTTGGGAAACAGTGTAGAATCAGATTATAGTACGCGGCTGGTCACGCTAATCTGGATCTACACTGATCGAAAATGCCTTATTATCGGTTTTCGCATAGAGCCGCTCATTTGGGAGGCGACACGTGTACGAACATCTCGAAAGACGTGGCCAAGATCATCCTGAGTGATATGGCTCTAACAAAGACATGATTGATTGGTTTGGTGTTTTACGCCACTATCAACATGTGTTCATTTATATCACGGCGTTTCCTAGGTAAGTTTCCAGTATACTGGTCCATTTATCCTAAGACCAGTCAGTCAGTCGTAATGCAACATCTGTAGAATACGTTCTTAACCCTTTCCCTTATACGACAAATCTGCAGCAGACGACTTTGAACATATTTTGTCAAAAACAATAAATAGAAATTTTCTATAATTAAATGGATAACCTATGAATAAAAGTGGAAACCATTGTGGCAAAAGGAGAAATTGCTCGTTTTGAGCAATTTCTTCTTTTGTCACTATGTTTTCAAAACGCCGTCTGCTGCAGAGGCGTCAGAAAGCGTCTGTATGAGGGAAAGAGTTAACTCTTATCAACATTCAGACGTTTTCTGCAGCCTCTGCAGCGGACTACATTTGAACACATTATGGCCATCATTGGAAATTTCCCCTTTTGCCACAATGTTTTCAACGAAATTAAATAAATGATAATATATTTTGCATGCATTTTTATCGTAGATTAGTTGTGTTTTAGATGTTTTCGAAGTTGCCTGGTGCAGATTTATTGGAAAGAATTAAATCAGTTTGCTTTTTATTTTTTTTATCTCAACGGACGGGAGCTGTTTCTAACGGAACTGAAAGTGTAAACATGATTACCTGACTTCAACGCAAACGATTTCAAAGTACTGTCTGTGTTTAAAGTCGCATTTGAAATCATAAATTGTGCCGTCCCGCGAGAAAACCAACGTTATGGTCTCTGCGTAATGTATCGACCCAGATCAGCCTGCGCAATCCGCGCACGCTAATCCGGGCCGACAAATTTCGTCTCTGGGAGATAGAGGTTTAGAGTAATTATTCATGAAACAGAAACTCCACATGAGGCGAAACGTGTCTGTCCGGGTAAGCCTGTGCGGCATGCTTAGGCTGATCCGGGTCGATACGTTACGCAGAGACCATACTGTTGGTTTTCTTGCGCGGCGGCTCAATTTACTTCGGAGATCTGGGGTCCACTAGTCCAGGTTTAGCCAGAACAGCTAGAAAACATCTGAACACAACAAGGCAGTATCATTTTACTTACTTAATTTACTGATCAGTGTTATGTATCCATGACGGTTCCATCTTTTAACAGAAACTACATGTTTGCATACAGAATTTCCTCATCCATGGACTTTGTTTACACGATCTGCTATGTCTTGCACAATCGTCAGAAACATCAACACATTCTGAAATATGATCGATTTGAGTATGGTTTAACGCCGTTTTCAACAGTTTTTCAGTCATATCACGGCACCCAGTTCACCTACTCGTGCGTTTCCTGGTTTTCCCACACCAGTAAACCACACCATATACTTTCCAAGCAACTGGCTGCTTTTCCACATAGACTGTTAAACATCCCATTGGTGAAAGACGAATGACGCATGTCACAGTGATTTTTGTCAACCGTAGGAAATAATGTTGGCCGAGCTGGTATTCGAACTCACAACCCCTGGAATGACAGCCCGACTGAGCTACCGGGGCTCGGCTCTGAACTATGAAACCAATGGAAGCTTCTATATCCCCTGCATTATGGTTTTCCAATGGTTAACCCTTTCCCACATGCAGAAGCATGTTGATGCCTCTACAGCAGACGACATTTAAACAAAGCGGCTAAATGAGAAATCTGACGAAACTGCTTTCGGAAAATCAAGCAACTGTCGAACCTTTGCTAAATATCACTTTTGTTTAGCAATTCCCTGTATATAGCAAACACACTTTTAATTTCCCAATTACTCATATTCTGTATAAATAACCCTGTAATAAGAGACCACCTGTGAACAAAGACCAGATTATTCTCTACCGCTGGGTGGTATTCAAAATGTCGGTCACAAAATGTTAACCAGAATTGTATAGTATTAATTGTCTTGTGATATTGGGATGATTTATTAGTTTATTACACACACTAATGAAACATCCCAATAATTGAGCCGTCAAGCGAGAAAACCAACAGTGTGGACTCTTCGTAAAGTATCGACCCGGATCAGCCTAAGCAGGCTAACCCGGATAGACACTTTTCGCCTCCTGTGGTTTTTCTGTTTCAGAAATCATTAACTCTATACCTCTATCCCTCTTAGACGGAATGTGTCGGCCCTGATCAGTCTCTGCAGACTGCGCATGCTGATCTGGGTCGATACATTACGCAGAGACCATACTGTTGGTTTTTATCACATGACAATTAATATTATAACCTGATGAAGGCTAAATCGCCGAAACGTTGGAAACACGTGTTGTTGTTTGTTGTTAATATTTACTTCATTAGTTTAACACGAAACCTATTTTGTTTAACCGTACTCGATAGCGGTTAAATTACATGTGAACTTTCTCTCTTACTAAAATGACATGGTCCGTGGTCTCTGCATATGAGTAGCGCTCTGCAAAACAACAACCATCAGCTACGTGCGATCAGTGTAGATTCATATCAGCCAGGTCATACGCACAGTCTGATCTTGCTTTACACCTTTTTCGACACGTATAATGATTACGTTAAGGTGATTTACCCGGAGCACCGCTTATATGTATTTTAACGTGAAGTGACTATGTAAGGGGTATATAACAGATTCGCTTTTGCTTGCATTATAAAAGCATGAACATGAACAAAGATTGATTGATTGATTGATTGATTGATTGGGGTTTAACGCCGTTTTTAACAATTTCTCAGTTATATCACGGCGGCCAGTTCACCTACTCATGCATTTCCTGGTTTTTTCACACCAGTACTCCACACAACAATCTTCCCAAGCAACTGGCTGCTTTTCCACATAGACTTAGCCCATTTGTGGAAGACGAATGACGCATGTTGCATTGACTTTTGTCAATCCTCGGAAAGAAAGTTGGCCGAGCCGGGATTCGAACTCACAACCCCTGGATTGACAGCCCGCGTCCAGGGGTTGTGAGTTCGAATCCCGGCTCGGCCAACTTTCTTTCCGAGGATTGACAACAGTTAATGCGAACAAAGAGGACCATTCATGCGTTCAACTTCCTCAACATATTGATTGTATGGTGTTTTATGCCTCTATCAACATTTTTCGTTTCAGTTATATCCCGGCGTTTCCTGGGTAAGTTACCAGTACTACTGGTCCATTTACCCTGACACCAGTCAGTCAGTCGTAATGCCAATCCCGCAATCCTTAGCGCCAAGGAGTACAGCCATTACTTCCATTTCTTTACCAAGTATTTTGTAGGACCCGGTCGGGGATCGAACCCGCGACCTCCCGCGACCTCCCGCGCCCAAGGATGGCGCTCTAGCACTACACCACCGAGGCAGTCCAAAGAAACTTGGAAGAAGAGCCTGAATATTTAATTGCTTGTTCTGAGCAGTTTCTTGATTTGCCACAATGTTTTCAAAAGTGTTCAATTCGTCTACAAGTGGGAATGCTTAAAACATAGTTTGACAAATGTACTTACGTTTTGGTCCACCTGGAAAAAGACGTTAAAATATGATAACAATGTTAAATATCACTCTGTATCTACAGCACATATAAACATAACTAGCCAAGACAAAAAAAACAAAAAACATTATTATGTCGTTTGCGAAATTATACTGATATTACGAGATGTTTGAATGAAAATGTTTTGAGATGTGACATGAACCCTTTCCCACATCCATCAAGACTGGAGCAAAAGAATGAAAAATGGGTTTCGACAAGTTTGCATTGAAGGCTCAACTACATCTGAGGCGGTACATTTGTAATTATATTGAAACTTTTTCTAAATACAGAAGAATTATGACAAATCTATATCAAACGACTTTCGAAAACACTGTGACAAAATCTTGCCAACTATATTTAATCATTACACTTTCATTTTTTTTGAGAGAGAGATTACATATATCTCAAACTAGATGCTTTCGAAATTGTCTGCAGTAATCCGCCATGGCCGAATGGTAACCTTCAAGGATTTGGAACCCGGCGTCCCTGCTCCGATCGAAACTCGTGGCGGTCGTGTTGGATTGTACTTGGGCAAGGCAGACTACCTAGCCTAGTACTGGTTTGTTTTACCAGAGATCATAAATAAGTGAACTATAATATTACTGAAATAATTTTGAAAACGGCGTAAAACTCCAATAAAACAAGTCGTTGGCGTCATTTTGGAAAAACAACTTAATCGATGGATTCATCAGCGTGTGTAAGTCGTCCATTTCGAACAGCCTGCCAGAGTAGCAGACACTCTAGATAACCACGATCAAAGAACAGTATAATCCTCACCTACGCACAGTCCGTCCTCACAGTTATCACAGTCGCCACATCTGTTACCTTTCGAATAAGGATATTCGCCCTCCATGTTTCCGCTGAAAAAAATATTTGCGTGGGTTAACAGCGGGGAAACGACATATTTTGGGACTCCATAGATTGTTTGGTGTGTTTTCAACATGTTTTAGTTATATCACGGTAGTCCCTTTGATGACGCTAGTTGCAATGACTTTTATGGTCGTATCGGGGTTCGAACTATATATTTATAGCTGTCGTCGTTACCGACTGAGCTATCGCGTGGCCCGACGAGACAATAACAGTATCGAATTGACTAATTAAATTGCAGCTTTAAGGTAACACACAAAGGTTCGTCCTTGATTTGGAGGGTAGCTATTTGCATCATTGTTACCCTAACATACAGATTAATGTACTGTTTAGTATAAGGTTAGCGCTTACACTCTCCCAATCGACAACATGTGTTGGGTTTAGCTGAATACAAACCTGGTTCCAGCCTAACTTAAGTTTAATCTGTCCTAAGAATTTGTGTTCAAGTATCTGATTGATCAGAAGGAAATTCGATCTCCAAATTGACCAATCAAAAGCCTTATTTGGAGCATGACGTTCATTTCTGAGCACTGAGAATGTTTTATAGTTTCGGACCCTTGGTGAACGTGTATAGCAAGAGCTGTATCGTTGTGTTGATGTTTTACGTTGATGTACTTCATATAAGAAGGATACACATCTGTATGGAACGCCATGACCGTCTTATTATGACCTGTTTACTTATATGCAGTAGATATTTCGTTATATGTGGTACATATTTCATTATATGTGGTAGAAATTTCATTATGTGTGGTACTTTTTTCTTTATATGCAGTACTCTATTGGTTATATGTAGTGCAACTCTTCTTATATGTTGTGGTACTGTCTTTATATGCAGTGCATTCGAATTTGTGTGCGGTACAAAGAAAAATATATGCATTAGATTTGTTATTGTGTGTAGTAGAGTGTATGCCTCGAGAGCTGGAGATGAGGGTTCAATCCCCGATCGGGTCATACCAAAGACTTAACAAATGGTAGAAGTGGTTTCTCTCCTCGTTGCCCATGCTAACATGGGTAACATTGCGACCGTTGCGCTGGTGGTAGGATAGCTTACCGACAGAAGTGGTAATTTACCTAGGAAACGCAGTGATATGACTGAAATACAGTTGAAAACGTCATAAAACCCCATTAAAAAAAATATATATATTTCAAAATCAGTATGAAAAGTTGTTTATTGTCAATAGATAAGTTGGACGGATAACTAATAAGTGTCCCTAAATAGCGACCGTTCCCGTATCTTCAGCAAGTAAAACTCAAGAACACGTTGACACATGGGAATAAAACGAATACTTTCTTAAAGTTTATGAAGTTTTCTATATGCAAATTTAAATAATATATAATATACGTTGCACTTGTCCATACTGTTTGACATTTCAAATTTATATCGGGACATTATTTAAAAACATTCACGAATCATTATATCTTAGTTCCTAATTATTTTATGTAGGTAAGACATTGATATGGTTCACGAGCAGCATAACATATGGTCTTGCTAAAAAAAGAAAATCAAATAAAGAAAGGCTTCATTACCATGCAGTGACATTTAATGGTAATGAACAGAAAATAGTCCTATATGATTAATTAATTGCACGTAATTAGTCTTTATGATATAGAGCATTTGCATAGTTTAACATAATCTATAATTTTATACCGGTTTATGCAACTTTTTACATTATTCAACCTTTCCCTTAAAAAAACGTTATTTGATACCCTTTTAAAAACATCGTGGTAAAGAAAAATTGGCAATAATCTAGATATTGAAATACCATTTATCAGAGTTTTATACGTTTGACTTCTGATGTTGTTCAAAGCACACGCTCTTAAACTTTCTCATAGGGTAAAATGTACATGTAGTTTAGGGGCGTAGCTTGGCAATAATCAATGTGTAGG
Organism: Serripes groenlandicus; assembly: GCA_031761405.1. Taxonomy (NCBI): domain Eukaryota; kingdom Metazoa; phylum Mollusca; class Bivalvia; order Cardiida; family Cardiidae; genus Serripes; species Serripes groenlandicus. The sequence continues at coordinate 182,187,420 of JASEVX010000001.1, read as the reverse complement.
CCGTCTCGTGAGAACATCAACATTGTGGACTATGCGTAAAGTATCGACCCGGATCAGCCTAAGCATGCCACACACGCGTACCCGGATAGACACTTTTCGCGTCCTGTGGATTTTCTGTTTCAGGAATCACTACTCTATCTATCCCCCCATTAGACGGAATGTGTCGGCCGGATCAGTCTGCGCGGACAGCGCAGGCTGATCTGGTCGATACATTACGCAGATGTGTATCGCTGCAGCTGCATTTTGGGGCATTTTTAGAAAAAATGTGTAGGCACGTGCCTACAGTGCCTAAAGGGAGCTACGCCTTTTAGTTTATTATACATGATTGAATAACGGGAACAGACAATACATGTAGATCATCATCTGCCTACACATTGCGATTCTCTATCACACTCATCACTATATCATTCTAGCGACATTTCGTTTTCATCGTCTTCTAGATTAATTGATTGATTGATTGGAGTTTAACGCCGTTGTTAACAATTTCTCAGTTATATCACGGCGGCCTATTCACCTACATGTACTCATGCATTTCCTGGTTTTCTCACACCAGTACTCCACACAACAATCTTCCCAAGCAACTGGCTGCTTTTCCACATTGACTTTTGTCAATCCTCGGGAAGAAAGTTGGCCGAGAGCGCCGGGATTCGAACTCATAACCCTTTGATTGACAGCCCGCGTCGTTACCGACTGAGCTACGGGGGCTCGGCCTTCTAGATTGATAAGACAGTGAGGAAAATGTGATTGATTTAGTCATTAACGTTCCAATATGTCTCTCTCTATCTCGCTACCCCCCTCTCTCTCTCTACCCCCTCTCATTTTTTCCCCTCGTCTAATTAATTTGATATATATATAACATTGCTAATTGTAATGTTTGAATATTTGAATTAAAAAAAAGGAGAACATCCACTGCATGATGATGATGATGAAGAAGAAGGGAACAGAAGAAGAATGATCATTAGAAAAGAAATGAGATAAACAAATTAGAAAGTACAGAGTATCTTACCTTGGGTCGTAGAAGCAGGCGAAGAACCAGTAGTTTTTCATACTTTCACCATTATAGTTGAAGCTATCACATTTTCTGTAAGCACAGCCTAATTTTTGGGTGTTGGACCAAACCATCTGCACAATACAGAAATCAATTATATCGTCGTCGTCTTTAAAATCAGTTTTATTAGTAATAGTAATTATTATAAGTAAAAAGAGGCAGAACTTTTGATGTTTTAGGGTTGTATTTATTATATCATTGTTTTTATTTTTTTAAATCTGAGCAAACGTCATGTAACACATTTAGAAAACATTGTAGAAAACCTTTTCAGAAAACGGAGAACAATTGAAACAGTTGAAAACACTGCGGGAAAAGGGAAATTGCTCATTGTCTCACGGAGTTGTCTTTTGTAAAAGTGTCTGAAGTCATATGCATCAGGGATTTTATTTTCGGCGATAGCTGTTTAACCTCAGATTTGACTTAGATGTTAAACAAATGATCTAGATTGTAGACCAATCAAATGTTGTATTTTATGATTAATGTCGAAGAAATAAAGGAAATGAAACGTTTTGATTGGATCATAGTTAAGTTGGCGATCCTACAAGAGGCACTAATAAGATGAAGTTTTAAAATGAAATGTTCTGCAAACTAACTTTAATTGTTTTCCTTAAGAAATAAATTTCAGGGGAAAAAATCAGTGTAAACGTATGAAATATAATATTTAAGAGCAAAATATTAATTATTTTTGAAACATGATAAGTTTTCAGTTATTTATCGTCAATTGAAACTTATACACCTCTTGGGAGCCTCGCGTAATATCCAGTATTGTGGTGTATTCTCGGCCTTGATAATCTATTTATAGAAACTGAAGCTGGATGGAGATGGTCGATTAGCCTTTGGTAAGCACATAGAACCTTTCTGATATTCAAGTCAAACAATATGCGCATGTTCCATTTCTTAGCGTTTTCTCATATTGATCGCCGTTTATCTATTTTAAAGATATTTCTTGGTAATATTGACGAATAAGGAACCGACCATTTAGAATTATAAAATAGTTACTGATTGCTTCATTGCTGCGCATTGTCCTTTTCAGCAGTATTTCAATTACATCATGGTTCATCTACCCATACGAGTAACGCTTTCATCTAATCAGTTCATCACACACTATTCATCCCAGGCAACTGGCGACCCTTCCACGTATACGTTTTATCATATTGGCTGTATACAACTGACGCTAGTCATGATGTCTTGTTTATCATTAAAGAAAAAGAATGAAAGACCTAGCCGCCGTTCAATCTCACGATCGTTTGCTCGAAAGCGCTCGTCGTTACCGACCGAAATAACGTGCCGTGCGTGAAATAATGGAACTAACCTGTGTGTAGCTACAGCTGGAGCCACACGATCTGGAGTTATACTGGTAGTTCTCCCTCTGGTTGTACCAATCGTTCATCGCCACGTGCATGTTCTCCTCGTCGTTTCCGCTGTCTCGGTAGTACGCCGCGTTGTAACCATAGTTACCAGAGCCGCCCATGTCATCATAGCTACAGTCAGACACATAAGACTCGGCGTGATTTTCTAACTTATCGTCCCAACTCTGTTTGGGGAAAAAACACATACAATCACTAATTCCATGCCGTTATGATAGATTATAGTAGGCAAACTACAACAATATATATTATACGCTCACACAATCTTCGTATCATTCTTTAGTTGATAAATTCACGCAATTTTGATATAGTTATATTGATTTATTCCGACTTCCATGGCTGAACTACTATCACATATAATTTGATGCATCATTTTATTGGGGTTTTACGTCGTTTTCAATTATATTTCTGCTATGTCACGGCGATAGATCGCTTATTCGTAATCAAACCAGTACTAGGCTAGGAAATGTACTTTGCCCAAGGGTACTCCGCAATGACCAAGACGATATGGGGTCGAAAGCTGACTGCTACGTCCGCTCAAAATCAACCATATTTATCCACTCGGCGGATTTCCTTATTTAATGGAAATAAAGACCCGATGCAAAAAGTAATTCAAAGTTATCGTAAATTGGCGATCTTATTTCTTACATTTTAAAACATATTCATATCATCATAAAATAAATCTTTATCTTACCAATTTTGACATGTATCTAGCCTTCTGTTCCTTCCTGTATTCGTTGTGTTTGTCCATTACCGAAGCCTTAAAGCCCTGAGACATTCTTGCTGCTGCCCCGGCAACACATAGTAGTAGAACGGCTAAAGCGTATTGTCTCATCTTTCTGTAAATGGGAAACGTAACCGACATATGGTTCACATTATAAATTGTACCACACATATAAAAGTAAATGTAGAAAATAGTCCACACTTTCTGTTATAGGTTACAATACACCAACACAATTCCTTCTTTGTTTCCATGTAAATCGACCAGTTTCAGTCCTCGATTGTCACACTTTCTAAGCGTTTCTCATGTAGAACACCATATATCATTGAAAAGAGTTACCTCCTAGCTTTAAAACAATTCAAAGAAAATGTGAGGTCATGCATTATGCAAGAAAGAACTCACCAGGCGAAAATGGTAACCGTCATTTTGGACCAAATCATGCCCTGACAAAACCGGTGTTTAGCATTCTCTACTTTCACTTTCAAACAAGCTCAAAAGACTAAAAGTGATCAAATCAATCATTTCCAGTGCATCCTATACCCATTCACAATGCATTTAAACTCAATGTCATATATTCAATACATTCTGGTGATGGTATACACTCATTTCTACGCAAACAAAGGTTTTTTTAGGGACTATAGTAGATCAGCAAGTCAGCGGATGTATTGAGCGTAATTTGACCTTTAAATAAACGACGATCGCAAACCCAATATAAACCCGTCTGCGCAAAAAGGTACACTGATCAGAAATGCCAACTTGTACACTTCAGCATGCAAGAGCTTATAAAGTTCCTGGTGTAAACGTAACATTGCTTCATCTTTCTGTAAATGGGAAACATAACCCTATGGTTCACAATGCAAATTGTGACACCCATATAAATGTGAATGTAAAAGAAATTACACACTTTCTGTTCTATAAACGATTACTAGAAACCCAAAAAATGAACCCGTCCGTGCGAATATGTTCACTTTTCAGAAATGTCAACTTGTACTTGTTTAAATGGGCTTCGTAGTCATATGGTTAACATTATGAATTGAATCACGCATATTAAAGTGGATGTGAAGAAGTTTCACAATTTCTGTACTATTAACGATTATTGAATAACGTCATGTCGTCCGTCATTTAACCCGCTTTCCCACAAACAGCACATTTGCAGCAGTTGACCTTGAAAGGACAGGGGCGTAGCTCCCTTTAGGCAAAATGCCCCAAAATGCAGCTGCGGCGATAGACATCTGCGTAATGTATCGACCAGATCAGCCTGCGCTGTCCGCGCAGACTGATCCGGCCGACACATTCCGTCTTAGGGGGGGTGGGGGGTGGGGGATAGATGTATAGAGTAGGTATTCCTGCAACAGACAATCCACAGGAGGCGAAAAGTGTCTATCCGGGTAGGCCTGTGTGGCATGCTTAGGCTGATCCGGGTCGATACTTTACGCAGAGTCCACAATGTTGAATTTCTCACGAGACGACCTACACATTGATTATTGCCAAGCTACGCCCCTGAAGGAGACACTGCGCTTTAAGAGTAATTTCTCCTTTATCTTAATGTTTCAAAATTCGTGTGTCGTGTGCTGCAGGTGCGTTAAAAACTACATCTGTACGAGGGAAAAGATTAACCAACAATTATTAAATGTGAGTTTTCCTGCTTCCTTCTTGATACATCTACAAAGTTGTTTGGTATTTCGTTTTGATTGTTTTCCTACAGGATTCCGTTTTCAATCTGAAATATGGAGTTGGAAGGAACACGTGTGTCGCTGGCCAGTAAGTGAAAAGTGAAAGACTCACACAGCCAATCAGAGATAGATAAACGAACAGGAACAGCCCACCAGAGATAGACAAGCAGACGGGACAGACGTACGGATAGAATGTGTCGAAGTGGTCCACAGTGTGACAAAACGGTAGAAACACTATAGTAGCAATTGCATCTTGAAGAGAAATGACACTTCTGATAAAATAAATTCTCGACCAAATACAATTTAACTTAATTACAGTAAATCGAGGGCTTGGCGTGAAACGGTTGTAACTCAAAACCTATTTTGAAAACCCTGGAGTAGGGGCAATTCTGACCCTTTTGTAAACAATGCAAATTTAGGTGCCATTGCTCAGAACGAGCAATGGCACCTAAATTTCCATTGTTTACCAAGAAAAATGATTTAACGCTTATAAAGACTTTATGGCAATGTAAATAACCTTGGTAAAAAAAAATACTTTTTAGTTACAACTGTTTCACGCCAAGCATGTATAATGGAAACAACATTATAGAAGACGTTTACAGTACCTGTTTTCCTTCAGCACAACTCCGGATAAAGTGACGTTGCTCGCACGTGGTAGGCTTTTATACTGTTTCTATCTTTAATAAGATGTCATTTACATCAACTTCTTAGAAATCGTGTGGCTAGAAGGGACATTTATATGCTGAATTATGTAGATTTGATATAGAATCGACCTTTTGCAAGGCTTATGTATAACTTAACCCTTTCCCACATGCAATAATTCTACGGCAGACTACTTCGAAAACATTCAATAAAAAATATGGAAACTTTCTATAAATGAAACAACAATTAATGAATAAAGTTAAAATAAAGTGTAAAGATGAGAAGTCGCTCATTTTTCTTTCAATTTGCCACACTGTTTTCAAACGTCTTCTGCTGCAGAGGCGTTAGAAAAGTGTCTACATATGTGAAATAGTAATCCGTTCTCCTACTTCAGACGGCTTTTGAAGCATTTTGCAAGTACATGTACATAACGTTTTATAACAAGCTAGTTAAACACCATACTTCAATCAATGTCTAATACATCAGTTTCTAAAAATAACAGAATGGTATCATTTGTTCAATGACAAGCGGTGCTTCTGTCCGCATAAAAAAGCCTAAACAAAGGCAGTACGGCGATGCATCAAAGTCTATATCTTTCTTAAGATCTTGGAAATAAGTTGTATAATTATTGAAAATATATTCCACGTGTCTTCAAAGGAAGACTTAAAGGTTGCTACGTCATAGTCGTTTAATCCTTCCTCACATACAACGAATCTGCAGCAGACGACTTTGAAAAAAATCTGTGGAAAATGTATTTATATTATTTGAGTGAAATAATATTTATTGAATAAAGTTGAAAACATTATAGAAAAAGGAGATGAACAATTTCTCCTTCTGTCACAATGTTTTCAAAAGCCGACTGATGTAGATTGGTCAGATAGCGTTTGAATGTGGGAAAGGGTTAAGTGTCTCGGAACTTTATTAATCCCCTCTTTGAAAGTACATGTATCATTCACATATTCATTATTCTTTTATAATTTAATATTTGATCTTTAAGGACACTATTGACAATATGTAAAAAAAAAAGCTACATCAATTGCATCGCCTTTTAAATAATGACAGTACATATTCACCCCTTTCCCACATACATACAAATACTTAGTGAAGCCTCTGCAGCAGATGACTTTTAAAAACATTGTGGAAACAGGAAAAATTGCTTAACAATGGACTGTGGATATTTAGGTTTTGGACGCATTCAAAACGCAAAAATTTCACTGAAACCCCCGCAGAATTTTAGAATTACGGGAAAACATGATGTTGTCCAAAGCCTACGCATTCAAAACAATGGACTGTGAATGTTTAGGTATTGGAAAAATTGTCCAAAAGCCCACGAATTCAAAAAGCGCAAACTGCTCTGAAACCTTCATTTCTCTTACTACTATTGCTCATTATGAGTAATTTATCATTTTGAACCAATGTTTTCAACTCTATTAAATCATTAAACAGCTGTTGATAAAAAGTGTACACATTGTTGCCCCAAAGGTTTTAAAGTCGTCTTCTGCAGATGTGTTTTACAACGGGAAAGGGTAAGCTGTTGATCTATCAGTGCAAAGAAACATTATACACAATATGTAAAAAAATTACGTCAATTCTGTTTCTTATAAAAAGAATAAAAAATATATTTAAAAAAATGCGTTATACATAGCATACAGTCGAAATACATGTATAAGAAGTATTAATATACATACACATATACGAAGTCATACACGTATATGTATGTTATAACGAAACACTAGAACTGTATCCCTTATGTGTTCAATGACATGTCCTCTTATGTAATTTAAAATCGGTAATGCCACAATGTACCGGATCGCTTGGAGTGGTATAGGTCAAATTACGCCAAATGCATCCGCGTTCATGCTGATTTAAAGCTAAATAGTCCCCTACAAACTTTGTTTGCGTATTAATTGGTGTATATACCTTCACCAGGATGCATTGCATGTATTATATTAAGTTTCAGTGAATTTTCAATATGTGTACATGTAGGATGCACTGGAAATTATTTATTTGATCATTTTTAGTATTTTGACTTTGTTTGTTACCTTAATTCATCTTCTGGCCACCGACTAGAGGTGTAGCCCCACTGGTTTAATGGTGTAATGTGTTGAATGAGACCAACCGAGAGAGTCAGCTTATGCTTTCCCCAAATGTAGACGCATTTAACGCACCTGCAGACGACTTCTGAAAACATTTTTTGCATATAGAGAAATTGCTCATGGTGAGTAATTACTCGTTATTCAACGATATTTTTGACTGTGCTGGAGAATAAACGTTTCATTAATAGAAAACAAATTCCATCTGTTTGCCTAAATATTTCCAAACTCGTTTGTGGTAGCATGTGGGAAAGGGTTAAGGTCACCAATCGCACAATACAGTTCAATTATGTTTGGATATGTTCGGAAAAGCGTCAAAATCTGACACAAATAAATTAATGTATCCAAATCAAATGTCACCGCGCTCGTTGATGTAGTGGTATAGTGTCTACCTCGGAGGCGAGAGGTTCAATCCCCAACGTGTCATACCAATTACTTTAGTAATTGCTCCTAGGCACTCAGGGGTGTAGGAATGACTAATTCGATGATGTCGGGATAAATAGACTAGTAATACTTGTAAATAACACATGTCATGCCGTTATATAGATGAGCAATTGTTGAAAGCGCAGTAAATTACCATACAAACAAACCAATTAAAATATCAGTAAGGGAAAATGTGTTTTGATAGTTTCAAGCAATACGGCTGTAAGTTCATGTCGTTGCAAGACATAATTACACCCGTTTAACATTAACCATTAACTATCTTAATGGGACTTCAAACTTTGATAACTATGAATAACTATGAATAATATGTGCGAAGGGAATCAAATGTTCTGCCACCAAAATGGCGCGAGTACTAGATTAAATGTTTGTTGTTGCCTTGATTAATTAACTATATTTCTGATACTATGAAAGAATGGTGTTTAATTACTCCTTTTCCTCATCTGACGACATTGCAGCAGACAGCTTTTTGAAAAAATAATGACAAAAGAAGAAATTGCTCAAAACGAGCAATTTCTCCTTTTGCCACAATGTTTTCAATTTTTAGTCATAGGTTATCCATTCAATTATAGATATTGTTTTATTCTTTGACAAAATATGTTCAAAGTCGTCTGCTACAGAATTGTCGTGTGAGGGAAAGGGTTAAACCCAAATTAAGATAACAAAACAGTGGACACACGATAACTAGAACAGTGATGATTCGAATACAGCGTTTATTTTTTCGAATCAAATCACGGAACGGATCTCATATTTTGAAAAAAAGCTTTGCAGCAGTTCTGGTTGCTCAAACGTGCAATCGCAACTGCTGCTATACCGTTTTTCTTGAAAAGGTTTAATCACTGATTTGCCAACTTGTTAACGACGCGATCTGTTGTATATCGAGGATTTGTGAGTTCGAATCCCAGGTCGAATAACATTCTTTTCGACGTTTGACAAAATGCGACAAGTCTCATTCGTCTACCATCAATGGACTAACAGTATATGTGGGAAAACACTTAGCTGCTCGAAAAAAGGCTACAGTATGAAGTTCTGGTGTGAGAAAGCGATGACACGCATGTATGTCTATCAACTGTCGTGGTATGACTGAATAATTGCCTAAAATGGCGTTATACCCCCAAACAATCCATTAATAAATAATTCACAATTAACAGTACAAGTGGATCGTGAAGCTGAAAACAACACATTTTTTCAACACGAGTTTTCCCTCGAACATATCGATGTGGGCCAATATTGGGTGTCCACTGTACATTCAAATTAACTATCGGTAGTTATTTATGTAAATTGCAACACAGAAATTTAGAACGGTTTTCGTAAATACAAATTAATCAAACTCTTAGTGACTGCTGTAGCTTTACCAGTCTGCCATCATTGGACTAAATGTATTTATTTCGCCTCCCACGAAATTCTAGCAATTTCATTGGTTAAAGCGTGTCACGTGCAGACCCCCTATATTTCTATAGGGGGTGAGTAAATTCCATAGGGGGTGAGTAAAGTAAAAACATCAGTTCAAAGGTTGGTTTTCCTAAAGTGGCTCTCAAATGTTGCCAGTTACCCAGAAATAAATGAAATGAATTGAAATAAATGTGTTCATGTTGAACCGGTGTATTTTTTTAAATAATATATCTATTCCAATTCTTTAATCAATATTGATAGATCTTTTACTCATGACGTCATATTATGCTACCAACACATATCAACATCAGTTTAAAGTGGTCGACGAAATAAATACATTATTGGGTTTGTTACTGACCCACTACGGAAATATAGGGGGTCTGTTGGATGAATAGGGGGACTATATTTCCGTAGTGGGTCAGTAACAAACCCAATAACTTATATTAAAGGTGCTGAACTCCAGATAGAGATCAACATTTTGAAATGTTGAAACTTCTACAAATGTTGCTTATAGTGTCAACAAAGTAAGTAATACATATTTTAAAACTATGTTGGCAGTAAATGTTGAAAAACAGTCAATTGAAGTCAATGAAAACGTACAACATTTGACTTACTGGGTAGATGTCTACCCTGTACAAATGAAGCATAAAACGATCAATATTTAGATATTTATTGTACTGGAAAGATAAATTATTACTCTAATTTTATCTCAGAATTATGATTCTAATATTTCCAAACAACTTTTGAACAGTTTTAAAACTTTGACTTTTCTATCTATAATCTGGAGTTCAGCACCTTTAGAGGTAAACAATCAGTTATATGGGAAGAGTATTATATGAAAACCAACATTATGGCTTCTGCGTAATGTATCAACCCAGATCAGCCTGCGCATTTCGCGCAGGCTAATCCAGGCCGACACATTCCGTCACAGGTGGAAAGAGGTATAAAGTAATGATTCTTGGAACAGAAAATCCACAGGAGCCGAAAAGTGTTTGGTCGGGTAAGCCTTCGCGGCATTCTTAGGCTGATCCGGGTCGATACTTTACGCAGAGTCCACACTGTTGGTTTTCTCGCGGGACGGCTCATACGGAGTTCTGTTTGCAAGATAAATAGGACACACATGGTCAGGTGAACTGGGCCTCGTGATATAACGGTGATAGTGTTGAAAGTAGCTTTAAACTTCAATGTATAGATAATTATTGACATAATCAATTATGTTAGCCTCTAAGCGGCGTTCGGCGAAAACCAACCTTATTGCATTTGCGAGCAGTGTTTTTCTAGATAATACAGCGTAAAAGGCAAACTTGTAAAAAACATAAAAAAATCTATGTAAGTGAAAGGACAATAATTGAATATAGCTGAAAACATTCTGACAATCAAAGCCCTGAAAGTGCTTACAGCAAGGGGCTAACTGCAGATTACATTTGGACATGGATTTACCGATCCCACAAGTCTAACTTGAACACTTTACAATAGCACTTTGTTATGTCTATATATTGAATGATAACGGAATTGAACGCAAAATACTGTACACACAGTATGGTGGTCTATCGATATACTAAAATGTGATGTACATATGCGCATCTGCTATCTGGATAGTTTATGCTAAGCACACCTCCTGGTTTATAATGGATTTTAGCCGGGTTTTTTTTATGCAATTAACACATATACATGTCATATCAAAATCACAATTGCCTAACAAGGATAAATATATTGAGAGTCCAATTCTACTATTAAAGCAGAACTAAAATACTGTGTTATCTACATTTAACTGATTTAACTGAAATATTGTTAAAAGCGACATAAAACATCATACACACGAATTAATCAATTTCTTAAAGAATTTCACAACGCATAGGTGAAAGGTTTGGGATGCATTGCTTTTGAATTCATTTTTAATCCCAACATTTTGAAGGAGTTTGTTGCAGCGGTGTCGAGAATTACACCACTGATATAAGCAATTCATAAGACAAAAATGACAAAGATAATTATAATATATTTTTATCATAAATGAAAATCTGCCAAGACCGGGAATCACACCCTGGTGTCCCGTGTGACAAGCGAATATGCTTACCATTTCACTAGCTGGACTACGCCATTGTCAGGAGTTAATTTATGAAATGATTAAAAATCGTTAAACGAGCTAGCAAATTGTTTATAATTGAAGCGATTTATCTTTATAACAATCAACTGTAATTGAAATAATTTGATTCTCTTTTGGAGTATATTTTATCACACGGAATTATTCCGTCTTCTGGGGTTGTTATGGTTAATATCGGTTGAGAATCTGATGTATTTACGCAGGAATCTAGAATGAAAGATTCCTGATTAACGTTACCGCTGAAAATACATTTTATTCGAAAGGATTTTTTGAAATTCCGACGCCTAGGCTAACTTACACATTAACCGTTTATTATCATTTCAGTAATTTGATTTTTTGAGTATATATGTTATCATTAGGACTCGATTATCTGAATTTGTAATCGAGCCGGAATCGAAAAACTGCCTTTACTCAACTCGATTTGCAATATTTAGGAATCACGCATGAACTTTTCGCTCGACCAAGTATGATAAAACGTAGAATTACATTTTATTTTTAAATCATGTAATTTATATATTTCAACATAAAATTTCTTTCTATTTATTCCTTTTGGGTAAGTGACTTCGAATCAAATCCATTTTCCGGCTTCATATGCCATCAAGTTACCGCATTTTTAGACAGGAACTATTTGGCGGTTCGAAAGGACCGACATGGGTATATGCTGGCAACAGTCCATTCAATTTTAAAAAATATTCCACAGATCATCCACTTTCATTGACATTATATACGATCTGTAACTACCAAGACATCTTTCTGAACCCGAGATGGTGTTCCGAAATGGAGAGCTGATATAGAAATATAGATGTGAAGTAATTCAATACCGATATTGTAAAACACTAGTCTAGATTCCAGTCTCAAAATGATGAGTGTGTCTTCGGATTTCGCCTACTATAGCAATTGGCTCTAACGAGTCCCCTTGCTAAAAATAGAAATTGCGATAATCATAAGCAATTTCTCCTTTTGTCATAATGATTTCAAAAGTCGTCTGCAGCACTGGCGTCACCATGCGTCCGTTGGAGGGAAAGTGTTAACCGTTTCGCTGCCAACGGAATTTAAAGACTTTTGCAAACAATTCAGATTCAGGTGACATCTCATAACGAGCTGTCTCTCATGAAGTCTGCATTGTTCACCACTAAGACATTACATTTTACCAAATTTCCTATTGGACGATGAATGGAGTGGTCCATTTTCAACATGGAAAAGTCGACTTTGTGAAATTCGGCACGGAAAGTGTAAAGCTCGGATGGAATAATAATGAATATCGACCAAAACAATGGATAAACAACTTTGGTTATGCTTGCTGATTATATTTATTTACAGATCAATGGTTGACAAAAAGCTCGTTCGTTCTGGTGGCAGGGCAATTCTAAGATGACTAGGCTGTGGGGTAGCTGTATGGTACAGGTTCTGAAAAAAAGATAAAGATATAATCTGACTGGGTTCAAAAATCATGTGAGCCGTCCCGCGAGAAAACCAACATTGTGGACTCTTTGTAAAGTATCGACCCGGATCAGCCTAAGCATGCCGTGCAGGCTAACCCGGATAGACACTTTTCGCCTCCTGTGGATTTTCTGTTTCAGGAATCACTACTCTATACATCTTTCCCCCTAAGACGGAATGTGTCGGCCGGATCAGTCTGCGCGGACAGCGCAGGCTGATCTGGTCGTTACATTACGCAGATGATATGAGCCTTCCCACGAGAAAACCAACATTGTGGACTCTTTGTAAAGTATCGACCCGGATCAGCCTAAGCATGCCGCGCAGGCTAACCCGGATAGACACTTTTCGCCTCCTGTGGATTTTCTGTTTCAGGAATCATTACTCTATACCTCTATCCCCCTGAAACGTAATGTGTCGGTCCGGATCAGTCTGCGCGGACTGTTCAAGCTGATCTTGGTCGATACATTACGCAGATACCATTATGTTAGTTGTCTCGTGAAACTACTCATATTGTCCGTTCGCACTCGTACGAGCACCATTTGAGCTATGGGAGAAGAAGTGTTTGCTATCAGTTTCTCGAAATAATCTGTGACTAATTGCCGATCATTGAAGAGGCAGATCAGACCGAATGCGCAGGTTAATCTGGATACTATGGTTGGTTTTAGTTATCTTTCAATGATCGTCCAACACTCGGTTTTTAACGTTGTTAAATCAACACGTGCCTTATAGAAATGTGAGTTAAACTGTTAAGATCGGAATATGTTTAAGATCAAACAAGTTATGTTCTGATGTGAATCAGACATATTAAAAACACTGTTGTTATTGTTGTCTTTTCTGTATGGAAGCGTCCTAGTGCCAAGTCTGTAATATTATTGAGAGATATTATCTCCTAATTAGGAGATACTAAGTCATAATCAGGAGATATAAGTCAGAATTAGGAGATACTAATTATGAGATAGTATCTCGTAATTAGGACTTAGTATCTCCTAATTAGGGGTTAATCTCTCCTAATTATGACATAGTATATCCTAATAAGGACTTAGTATCTCCTAATTAGGACTTAGCATCTCCTAATTATGACATATCATCTCCTAATTAGGACTTAGTATCTCCTAATTATGACTTAGTATCTCGTAATTAGGACATAGTATCTCCTAATTAGGAGATAATATCTCTCACACATATTACAGACTGTGGCACTAGGGCGCTTCCATATTTCTTCGTGGCTGTTACTGACGTTGTTTTAATTCTTCATTTTCCCCAACATTTCTTCGGACATATACACGTTCGAGATATACTGCAGATGGTGCTTTCACATGAAACTTATGTGATATACAGAGCAATAGATAAGGGGCATTTTGCATGTTGTAAAGTTCTTATTTGACCCGCTAGCCTTATATTGCTGGTACTCAAAAGAATCGTCTCATTGAGACGATCCTCATTAGTACCGCATCATAGATTTTGGTAGGATAATAAGAGAGATATTGAGGGGAAGGGAGCTGTTTACTTACCCCTCCTGTATAGAGAAGAAAAGACTTACCCGGGTGTTAAGTTGGCTGACTCGTTTATGTACATTGACCACACATTTTAGCACATTCACCGTTCATGTAATTCGGGTTTAGTGCACATTGTTTTTTACCGTATTTTTGACACAAGGCGGAATTATCCTTGCATTCTTCTTTAACTTTAATAAAAAAATAAATATTTTTGTTAATTACTACGTCTTTCAATTCATACCTTATACGCACATTGGGAACATTGACCTTATTAAATCAACATTATGGCCTCTGCGTAATGTATCGATCCAGATCTTTATTGTAAAAACTTTTATAAACGTAGACGCGACCGCCTCGGGGGTGAATTGGTAGACTGTTTCTCCTTTTGTCAAAATGTTTTCCAAAGTCGTCTGCTGCAGAGGCGTCAGAAACCGTCTACAAGTGGGAAAGGGTTAAACTAAAACTTTACCGAACACATGATGTATTAACTTCAGGGTATCAGTCTACTCGTTAGTTAAAACATACATGCTAGCAATAAACTCCTCAGTTCAAACGTTTGGCTGTCAATAAATCTATTAATTTAGAATAAGGACTAGCAATAAATCAATCAGTTTAAATGTACGGTTATCAATAAATTAATTTATCAAAACTTTAAACTTTTAAACAAGTTCTGAAGGCGAATGATAATCACTCTAGATGCCTGCAAATTCAACGTCGTGATGAAATATTGCTACCTTTCCGAAGTGTCCACACAAACGACGCGAGTTCTGCTTAAGGCTCCAGAAAGCGGACATCGAATACGATTGATATAATCTGAACACTTGTTTCGCAATCGATGTAAATAAATATGTTCGACCTAAACTAAAGGTGGACCAACCTTTTTAACACGAACATGGAACTTCTTGATGACGATACTCTGTATAGAGGCACTGTTCCTACAGCACACGATAAGTAATATAGTGAGATGTGTTCAACAAACGACAAACTTGAGTGTACACAGAAACAGAACAGCTGAGCACCTAATCATATTGATCTGGCCATGCCAAGTTCATTTATGATTTTTCAGAAAGTTTTAAGAATTTGTTCTGTCAACAGACACTGCTGTTGACCGTATACGAGCCGTCCCGCGAGAAAATATATATATTGTGGACTCTGCATACATTATCGATCCGGATCAGCCTAAGCATGCCGAGCAGGCTAATCCGGACAGACACGTTTTACATCCTGTGGATTTTTTTGTTTCAGGAATCATTACTCTATACCTCTATCCCCCTGAGACGGAATATGTCGGCCCAGGCTGATCTGGTTCGATACATTCCGCAGAGTCCATAATGTTGGTTTTTCGTGGAACGGACCATATCATGAGTACACATGTAGCAAATACGCTAATATTTGGTGTTCCTTGAATACATCTCATTTGAAAGTATGGGTTGCGGGGTTAGCATTAAGACTGACATGCTGGTGTCTGGATATCTCGACCAGTAGTACTGTTAACTTACCCAGGACACGCCGTGATATAACCGAACAACGGTTGAACGCGGCGTAAAGTACCAAACAATCAATCATTAAAAGTATGAAATATAAAACTTACTTTCCTTTGATCCCGCTGAAAAAATGACATAATTAACAATTACAATAAATAACTAGGTAAAAACTTATCATGTAAATTAAATTCTATTAAAAGTTATTTATCAAAGGCGATTTTATAAATCCATTAAACTTTGATCGTTATTTAACCCTTTCCCTCATATGACAATTCTGCAGAAGACGACTTTGAACATATTTTGTCAAAACATAGAAAATCTCTATAATTGAATGGATAACCTATGACAAAAAGTGGAAAAACATTGTGGCAAAAGGAGAAATTGCACGTTTTGTGCAATTTCTTCTTTTGTCACTATGTTTTCAAAAAGCCGTCTGCTGCAGAGGCGTCAGAAAGCGTCTATATGTGGGAAAGGGTTAAAGGAAACGCTTTTGAAATCGACGTATAATTACGGATTCAAACCGTTCTTGTAACTGATATTAGACGCGTCAAAGCCGAACAGTGAAACCTCGGACGAGTCTGTTCATCCGCACAGGCTCATCAGAGCCCCAACTGTATATCGAGGGCCTGGCGTGAAACGGTTGTAACTAAAAACCTATTTTGAAAACCCTAGTTTAGGGGCAATTTTGACCCCTTTTGTAAACAATCCAAATTTAGATGCCATTGCTCAGAACGAGCAATGGCACCTAAATGTCCATTGTTTACCAAGAAAATTGATTTAACGCTTATAAACACTTTATGGCGAGGTGATTAACCTTGGTAAAAAAAATACCAATTTTAGTTACAACCATTTCACGCCAAGCCCTCGATATATACACATTCTGCAATAGATGTAACTTTTGACAAAACACTAGAAACAACCAAGGGTGGTGATTTCAGCATAGCTCTAGGTAAGTCGGGTATCTTATATTGTGGAAGACAGTGGTGCAGAGGTAGAGCGTCGGCCTCTCACATCAAAGGTCCCTGGTTCGAGTCCCGTGATGAGCGGGTCCTGACTTCGGGATTTTTCCACACAATCGGCGCGAGTACTGGTTAAGTATCCAGGAAGCAGACATCGAGCGTGATTAATATAAGCTTAAAGCTTGTTTCGCAATCGATTTAAAATAAATAAGTTTAAACTATATTATATGTTTTTATATTATTAAAGAACATTTCGATCATGACCATAGATTATGCATGTATTATTTTCAAAAGATAAACAAAAGATATTGTGGAATATGAATTTTATGTTTTATTTCATTGCCAAAAAGTAAGATGAAATAGGAAAATTATTTATATTCAACTGGTATACAAGCGACATCAACATTATTAATTGTTATTAATTTCCATAAAGACAATTCTGATATAATAAAGAAATAATTACATTGTATCTATATTTTAATGAACAATTGATAAGGACATCATTCTCAGCTTAATACTGTTGATTATATCGAATACTTTGTACTATGGGCGGTGGCCTTAATACTTTCGATATATATTTGTCATTGTCATTCATTTGCCTCACCTTCAATCCAACATGAATATTCGTAAGAACGGAGTTATCGCTCGTGTATGTTCCCTTCATTGACACATGTAACGTAAATGTAAGTTACAGGGACTCCACATCTCCTTTTTGAAAACAGATATTTTGAATATTCACATTGAATTTAAAACAAAGCTAGGGTTCTCATTAAGACAATTATATACTATATATTATCCACTTGAGTTCGGTTTGTTAAAAACATCTCAACATAACATGTTTTCCGAATGAGAAATTAAGCCTCGTTTTAATTTCGATATGAATATTTTGAATATTTTGAACGGGGAATCGTTGAATTTGTAGATTATTCCTGTAAGATACATGTGTCACTTTACTCGTTCAGTGCTCATGACAATAGCTGGGGGTTTGCAAACAATACATATTTAGGTGAGGAAGCTCACAACGAGCAATACGGTTTGCCGTTAAGTTATTAAACTAATCCAATAACTCGTGCAACATGCACCATTGATTCGCCCAATGTTCAACATGGAAAACATGGAAAACAAACATGGAAAACATGGATAACATGGAAAACATGAAAAACATGGATAACATGGAAAACATGGAAAACATGGAAAACTGTCTACTGTTGGAAAGTCGGCACTAAAAGAATTAACCCCTTTCCCTCATACGACAAATCTGCAGCAGACGACTTTGAACATATTTTGTCAAAAAATGGAAAATCTCTATAATTGAATGGATAACCTATGACTCAAAGTAGAAAAACATTGTGGCAGAAGGAGAAATTGCACGTTTTGTGCAATTTCTTCTTTTGTCACTATGTTTTCAAAAAGTCAATTCTGCAGCAGACGACTTTGAACAAATTTTGTCAAAAAATGGAAAATCTCTATAATTGAATGGATAACCTACTATGACTAAAAGTGGAAAACATTGTGGCAGAAGAAGAAATCGCTCGTTTTGAGCAATTTCTTCTTTGGTCACTATGTTTTCAAAAAGCTGTCTGCCGTAGAGACGTCAGAAAGCGTCTCTATATGAGGGGAAAGGGTTAAACGACAAATGTATGATATGCCAATCGCATCTGAATAACACCAGATCATTCATGTCGCATTAAACATGAAGCTAATATAACGTACGTGGCATAATTATATCCAATGAGATCAGGCTCCAAAACTATAAATGTTTAATCTTTGTTCAACATCTGTGTTCAATGCATTGGATTTGCCAGAAGCAAATTCGTTCTCGAAATTGTCCTCTCAGAAGTCTTATATCGACGAGCATAGACTTGATTTCTTAGCACAGAGAACAAATTTGATTTTTTTGATTTTGTTGTTCTAGGTCCTAGAGTGTTCCACGGAAAATGTAACTTCAATCCGTCATATCTAGGACCTCAGAGGGCTAGATAAGAGGGAGTGAACAGGTCTTTTACCCGCACTATTTCTCTTATTACTCAACTAAATCCTATGTTGTGGGTACTCAAAAGAATCGTCTCACTGTGACGATTCTTTTGAGTACCCACAACATATGGTTTGAATGTCAAATAAGGATTTTAGAACATGAAAATACCCATTATCTAGAGTTCTGGCCGGCCTGTTTTTATTATAAGTTCCAAGAAATCAATAGAATAGACATTTTACCTGGACAGCCGCATGCCTGCATACAGTTCTTGTTCATCCATTTTGGGTTGCTGGCACATTGACCCATTCCTTTGAAACCTTGACAGCCTTTCTCTAGATTTTTACAAACCACCTGCCCACCTACATAAAAAGAGTTCAAAGAATAATCAAAACCTTCGAGGTTACCATACGTATATATACAAACATGGCAATAATTGTTTTGTCTTGCTTCATGTACCTTGGTTTTCATTTGTAAATGAGAAAAGATTGCGATAATCGTTTTACAGGTTAAATTACGCTAAATACATCCGCTGACTTGCTGATCTACTATAGTCCCTAAAGCAAACCTTTGTTTGCGTAGAAATGAGTGTATACCATCACCAGATTGTATTGAATATATGACATTGAGTTTAAATGAATTGTGAATGTGTATAGGATGCACTGGAAATGATTGATTTGATCACCTTTAGTATTTTGACCTTGTTTGAAAGTGAAAGTAGAGAATGCTAAACACCGGTTTTGTCCGGGCCCGGGTCTGCGTAGACTGATCCGGGCCGACGCATTCCGTCTCAGGGGGATAGAGGTATAGATTAAGGATTCCTGAAACAGAAGTGTCTGTCCGTGTTAGCCTGCGCGGTATGCTTAGGCTGATCCGGGTCGATATTTTACGCAGAGTCCACAATGTTGGTTTTCTCGCGTGACGGCTCATATAATAAACAAGCCGGTAGGCGACGTTGGATTCGCCTTGGTTGTGGGTCCTTAGCAACGAAACTCAAACGCGCACAATCTGAGCCCGTATGGCATCTGGTCACCAAACTTCATCGGAATCGGCCCGTCGGTTTGGGCTGTGGAGCGTCGCTTTACAAACAAACAGACAGACAGACAGCCTGACAATAAGGGATATCTAACGAAGCGAATCCCAATTAAAGATGGCCTACAGGGGAGGTAGCTATTGTAGTACTGGGAACAATATATATCGTTGCACGTAGAGTTGAAGGTCAAACGGAAGTAATTCATTTTCCATTTGACGACCTTTATAGCATTATGGGTTATGATTCGTTCCTAATAGGTGAATCTACACAGAATCCTGTTTCAAAATCAAGTTCAGTATAAGATCTACCAAAAATGCAAAGAAAACTTACAGGTTGAGTGACCATTTTTCGTATTACGAGGTCAAATAGAAGGTCACCGCCCTGAATTTTATTTTCAATTTCAGAAAATACAGGATGTTCTGAAAATGGCTATTATAGTGTCGATATAGCTAAAAGCAAACACTATTTTGGTTATAAATCAGTCAGAGGTTATTCAACTTCATACAAATCCCTTTTAATTGTCATCAAAATCATTATTGTTCAATGGGAGACAACCTCAGTCTAATATATTCATCTGAAATTGTCTGCCTGGCAAGCCGATCCGATTTACTTCCCTTTGACCCGAAGATTGGGACCTGGTACGCAATACTCTATTATATCTCTTTCAGCGCCAAAGGCAATATTGAGCTTTTTGCAAACAATACAGATTCAGGTGAGTCAGCTCGTAACGAAATCAGCATTGTTTGCCTTTTAGTTATCAAAATAGTCCAAACTTTTATCACATGAGAAATGGAGACGCCCGATTTTGAACATGGAAGAGTCTACTTTAAACAATTCGGCGCCGAAAGAGATATATAGATAAAAGATGTAACTTTCTCGTCAGCTGGATTTGACCCATGTTTGCATTTTAGGTCTTATACAAAAGAAAAACACCGACGATCGAATAAAGCACTTACAGCCAGCAAGTACCCTAAGTCCTACTGAACACAATACTTTTATCCGCAAACGATCGGTCTGCGAACTCTTTAACTCTTTCAGCGCCGAATTGTTTAAAGTAGACTATTCCAAGTTCAAAAGCGAGCGTCTCCATTTCTCATGTAACAAAAGTTTGGATTATTTTGATAACTAAAAGGCAAACAATGCTGATTTCAGGTGAGACAGCTCGTTACGAGCTGACTCGCCTGAATCAGTATTGTTTGCAAAAACCTCAATATTGCCTTTGGCGCTGAAAGAGTTATTAACTTAATTTCAAGACAATAACGGTTTTGCCAACAAGGGTTAAATAAGGCTGACGAGGAAATTAAACCCCTATGGCGTTGAACAAGACTAATGTTACATGTTAT
Source organism: Serripes groenlandicus (assembly GCA_031761405.1). NCBI lineage: Eukaryota > Metazoa > Mollusca > Bivalvia > Cardiida > Cardiidae > Serripes > Serripes groenlandicus. Next base: position 182,166,215 of record JASEVX010000001.1, on the reverse strand, counting down.
ACACGGTTTATATCACGAACAACTTATACTATGATCAGCCTGAACAATTGTGAAATCTAACCTGAGTCTACGGCATAAGCTACACAGCAAACACATCGTGTGTATTTGAGTCGTTCCGCCAGAAAAAACCAATAGTATTGCCTCTGCGTAATGTATCGAGCCAGATCAGCCTGCGCAGTCCGCGAAGACTGATCTGGGCGGACACATTCCGTCTCAGGGGGGATAGAGGTATACAGTAATGACTCCTGAAACAGAAAATCCAAAGGAGGCGAAAAGCGTCTGTTCGGGTTAGCCTGCACGGCATGATAAGGCTGATCCGGGTCGATACTTTACGCAGAGTCCACACTATTGGGTTTCTCGTGGGACGGGTCAAAGAGCTTGTTCGTTGGAAAGTGAACACGTTAGCACTCCTGAGCTGTGTAGGTTCAGATCAGCATATACATCTCCGTCTTATTATAACCTACACATGTTTACGGGATGTTCGCACAAGATTATGCTAATTTTACAATATGTTACAATCCAGGTATTGATCAGTCTATGTAGAAACACATGCTGATGTGGATTCACATAGTTCAGAAAAAGCCAACTTGTACATTTTTACCAAGATCGGGCTTAATTCAAGTTCAGATGTGTATCAGTTGTTCAGTCTATATCACGCGGTTTCCTGTGTAATTTCCAGTACTACTTGTTTATTTGAGCCGTTCCGCGAGAAAACCAATATTGTGGACTCTGCGTAAAGTATCGATCCGTATCAGCCTTAAGCATGCCGGCAGGCTAACCCGGATAGACACGTTTCGCCTCCTGTGGATTTTCAGTTTCAGGAATCATTTATCTATACCTCTATCCCCTGAGACGGAATGCGTCGGCCCGGATCAGTCTGCGCGGAATACGCAGGCCGATCTGGATCGATACATTACGCAGAGGCCATAATGTTGGTTTGTCTCGCGGTACGGCTCATTTTGACACTGGTAACGAGTCAGTCGTTATGGTAACCCCACAATCCTGAGCGCAAAGGAAGGTTAAGTTTTAAACCACCGATGCGGTCTCAGACTCACCTGAACAAAGGCCTTGGTCGCATGTTGTGCCCGTCTTAGCGCAGTCTTTACAGGGCGTACCTAGTTTGTAGGGCAGGTCCTCGTCGTTACCGCCTGTAACATAGTATAAACAGTGTTAACCCCTGAGAGAGAGACACGCACACACACACACACACACACACACACACACACAGACACACACATACAGAGAGAGAGAGAGAGAAAGAGAGAGAGAGAGAGAGAGAGAGAGAGAGAGAGAGAGAGAGAGGGGGGGGGGGTGGGGGGGGAGACTGAAAGAGATAGGGAGAAAGAGAGCGAGGGACAGAGAGAAATAAAGAGAAAGGGACCAGAGAGATAGAGAGGGGAGAGAGAGGGAGAGAGAGAGAGAGAGAGAAGAGAGAGAGAGAGAGAGAGAGAGAGAGAGAGAGAGAGAGAGAGAGATAGAGAGAGAGACGAGATGGGGGGAGATATATATATATAGAGAGAGAGAGAGAGAGAGTCGACGACAGAGAGAGAGAGAGAGGGAGAGAGAAAGAGAGAGAGGAGAGAGAGAGAGAGAGAGAGAGAGAGAGAGAGAGAGAGAGAGAGAGAGAGAGAGAGTGAGAGAGAGAGAGGAGAGAGATAGGGAGAGAAAGAGAGAGCGAGGGAGAGAGAGAAATAAAGAGAAAGGGACAGAGAGAGAGAGAATAAAGAGAAAGGACAGAGAGAGTAAGAGAGAGAGGAGAGAGGAGAGAGAGAGAGAGAGAGAGAAGAGAGAGAGAGAGAGAGAGAGAGAGAGAGAGAAGAGAGAGAGAGAGAGAGAGAGAGAGAGAGACGAGGAGAGAGAGAGAGAGAGAGAGAGAGAGAGACGGAAGAGAGAGAAGAGAGAGAGAGAGAGAGAGAGAGGGAGAGAGAGAGAGAGAGAGAGAGAGACAATGTGCCAACCAGCAGTGTTCATGATCAGACAACCACATTGAAAAGGCGGCTGCTGATCTGGACTGCGCTGTTTGCATTTTGGACTTTTCTATGGCGACGAATTATGAGAATGCAATCGGTTTTGGTTGCCTAATGCGGTTGAAAGAAAACCTCTACTGACATATAATAATTTCTGAAAAATCCTCTTCAACTCTTCGACTTAAACCAGAAGTATCCGATTACATACCCTGGTGAGTACCAGCATCCGAAGTAAAGAGCGTCCTTAGCCTGTTGTCCCATGAACGTAATGGTTGGGCAAATTCTGTGAGCACAGCCAATCTGGTCTGTCGCATACCAAATCATCTGAAGAATTTCCAAATCAATCTTAAGTTTATCGATCTGCATATTTACTATAAAAATTGTAATAACCTATCATATTTCGTCAGTTTACCTCTTCTGTTGATTCTGTACATTAATGATATGACATTCTAAAAACCAAGCATGAATCTAGATCTGTATGCAGATGACTCGACTATATTTGAATCCAGATATAAATTGGCACAAAATTACTTAAATTGTATACAGAAATGGTGTAAAATAAATAACATGGCACTGAACCCATTAAAGACCAAGTGTATGACAATTCGATCTTTCTATCATTTGAGATATACTAAAATACTTAATCTGTACGTGAATGGTGCAATATTAGAAAATGTTACCACACAAAAAATACTTGGCGTATACGTTGATAACAAAATACGCAGGAAAGTGCAAACTGATAGCGTTTGTAAAAAGATGAATAATAAGATTTCACTTCTGAAGCATACTATCTATTTCCTTACACCAGACATGAAGGCTATGTTTTATAATGCTTATATATTACCAAATATAGATAACTGTTGTTCGGTCTGTGATAGAGGATCTAGTCGTCATACGAATAAAGTATTTAGCTTACAAAAGAGAATTGCCAAAATCATACTTAAAAAATCGACAACAACTGATTCAGTTGAGCATTTTCAAAGAATTAAAGTGGCTTAAATTTGCTGATCGATGTAAGTATCATCCAGCTGTCCTTGTTTATAAAACTATGAATAATATGGTACCATCATACATCACAGATATGATTCATTTTTCTGAAAATAAAACTCATAAGCTGCGATCAATATCAAGTAGTGATCTTGTTTTGAAAGATATACCTCGTACCAATTGTATGAGAACGCATTCACATATTATAGTAAATCCAAACAGTTTAATTTTCTAATCCAAATTCAATTAATTATATCGACTTTTGACAAGTACGAACAATGTCTTTTAAACTCTTTCAGCGTCACAGGCAATATTAAGGTGTTTGCAAACAATGCAGATTCAGGTGAGTCAGCTCGTAACGAGCTGTCTCACCTGAAATTAGCATTGTTTGCCTTTTAGTTACCAAAATAGTCCAAAACTTTCAAAAATTGAGAAATGGACACACCCGATTTTGAACATGGAAGAGTCTACTTTAAATTATTCGGCGCTGAAAGAGGTAATATGCTTTGAAAACAATAAGAAGTTAATGAATTAACAGGTGTATCACATGTGTATCACAGGTGTACCTCATCTGTATCACAGAAGCACATCAACGTATGTGTATCCCCAGATGCAACACATCTGCAGCAGATGACTTCTGCGTCAAAATGCAGGTGAGAAGTGCTAATGTATTTGTATTCTATAAGCATATACAGATGGGTAAGGTGAAGTTGGTGTCTAGTGTCTAGTATCTAGTATCTAGTATCTAGTATCTTTTATCATAAACGATACTGGCAACCATAATCTAGTTTCATTTATCATAAACGATACTGGTTGCCAGTGACGTATAGTGTTAAACAACACTAGAGTCTGAACATTGATTCTGGAAACTATTTTTGGGATAGGGGCGTTTCGCCACTATCTCATAGCGAAGCTGCTTTCGAAAAGTCGGATTTAAAGCTGCAACCGCAGTCCACATGTGTATACCTACACCAAAATCGAGTTTTGATTGGTTATAATCTGCCTTTTCAACGATTTCATTGGTTCGACCGAATCACGAAACCCTCCGCTTGCATAATTTATGAGACAAAATAGTTTCTATGAATGAAACTCACTCTGAACTATGGTTGACCTCAATGTCAGTAGTGTGAGGTAACGTCGACCGTTCTGTGACCCCATTAGTTTACAACAGTCGACTTATAGAGAAATGTGCAAAGCACTGTAAATACAATTATTGAAAGGAGTTGAAACCATTGTGGCAAAAGTAGAAATTGCCTACGAAAAGCAATTTCCCCTTTTGTCACAATGTTTTCGATTGCCGTCTGCTGCACATGCGTCTGTAAGCGTCTGTAGGCGGAAAATGGTTACATCCTTCCCATGGAAGCGGAACCCTTTCCGTGATACTATAACAGTTCGAATATTTAAAAAATATTGTTGAAAATGGAGCTATTGCTGACAATGAGCAATTCCTCCTTTTCACACAATGCTTTCAAACACGTTTCAAATTAATTCTTTTCATATTTAAACGTTTTACTATGGACGTTCTTTCCCTCTTTCTCCCTTCCGGACACATTTTGAATAACATGCTAGAGATGAATGATTACGAGCAATTTTGCCTTACATCAAGGGGAAAAATATATAGTTGAAACCTTTGTGGAAAAAGAGGAAATGGGTCATGATAAACAATTCTGCAGCCGTCTGCTGCACATGCGTCAAAAAGCGACTGTAAGCGGGAAAGGGTTAACCGTTCTCGTTATCGCTACTTAGTTACAAACAAATGTTGAAAGTATATTTGCAAACGGAGCGATTGCTGACAATGAGCAATTCCTCCTTTTCAAACAATGCTTTGAAACATAAATCAATTTGTTTCTATAACCTAGATAACGAAAACGTTTGTCTACAGTTATTATTTTAACCTTTGCCCCTTTTAGACACATTTGACTAACCTTAACAGATGAATGATAATCAACAAGTTTGTCTTTTTCCACAATGTTTTCATCACTATTCAAAATCATACTTTTATTAATTCAGGTCAATAGTTATGCCTTAGTTCAATGTTGTTTGCTGTATATTTAGTCTATGTGGTCAAGGTTAAGGAATACTGTAAACAAACTTGTTACAACATAATTCGTCCAAAGAGAGAGGTCCTACTGTGTATACATGCCATGAAATAATGTTACAAACGGTCTCACCGCTACTGGGGAATTGTTGGTAAAACAGGTCGCGTTTTGTGTTGAATATTCTCGTGTGTCGCTGTATAAAGACCCTACTAGGAAATAGAAATTAAATCTACAAATTATAGATAAGTTAATTTCAACATTGATTGATTGGGATTTAACGCCGTTTTTAACATTTCTTCAGTCATATCACGGCGGCCAGTTCACCTACAAATGTATTTCCTGGTTTTCTCAAACCAGTACTCCTCACAACAATCTTCCCAAGCAACTGGCTGCGTTTCCACATAGACTTAGCCATTGGTGAAAGACGAATGACGCATGTCGCATTGACTTTTGTCAAACGTCGGAAAGAAATTTGGCCGAATTTGTCAACACATCCGAGTTATAACCGCAAGGTCATTATTTATTTTATTATTGAGAAGCTTCTAGCGATTTTGGGACTAAAATTATAATGTATATGCATTTGCGTTAATTTAAGACTCAACGTTCATCAACGTGTAATATAGTCCTAGATGTATCTGTTGACAAATAAACTAGAAATGTAGTCTAAATAGGTTTTTGAAAATTAACCTTGACGGTCCGGTCCCGTTTCGGAGATACAATTAAATTGCAAATACTTTACAAATACCATAATCTAAGCTGACGTGTTTTGACGCATCGAACCAGTCTTCTGTAATCAATACTTGAGTTGTCTCCGTCTGTAAAGCTTGGAGGTATAATCCGGCGTCCGGCCGGCTGTCTGCCTGAATGTGCATTCGTCCGTCCGTCATGGATTGCATGTATTGGTTAACACGTTGTTTCTGTATGGCAGATTTATTTCAAAGTGGTCACAATTATACCCATGTGATCAGGAGAACGGCAAAGTACTAGGTACATAACTCTGGTCTGTTTTTTCAGTTATCTCCATTTTTCCTTATTTAGTTCAGCGATTGTCTCAATTAACTTTCATTGTATCAATTTCAAACTTGGTTTGTAGGTAACTTATGACCTACAGATTTGCAGTGCACCATTACCATAAATTTAGCATGCTGCGTTTGGAGTGTGTATATTTTTGTCTTTCAATGTTCTCCCTTATTATATGCAACACATGCGTTCCGTGAAATTCCCTTTTTCGTTAATGAGTGCTTCCCCAAGAGTTGTACTTCGTCAAATCTAATCTGTTTTTTAGGTGTAAACTCATTTTTTTCATTTCTTCGGTTATTGTCTCAATATATGTCCAATATATCAATTTAAGACTTGGTGTATAGGAAACTCAGAGCTGCAATTGTGCAGTGCAAAAGAAACATAACTCTATCATGCTTTCGATCGTCTTTCATTTATCAGCATGATTACAATATACATTGTGGATCTTTAGTGATTTCTGAACTAGAAATATTTTAATTAAGGGTAGCTGCTCGGTTTTTCTTTTGTCAATCTTTTGTCCTTCGATATTTTGTTTATACAAGAAAAGGGTAAAACTTTGACAAATGAGGTATATGTCATTGGCAGGCAATATGTGTTGCTTCAAACATTTTTGGTTTGGTTTATTTAAAGGTCATTGTTTCATTGTTTCAACAATGTTTGTCCATATGATCTATGCCATATGTTTTCAACTTACATATGCCCCCTATACCATCAGCGCTTTCAGCGCTTTGATTATCCTATGGTAGCATATATTGTTTGAAAAACCGTTTTAAATCCAACTTTTGTTTAAAAAACCCATTTTTAGGGCTAGATACGTATAGCTAAGGGTATGTGTGCATACTAGTTGAAGAAAATAAAAGTTAGATATCTAGTTCCTTAAACGACACTAGTGTCTGGTTGCCAGTATCGTTTATGATCAACGAAACTAGATTCTGTCTGCCAGTATCGTTTATGATAAACGATACTAGATTCTGGTTGCCAGTATCGTTTATGATAAACGATACTAGATTATGGTTGCCAGTATCGTTTATGACAAACGATACTAGATTCTTGTTGCCAGTATCGTTTATGATAACTACTAGTGATATCACTACTCTATCTATTTCCCCCCCCCCCTTTCAACGGAATGTGTCGGCCGGATCAGTGTGCGCGGATAGCGCAGGCTGATCTGGTCGATACATTACGCAGATGTGTATCGCCCCAGCTGCATTTTGGGGCATTTTTAGAAGGGGATACGCCCCTGGTAACTGAATGTATATTGTTTTATGACGCATCGACAGCTAAGGTCATTTAGCGCGCATTTTAATTTTATTATTCATGTTCCCTGGGTGAGCAAACCAGTACTAGGCTAGAAAATGTGCCTTGCCCAAGGGCACTCTACCATGACCGAATGTCCGCGACTGGGGATCGAACCTGGTAACAGTCGGATGCTGCGAGGTAGGTAGTATCAAGGAAATAAGTTCATTTCTGGTTCTAATGATATTTGCAAAGGATGTGTAAAGCTAAATATATTTACCTGCGTGTAATGGCAGCTGGATCCACATTTACCTGGGTACCTGTATGTTTTTATTTCATCATACCAATTATCCATGATTCCCAATAAATGGGCGGAGAAATCCTTTCCCTGGTCCTCTTTTTTGACGTACGTAAAACCGAGATTCTCGCCGAACCCTTTCATCTCGTGTTCCATATGACATGATGGCATCCACCTGTCTGCAATTTCACCTAGGGTCGCGTTCCATACCTGAATGAAACATATATATATATATATATATATATCACAGAATCAACTGGCCGCCTCGAAAATTTGATATCGGATCAGGTTTATCGAAATGCTTAAACCTCCTTTCCCACATACAACACGGCTGCAGCAGACGACTATGAACACATCCTGACAATAATTTCGAAACTTTTTCTAAAAATGAAAAAAAACAATTATTGAATGAAGTTGAAAGCATTGAGTCAAACTTGAAAAATGCTTTGAAATGAGCAATTTCGCCTTTTGTCACCATGCTGTCGACAGTCGCCGTCTGCTACGGAGAGCGTCAGAAAGCGACTATATATGGAAAAAGGGTTAACAGGAACCAATAAAGGCTTTCGAGTGATCGATATGTTGGACTGATCCCTCGAATAATGCTATATTAACTCTTTCAGCGCCAAAGGCAATATTGAGCTTTTTGCAAACAATGCAGATTCAGTTGAGTCAGCTCGTAACGAGCTGTCTCACCTGAAATCTGCAATGTTTGGCTGTAAGTTATAAAAATATTCAAAAAATCCTATAACATGAAAATAGAGTCGTTCGAGTTTGAACATGGAAGAGTCTACTTTAAACAATTCGGCGCTGAAAGGGTTAAAGCCCGTTATTTAAGTGACAATACCCGTAGTTCATAACAACACTGACATGGGCCCGTGATGGAAGATAAAACGACACAGAGACCTAGGTATACTCGAAAGAGGACAGAAGAAAAGGAACGAGAACTTTAACAGTAAATTTAACTTTTTCAACGCCAAAGGCAATATTAAGCTTTTTGCAAACAATGCAGATTCAGGTGAGTCAGCTCGTAACGAGCTGTCTCACCTGAAATCTGCATTGTTTGGCAGTGAGTTATAAAAATATTCCACAAATCCTAAAACATGAAAATAGAGTCGTCCGAGTTTTGAACATGGAATAGTCTACTTTAGACAATTCGGCGCTGAAAGGGTTAAACTCCGTTATTTAAGTGACAACGCCAGTAGTTCATAACAACACTGACATGGGCCCGTGATGGAACATAAAACGACACAGAGACCTAGGTATACTCGAAAGAGGACAGAAGAAAAGGAAAGAGAACTTTAACAGTAAATTTAACTCTTTCAGCACCAAAGGCAATATTGAGCTTTTGGCAAACAATGCAGATTAAGGTGAGTCAGCTCGTAACGAGCTGTCTCACCTGAAATCTGCATTGTTTGGCAGTGAGTTATAAAAATATTCCAAAAATCCTAAAACATGAAAATAGAGTCGTCCGAGTTTTGAACATGGAAGAGACTATTTTAAACAATTCGGCGCTGAATGGGTTAACGGAAAATGCAAATTACGAATACGTCAAAGCACATCGAAGAATGAACCAGTTTCTGTGTGACTTCATGCACCATGAAGTGTGCGAATGGGATCCGAATAGTAAGTAAGATTGCTTGGTGTTTAACGCCGCTTTTAACACTTTTTAGGTTATATCACGGCATTTCCTGGGAAAGTTACCAGTACTTCTGGTCCGTTTGACCTGACACCACCTAGTCAGTCGTGTTGCTAACCCCGCAACCGTGGGCGGCCATTAGTTTCATTGTTAATGTCTTTGGCAGGACCCGGCCGGGCATCGAACCCGCGACCTTCCTCATCCGATGCGTAAACTCCACCACTACAGCACCGAGGCGTGCATCAAAGAAAATGGAAATATGAACACGTTTCTCTGTGACTTCATGCACCAACACGGGTGTGAAGAGGATCAGGAAGGTAAGTAAGAATACACCTAAATACTTATTTAACATTTTCCCATTTACAGACGCCGTAGTTTAAGTTTATTTTGTATTAGTTTAAACTTATTTATTTCACATCGATTTCGAAACACGCTTTCAGCTTATATAAATCAACGTCTGTATCCTGCATTACCCGAGCCGTTCGCGTGAAAAATCCAAAAGACAGAACCCGCTCATCACGGGAGTTGACGCCTTGCAGCAGATGACTTATGAAAACATTGTAGCAATGGAGAAATTACTTATGAAGAGTAATTGCTAATTTGCCAAACCAAATGTCAATCAAATATAATGATTATATTCCATATATGAACGTTTCGCCATATTTTCCAAGATGGTGCCAGAGTTGTTTTCTGCATACATTTGTTAAATGTGACAAAATAATTAAAATGTTAAAAGTTACTTACCAACTTGTTTATGTTTGAAGATTTCTGTGCCAGCCTTAATTCATTGTGTTTATCCAGTATCGTCTTCTGGTATTTGGTGGACAATTCTGCAGATATCCCGTCCAAACAAAACGACAGCACTAACAGGTAAAGCCAACACATCCCCATATTCTGTCGAGTGTGAAAGCAACATATTACAAACCATAGAGGAATAGAACCTCATCTTGAGAATACGGTACATGATAATAAACTTATGAGCGGCGATCTGCGAAAACGAATCGAAGGGCATTTGCGATGAATGTAGATCAATATTAGCCAGCGCAATGAGCGCAGTCTGATCTGGTTCTGCACTGTCGCCATATAGACACAGAAGGTATCATGAAACGGGTTCCATTTTGGTTCTTAGCAGGCGCTGTTCAGTATTTGTCCGCACGCGTGATGTTAACGTTACGATTGCTCTTTTCTGAAGCACCGCTCATATTTATGAGCCGTTACATGAGAAAACCAACATTATGAACGTAATTGTATCGATCCAGATCAGCCTCCGTAGTCCGGGCCGATACATTCCGTCTCAGGGGGATAGAAGTATAAAGTAATGATTCCTGAAACAGAAAATCCACAGGAGGCGAAAAGTATCTGCCCAGGTTAGCCAGCACGGCATGTCTAGGCTGATCCGGGTCGATACTTTGCGCAGAGTCCACGATGTTGGTTTTCACGTAATTCGGCTCATATAAGTGTCATGAAACGTGCCCGTTGACCAAATATAATGTTTTGAACGTCATCTTCTTAGGACAAAATTGTAAGACTTTGTTAGAAATTTCAGATAGCGATTACATGTAACCCTGATAAGACAACTTCTGACGTACTGAAGTAGACAACGTTTGAACAATACTAATTGGAAAAAAAAGTTGTTCAAAATGAGTAATTTCTGCTAATCCAAAAACTGCTTTCAATTGAGTTTTGAACTCAAACCTATACATTTTCATCATATAACACGTTTTCAACATATTAAATGTACACGTTTTTCAACATATTAAATGTACACGTTTTTCAACATATTAAATGTACACGTTTTTCAACATATTAAATGTACACGTTTTTCAACATATTAAATGTACACGTTTTACTACATATTACATGTACACGTTTTACTACATATTACATGTACACGTTTTTCAACATATTAAATGTACACGTTTTTCAACATATTAAATGTACACGTTTTCAACATATTAAATGTACACGTTTTTCAACATATTAAATGTACACGTTTTCAACATAACAGTTTTAAATACACTGTATTAGGATGTTTCATCATCTCCATATGAGGATAAACCTATAAGATTTTGCAAGAAGTTTCAGATAGCGATTAACTCTGCTAAATAAGACAACTTCTGACGTTCTGCAGAAGTCAACTTTTCAACAATATTATTTGGAAAAAATAAGTGTTAAAAATGAGTAGTTTCTGCAAATCAAACACTGCTTTCAAGTGTGTTTTAAACTTAACATATAATTGTTCAACATTCTACTTTTACACGTTATCAAAACATAGCTTTTAAATACATCGTATTAGTTAAATAGTTAACGGTTAGCATCAAACAGAAACACAGACATGAACGCCCGACACACAGTCTCACAACCTTTCAAATTCGAGTCTTGATTCTGTATATGCACTGGAACTATATCACAGACAGGATCTCATGGTAGACTTTTATACCCGTGTGAAAGATATTGAACGTGGGAAAGGCACGTCCATTTGCATAATCAATGGTTACAAATATTGTTCATGAAAGAAATGTATGGCATAATTAAACATGATTATATAGAACTAAATACTTTTTTGGGCCGAGTCAAGTGGATAATGAGGTTTTGCAGATAGCAAATGCTTAGTCAAAACTGTCGATCAAAAAAAGCATTTAAACCTTTTCCCACATACAACAAATATGCAGCTGACGAATATGAAAACTTCCAGCCAAAATATGGAAAATATCTGTAAATGAAAATAGAACTACCGAATAAGAGTTAAAAGTAGATAACGTGATGGCAAATGAAGAATTCTTTCATAATGAGCGTCAGAAAGCGTCTGTATGTGTGAAAGGGTTAACATTGTTTCAAACGTAGTTCGGATAAACTCCGGTGTTTCGTAATTAAATTACCAGTACTACTAGTAAATGGTTCTAGGCACTGAAGTATAGATAGGTCGCATCTATTCTGTGCGCTTTGGAAGGAGGACACTTCTACCAACACGGCGTAAAGAGTACCTACCCACGTGTTTCTTGGCTCCCCCTCGTTCTGGTACCCTCCAGACAACCGATTGCCTTCACGCATAGTATTTTAGACCATTTGTGCAGACGAATAACGCTAGCCATGATGGATTCTAAAAATCGACGGGAAAAACAGAATCATCCCTGTAGGATTTTACAACGCATGGTCCTGAATTGCCTCGTTACCAATGCTTGAGTTTCCGCTGCAAGTGTACATTTTTAAAACTTCCTAACCTCCGATAGTGAACGACGAATTACTCTTGTTAAAATGACTTACAAGTATGACTGACTTCATTGATTAAAAGCTTGTAGTGAAAGGCATTTTAAACGGTATGTCATTCACTCTTTCAGCGCCAAAGGCAATATTGAGGTTTTTGCAAACAATACTGATTCAGGCGAGTCAGCTCGTAACGAGCTGTCTCACCTGAAATCAGCATGTATTGCCTTTTATTTATCAAAATAGTCCAAACGTTTATTACATGAGAAATGGACACACCCGATTTTAATCATGGAAGAGTCTTCTTTAAACAATTCGGCGCTGAAAGAGTGAATATAACGACGGACAGTTCCCATTGCGTGTTTTTTCTTGTCTTTCTCGCTCATGTACTCCACATAATTCGTCTTAGGCAACTGGATATCGTCCCACATACATGATTTAGTCGATTGGTGGAAGACGACCGACGCAAGTCACATCGTTACTTATATCAGCAATCGGAAATCTTGTGTGACTGAGCAGGGGTTCAATATTGATGTATATATACTTCACATATTTATATACCTGCACATTTTCTGGCGTAGATACATGCAGATGATTTATGTACATTTCAAACAGTTAGGATTTATATTCCGTATTTCGGTACCAAATATGGTAAAGGTACGTTATTGAGATAGGAGTTAACATCATTCAAAATGTGGTAGCTGGGTTTTGTTTGCACGCTATTTATGAATTACATTTTATGTTTATATTATGTTATTTCTTTATTCAACAGACAGCGTGTATCCTAATGCAGAAGAGGAATCCGCCGTTGTCGGTAGGTTAGCGTCGGGGATCTGAGACCGCGCGTCCCGGATTCGATCCCCAGTATCGGCACGACGGTCAAGGTGGAGTGCCCTTTTGGCAAGGCACGTTTCTTAGCCTATAGTACTGGTTTGTTTACCTGGATGGTTTAACTGAAATAATGTTGAAAACGGCGTAAAAACCACAATACTTGAAAACAAAATTAATGCATAAGTCGTTCTCTAAAAATGAATTGCTAGTTACCTCTAAAACTATACAAACAACGCTTATCATGTGTAGCAGCTACTTTACCATAAACCACAATACGGTCTCGTTAACCCTTTCCCTCATATAGACGCTTTCTGACGCCTCTGCAGCAGACGGCTTTTTGAAAACATAGTGACAAAAGAAGAAATTGCACAAAACGTGCAATTTCGTCTTTTGCCACAATGTTTTCCACTTTTTGTCATAGGTTATACTTTCAATTATGGAGATTTTCTATGTTTTGACAAAATACGTCCAAAGTCGTCTGCTGCAGAATTGTCGTATGAGGAAAAGGGTTAAAGGTCTGATTAATTACTACCAAAAACAGCTACTGTGACTGACTATGTAGGTCGAATGTATACATTCCATTCGCTAGTTAGAAAGCGTATAATTATGAAATCAAAAAACAGATTTGCGTTATGATTGGACTAAATTTGTATAGCGTATACACATTACAGACTGACTATAATTGCTGCATTTTTCCCCTATGTGAACGTTGTTGTTTAGTGATACCCATGGTTTTTATCCGATAACAGCCCTGTGTCTACTTGTAATTTCTTGTTTAACGCCAGGGATTGACGAAATATCATGATATCCCATGTCGAGTAGTAAGTTCAACGGAGCTATGGCCCCTCTTGTTTAATCGTCCAAAAACACTGAAAGAGAAGCAAGTTGCATGTAATCATCCCCGTATGTTTCAGTAATCTCGTTGTAAACCCGAATTTCGTTTCGAAAGACAAAGTGATTTATTGTGCATTGCGGTAAAGTATTGTGTTTTTTTGCGTTCAATCAATAGGCACTGAAACAGACAGAAATACACAAAAACAGTATCCGTGAAATCTGGCTCCAAAACTATAAAAGTTTAATCTAAGCTCGAATATGTGCTCAAGTATCTGATTGGTCATATGTAAATTCGTTCTCGAAATTGACCAATCAGAAGCCTCATTTGGAGCATCGAGTTCATTTCTGAGCACCGAGAACGTTTTCAGGGTTTTATAGTTTCGGACCCTGACTTCCTTTTTATTGAAGTTTTTTTTAAATGTTATCAGTACAAATTGTTAGTTCTTGAATTACGTCGGAACGCTTCCAGTTCAAAGTGGCTTTAACTAATGATTCCGTTTACCACCAAAATTGGCCCTCAGAATGTCCACTTCAACAATTTATGGACCCAAACCCTTCCCAGGGGAGTTAAATTAACCTATATAGGCAACATGTGTATATTCCTTCATTTTAACAGAATGTATTGTTAAACAAATACAATAAAACAATTGATTTGCTTATACTTTTTGTTTGTTTGTTTGGAGTTTAACGCCGCTTTCAACAGCTTTGGTCATATCACGGCGGTCAGTGCACCTACCCATTTTTTCCTGGCTTTCCCACACCAGTACTTACACAACATTCTTTCGAAGCCACTGACTACTTTCTCACATAGATCAGATGTGATTTGCTTATACATATTGTGTTCGAGATAGGACTTATGCTGAACTATTCGTGAACAATACTCCGTTGCCTTGTCACACTTGTGTCTGTCATAATGCGACCGCCTCGGTGGTGTAGTTTTAGAGCGTGCACCTCGGGTGCGGGAGGTGGTGTAGTTTTAGAGCGTGCACCTCGGGTGCGGGAGGTGGTGTAGTTTTAGAGCGTGCACCTCGGGTGCGGGAGGTGGTGTAGTTTTAGAGCGTGCACCTCGGGTGCGGGAGGTGGTGTAGTTTTAGAGCGTGCACCTCGGGTGCGGGAGGTGGTGTAGTTTTAGAGCGTGCACCTCGGGTGCGGGAGGTGGTGTAGTTTTAGAGCGTGCACCTCGGGTGCGGGAGGTGGTGTAGTTTTAGAGCGTGCACCTCGGGTGCGGGAGGTGGTGTAGTTTTAGAGCGTGCACCACGGGTGCGGGAGGTGGTGTAGTTTTAGAGCGTGCACCTCGGGTGCGGGAGGTGGTGTAGTTTTAGAGCGTGCACCACGGGTGCGGGAGGTGGTGTAGTTTTAGAGCGTGCACCTCGGGTGCGGGAGGTGGTGTAGTTTTAGAGCGTGCACCACGGGTGCGGGAGGTGGTGTAGTTTTAGAGCGTGCACCACGGGTGCGGGAGGTGGTGTAGTTTTAGAGCGTGCACCTCGGGTGCGGGAGGTGGTGTAGTTTTAGAGCGTGCACCACGGGTGCGGGAGGTGGTGTAGTTTTAGAGCGTGCACCTCGGGTGCGGGAGGTGGTGTAGTTTTAGAGCGTGCACCACGGGTGCGGGAGGTGGTGTAGTTTTAGAGCGTGCACCTCGGGTGCGGAAGGTGGTGTAGTTTTAGAGCGTGCACCTCGGGTGCGGGAGGTGGTGTAGTTTTAGAGCGTGCACCTCGGGTGCGGGAGGTGGTGTAGTTTTAGAGCGTGCACCTCGGGTGCGGGAGGTGGTGTAGTTTTAGAGCGTGCACCTCGGGTGCGGGAGGTGGTGTAGTTTTAGAGCGTGCACCTCGGGTGCGGGAGGTGGTGTAGTTTTAGAGCGTGCACCTCGGGTGCGGGAGGTGGTGTAGTTTTAGAGCGTGCACCTCGGGTGCGGGAGGTGGTGTAGTTTTAGAGCGTGCACCTCGGGTGCGGGAGGTGGTGTAGTTTTAGAGCGTGCACCTCGGGTGCGGGAGGTGGTGTAGTTTTAGAGCGTGCACCTCGGGTGCGGGAGGTGGTGTAGTTTTAGAGCGTGCACCTCGGGTGCGGGAGGTGGTGTAGTTTTAGAGCGTGCACCTCGGGTGCGGGAGGTGGTGTAGTTTTAGAGCGTGCACCTCGGGTGCGGGAGGTGGCGGTTTCGATCCTCGGACGAGTCGTACTAAATACTTTATGATAAATGGTGGTAATGGCTTTCCCTCCTTGGCGCTCATGTGTTGTGGGGTCTGACGTGCTTGTGTCTCAGGCTCAATGGATCAGAAGTACTAGACGCCGTGATATAGTTAAAAAATCGTTGAAAACGGTGTAAAACACCATACAAACACATTGTCGTAATGCAGTGAACGGAACCCATGCGTATCCGTTTAAAAGAATTTGGTACATGTATGGTTCGCCCTGTCATTATTTATTTTGGAAACGCTTTAACCCTTTCCCTCATATAGAAGCTTTCTGACGCCTCTGCAGCAGACGGCTTTTTGAAAACATAGTGACAAAAGAAGAAATTGCACAAAACGTGCAATTTCTCCTTTTGCCACAATGTTTTCCACTTTTTGTCATATAGGGTTAGATGGAGATTTTTCTATGTTTTGACAAAAAACGTTGAAAGTCGTCTGCTGCAGAATTGCCGTATGAGGGAAAGGGTTAAATAAAGTCAACCAACTGTTTTACACTTTCCAACATTAATCAAAGCGCCGGAGGCACTGCAGTGGCGATCGTGTAGAAAATCCTTCAAAGTAACAAGCAGTATCTCGGTGAAGGCCTTGCGGTTTTCAATAAAAGTGCACTCTGGTGCGGGTAAATTTGAGTAAAGCTCCATTATTTGACAGTAGAATAATGTTAGTTTGCCAGAATGTTTGTCTTGGTGATATTTAAGTTTCGTTTTAAATGCGTCCTGATGCGTTCAAAATAAGGCCATACCAAATTAAAAAAAAAATCTAGTTGGCACTCGATAGACCTACGTCTAAGCTAAAAAACGATGAAACTTTATAAGAATGTTTGTCTTGGTTTTATGCAAGCTAAATTGTTTGGGTCATCACATAATCATCACCAGGTCGCTAGGCCGTATTAAAATAAAATATTCTGTACACTTTAGAGATCACATTTTCAAATTAAGCATGTTGAAACCCTGTGTAAGAATATTTTTCTCAACTGATGACATCGGGGCTTTGTTCAAAATAGATAATGTCTCTTCCGAAACAGGAATCCGTCGTGGCAGAGTGGTTATTGTCGGAGATTTCAAACTGCATGTCTTGGGTTTGATCCTCAGTCACGGCCGGCATGATGCCCTTTGACAATTCACATTTCAAAACCTAGAGTGTTTACCCAGGATGCATGAATAAGTGAACTGTCACCATGATGTAACTGAAACAAGAGGTCCAAGAGTGCCAGTATCGCTCCACGGCCATTAGGCAAAGATTAAATCTCCAAACAGCCCCGCACCCTGATAGCCATGTTTTTGACCAATCAACATGGCCTGTAGGAATCTGATAGAGGGTCACCCTAGGAAAATTTCTACAAAATTATTTGAAAATCAACTTTTGGAGTTTTTTAAGTTTCACTATAGCTATATGAGGCAAAATAGCCCCGCACCCTGGCGGCCATAGTTTTCGACTAATCAACATGGCTTGAATGAATCTGATAGGGGGTCACCCTAGGAACATTTCTACAAAAGTATTTCAAAATCCGCCCTACACTTTCGGACTTTCGGACGAGAAGATTGTTTAAGTTTTCACTATAGCCATATAAGGCAAAATAGCCCGCCCTCTGGCGGCAATGTTTTTTTTACCAATCAACATTGCTTGAAGAAATATAATAGAGGGTCTCCCAAGAAATATTTCTACAAAATTATTTGAAAATTGGCAAAACACTTTCAGAGAAGAAGTTTTCACTATAGCCATATAAGGCAAAATAGCTCCGCCACCTGGCGGCCATGCTTGAAGGAATCTGATAGAGGGTCACCCAAGGAACATTTCTACAAACTTATTTGAATAAAATGTTTTGCATGGATCCAAAAAAAATGAAGGAATTTAGGAGAGGACATTAAGAGGATGCTTCCTATGAAGTTTCATTCCAATTTCCAATTGGCCATGGTAAGGGAGGAGAAGTCATTTGAAGCAAAAGGTTTACGGACGCACGTACGCACGGACGCACGGCGGACAATTTGCCATGACATAAACTCGACTGGCTTTAGGCCAGTGGAGCTAATAATGTTGAAATTGGTGTTAAACCACACAAAAACCTATCAAGAACTAAGTCACTATGCAAAATTGAAGAAAAATCTTGTTGACTCTTAAGGAGCTGCATGTGGAAGGTATTGATGCAGTTATAGAGGTGGACGTAACAGGTCCAACTTGGTCATATTTAATACACATTTGCTAAAGGATGAACTTTCCCTGTGAGCTTTGATGCATTTGCAGCAAACCTATTTAAGAAAACGATAAAACAGAAGTTCCTCCATTCCCCATGTTTGCAACTCTATGGAGATCATGGTACCAACTTCTCAGATGTAACATTCTTTTTTCTCTGAATTTTAATATTTGTTCAGGGAAAATGACTACATTATCATAGAAAGGAAAGAAAACTAAAGTATCCATGTGTTTGGTGGTTGGTTTTAATGATGTCCGATATTAAACAGGTCTGTTCAATGTAGTTATTTCACATTTAGGATTTTCTCCCTATAAAATGTAAACTGCTTTGAAAACATTGTGAGCAAAAACAAACACAAAAAATGCTCATAATGAAAAAAAATTCTATTTGCCAAAATGTTCAATTGATACAAATGCATGTATAGGCATAATGCTCGATCCCCAGCTCAACTGCGCTACACTTTCAGCATTGATTGCTAATTCGCGCTAGAACATACAACATTTCAGATAGCGATTACATGTAACCCTGATAAGACAACTTCTGACGTACTGAAGTAGACAACGTTTGAACAATACTAATTGGAAAAAAAAGTTGTTCAAAATGAGTAATTTCTGCTTATCCAAAAACTGCTTTCAATTGAGTTTTGAACTCAAACCTATACATTTTCATCATATAACACGTTTTCAACATATTAAATGTACACGTTTTTCAACATATTAAATGTACACGTTTTTCAACATATTAAATGTACACGTTTTTCAACATATTAAATGTACGTTTTTCAACATATTAAATGTACACGTTTTCAACATATTAAATGTACACGTTTTTCAACATATTAAATGTACACGTTTTTCAACATATTAAATGTACACGTTTTACTACATATTACATGTACACGTTTTCAACATATTAAATGTACACGTTTTTCAACATATTAAATGTACACGTTTTTCAACATATTAAATGTACACGTTTTACTACATATTACATGTACACGTTTTTCAACATATTAAATGTACACGTTTTTCAACATATTACATGTACACGTTTTTCAACATATTAAATGTACACGTTTTACTACATATTACATGTACACGTTTTTCAACATATTAAATGTACACGTTTTACTACATATTACATGTACACGTTTTTCAACATATTAAATGTACACGTTTTTCAACATATTAAATGTACACGTTTTACTACATATTACATGTACACGTTTTCAACATAACAGTTTTAAATACACTGTATTAGGATGTTTCATCATCTCCATATGAGGATAAACCTATAAGATTTTGCAAGAAGTTTCAGATAGCGATTAACTCTGCTAAATAAGACAACTTCTGACATTCTGCAGAAGTCAATTTTTCAACAATATTATTTGGAAAAGATAAGTGTTAAAAATGAGTAGTTTCTGCAAATCAAACACTGCTTTCAAGTGTGTTTTAAACTTAACATATAATTGTTCAACATTCTACTTTTACACGTTATCAAAACATAGCTTTTAAATACATCGTATTAGTTAAATAGTTAACGGTTAGCATCAAACAGAAACACAGACATGAACGCCCGACACACAGTCTCACAACCTTTCAAATTCGAGTCTTGATTCTGTATATGCACTGGAACTATATCACAGACAGGATCTCATGGTAGACTTTTATACCCGTGTGAAAGATATTGAACGTGGGAAAGGCACGTCCATTTGCATAATCAATGGTTACAAATATTGTTCATGAAAGAAATGTATGGCATAATTAAACATGATTATATAGAACTAAATACTTTTTTTGGGCCGAGTCAAGTGGATAATGAGGTTTTGCAGATAGCAAATGCTTAGTCAAAACTGTCGATCAAAAAAGCATTTAAACCTTTTCCCACATACAACAAATATGCAGCTGACGAATATGAAAACTTCCAGCCAAAATATGGAAAATATCTGTAAATGAAAATAGAACTACCGAATAAGAGTTAAAAGTAGATAACGTGATGGCAAATGAAGAATTCTTTCATAATGAGCGTCAGAAAGCGTCTGTATGTGTGAAAGGGTTAACATTGTTTCAAACGTAGTTCGGATAAACTCCGGTGTTTCGTAGTTAAATTACCAGTACTACTAGTAAATGGTTCTAGGCACTGAAGGATAGATAGGTCGCATCTATTCTGTGCGCTTTGGAAGGAGGACACTTCTACCAACACGGCGAAAAGAGTACCTACCCACGCGTTTCTTGGCTCCCCCTCGTTCTGGTACCCTCCAGACAACCGATTGCCTTCACGCATAGTATTTTAGACCATTTGTGCAGACGAATAACGCTAGCCATGATGGATTCTTAAAATCGACGGGAAAAACAGAATCATCCCTGTAGGATTTTACAACGCATGGTCCTGAATTGCCTCGTTACCAATGCTTGAGTTTCCGCTGCAAGTGTACATTTTAAAACTTCCTAACCTCCGATAGTGAACGACGAATTACTCTTGTTAAAATGACTTACAAGTATGACTGACTTCATTGATTAAAAGCTTGTAGTGAAAGGCATTTTAAACGGTATGTCATTCACTCTTTCAGCGCCAAAGGCAATATTGAGGTTTTTGCAAACAATACTGATTCAGGCGAGTCAGCTCGTAACGAGCTGTCTCACCTGAAATCAGCATGTATTGCCTTTTATTTATCAAAATAGTCCAAACGTTTATTACATGAGAAATGGACACACCCGATTTTAATCATGGAAGAGTCTTCTTTAAACAATTCGGCGCTGAAAGAGTGAATATAACGACGGACAGTTCCCATTGCGTGTTTTTTCTTGTCTTTCTCATTAATGTACTCCACATAATTCGTCTTAGGCAACTGGATATCGTCCCACATACATGATTTAGTCGATTGGTGGAAGACGACCGACGCAAGTCACATCGTTACTTATATCAGCAATCGGAAATCTTGTGTGACTGAGCAGGGGTTCAATATTGATGTATATATACTTCACATATTTATATACCTGCACATTTTCTGGCGTAGATACATGCAGATGATTTATGTACATTTCAAACAGTTAGGATTTATATTCCGTATTTCGGTACCAAATATGGTAAAGGTACGTTATTGAGATAGGAGTTAACATCATTCAAAATGTGGTAGCTGGGCTTTGTTTGCACGCTATTTATGAATTACATTTTATGTTTATATTATGTTATTTCTTTATTCAACAGACAGCGTGTATCCTAATGCAGAAGAGGAATCCGCCGTTGTCGGTAGGTTAGCGTCGGGGATCTGAGACCGCGCGTCCCGGATTCGATCCCCAGTATCGGCACGACGGTCAAGGTGGAGTGCCCTTTTGGCAAGGCACGTTTCCTAGCCTATAGTACTGGTTTGTTTACCTGGATGGTTTAACTGAAATAATGTTGAAAACGGCGTAAAAACCACAATACTTGAAAACAAAATTAATGCATAAGTCGTTCTCTAAAAATGAATTGCTAGTTACCTCTAAAACTATACAAACAACGCTTATCATGTGTAGCAGCTACTTTACCATAAACCACAATACGGTCTCGTTAACCCTTTCCCTCATATAGACGCTTTCTGACGCCTCTGCAGCAGACGGCTTTTTGAAAACATAGTGACAAAAGAAGAAATTGCACAAAACGTGCAATTTCTTCTTTTGCCACAATGTTTTCCACTTTTTGTCATAGGTTATACTTTCAATTATGGAGATTTTCTATGTTTTGACAAAATACGTCCAAAGTCGTCTGCTGCAGAATTGTCGTATGAGGAAAAAGGTTAAAGGTCTGATTAATTACTACCAAAAACAGCTACTGTGACTGACTATGTAGGTCGAATGTATACATTCCATTCGCTAGTTAGAAAGCGTATAATTATGAAATCAAAAAACAGATTTGCGTTATGATTGGACTAAATTTGTATAGCGTATACACATTACAGACTGACTATAATTGCTGCATTTTTCCCCTATGTGAACGTTGTTGTTTAGTGATACCCATGGTTTTTATCCGATAACAGCCCTGTGTCTACTTGTAATTTCTTGTTTAACGCCAGGGATTGACGAAATATCATGATATCCCATGTCGAGTAGTAAGTTCAACGGAGCTATGGCCCCTCTTGTTTAATCGTCCAAAAACACTGAAAGAGAAGCAAGTTGCATGTAATCATCCCCGTATGTTTCAGTAATCTCGTTGTAAACCCGAGTTTCGTTTCGAAAGACAAAGTGATTTATTGTGCATTGCGGTAAAGTATTGTGTTTTTTTGCGTTCAATCAATAGGCACTGAAACAGACAGAAATACACAAAAACAGTATCCGTGAAATCTGGCTCCAAAACTATAAAAGTTTAATCTAAGCTCGAATATGTGCTCAAGTATCTGATTGGTCATATGTAAATTCGTTCTCGAAATTGACCAATCAGAAGCCTCATTTGGAGCATCGAGTTCATTTCTGAGCACCGAGAACGTTTTCAGGGTTTTATAGTTTCGGACCCTGACTTCCTTTTTATTGAAGTTTTTTTTAAATGTTATCAGTACAAATTGTTAGTTCTTGAATTACGTCGGAACGCTTCCAGTTCAAAGTGGCTTTAACTAATGATTCCGTTTACCACCAAAATTGGCCCTCAGAATGTCCACTTCAACAATATGGACCCAAACCCTTCCCAGGGGAGTTAAATTAACCTATATAGGCAACATGTGTATATTCCTTCATTTTAACAGAATGTATTGTTAAACAAATACAATAAAACAATTGATTTGCTTATACTTTTTGTTTGTTTGTTTGGAGTTTAACGCCGCTTTAAACAGCTTTGGTCATATCACGGTGGTCAGTGCACCTACCCATTTTTTCCTGGCTTTCCCACACCAGTACTTACACAACATTCTTTCGAAGCCACTGACTACTTTCTCACATAGATCAGATGTGATTTGCTTATACATATTGTGTTCGAGATAGGACTTATGCTGAACTATTCGTGAACAATACTCCGTTGCCTTGTCACACTTATGTCTGTCATAATGCGACCGCCTCGGTGGTGTAGTTTTAGAGCGTGCACCTCGGGTGCGGGAGGTGGTGTAGTTTTAGAGCGTGCACCTCGGGTGCGGGAGGTGGTGTAGTTTTAGAGCGTGCACCTCGGGTGCGGGAGGTGGTGTAGTTTTAGAGCGTGCACCTCGGGTGCGGGAGGTGGTGTAGTTTTAGAGCGTGCACCTCGGGTGCGGGAGGTGGTGTAGTTTTAGAGCGTGCACCTCGGGTGCGGGAGGTGGTGTAGTTTTAGAGCGTGCACCTCGGGTGCGGGAGGTGGTGTAGTTTTAGAGCGTGCACCTCGGGTGCGGGAGGTGGTGTAGTTTTAGAGCGTGCACCTCGGGTGCGGGAGGTGGTGTAGTTTTAGAGCGTGCACCTCGGGTGCGGGAGGTGGTGTAGTTTTAGAGCGTGCACCTCGGGTGCGGGAGGTGGTGTAGTCTTAGAGCGTGCACCACGGGTGCGGGAGGTGGTGTAGTTTTAGAGCGTGCACCTCGGGTGCGGGAGGTGGTGTAGTTTTAGAGCGTGCACCTCGGGTGCGGGAGGTGGTGTAGTTTTAGAGCGTGCACCTCGGGTGCGGGAGGTGGTGTAGTTTTAGAGCGTGCACCTCGGGTGCGGGAGGTGGTGTAGTTTTAGAGCGTGCACCTCGGGTGCGGGAGGTGGTGTAGTTTTAGAGCGTGCACCTCGGGTGCGGGAGGTGGTGTAGTTTTAGAGCGTGCACCTCGGGTGCGGGAGGTGGTGTAGTTTTAGAGCGTGCACCTCGGGTGCGGGAGGTGGTGTAGTTTTAGAGCGTGCACCTCGGGTGCGGGAGGTGGTGTAGTTTTAGAGCGTGCACCTCGGGTGCGGGAGGTGGTGTAGTTTTAGAGCGTGCACCTCGGGTGCGGGAGGTGGTGTAGTTTTAGAGCGTGCACCTCGGGTGCGGGAGGTGGTGTAGTTTTAGAGCGTGCACCTCGGGTGCGGGAGGTGGTGTAGTTTTAGAGCGTGCACCTCGGGTGCGGGAGGTGGTGTAGTTTTAGAGCGTGCACCTCGGGTGCGGGAGGTGGTGTAGTTTTAGAGCGTGCACCTCGGGTGCGGGAGGTGGTGTAGTTTTAGAGCGTGCACCTCGGGTGCGGGAGGTGGTGTAGTTTTAGAGCGTGCACCTCGGGTGCGGGAGGTGGTGTAGTTTTAGAGCGTGCACCTCGGGTGCGGGAGGTGGTGTAGTTTTAGAGCGTGCACCTCGGGTGCGGGAGGTGGTGTAGTTTTAGAGCGTGCACCTCGGGTGCGGGAGGTGGTGTAGTTTTAGAGCGTGCACCTCGGGTGCGGGAGGTGGTGTAGTTTTAGAGCGTGCACCTCAGGTGCGGGAGGTGGTGTAGTTTTAGAGCGTGCACCTCGGGTGCGGGAGGTGGTGTAGTTTTAGAGCGTGCACCTCGGGTGCGGGAGGTGGTGTAGTTTTAGAGCGTGCACCTCGGGTGCGGGAGGTCGCGGTTTCGATCCTCGGACGAGTCGTACTAAATACTTTATAATAAATGGTGGTAATCCTCTAAATGTTGTAGTAAACTCTTTTTTTTTTTTTTCTTTTTTCTCCTTTCGTTTTTTCTTTTTTCTTTTTGTATTTCTATTCCGTTCGTGTTCATGTTTTCATGTGACGTAATGTGTATATTTTGTACTTTGTATGTGATTGTATGACGATGTACTATGTATAAGTCAAAAGAAAATAAACTCTGTTCTGTTCTGTTCTGTTCTGGTAATGGCTTTCTCTCCTTGGCGCTCATGTGTTGTGGGGTCTGACGTGCTTGTGTCTCAGGCTCAATGGATCAGAAGTACTAGACGCCGTGATATAATTAAACAATCGTTGAAAACGGTGTAAAACACCATACAAACACATTGTCGTAATGCAGTGAACGGAACCCATGCGTATCCGTTTAGAAGAATTTGGTACATGTATGGTTCGCCCTGTCATTATTTATTTTGGAAACGCTTTAACCCTTTCCCTCATATAGAAGCTTTCTGACGCCTCTGCAGCAGACGGCTTTTTGAAAACATAGTGACAAAAGAAGAAATTGCACAAAACGTGCAATTTCTCCTTTTGCCACAATGTTTTCCACTTTTTGTCATATAGGGTTAGATGGAGATTTTTCTATGTTTTGACAAAAAACGTTCAAAGTCGTCTGCTACAGAATTGCCGTATGAGGGAAAGGGTTAAATAAAGTCAACCAACTGTTTTACACTTTCCAACATTAATCAAAGCGCCGGAGGCACTACAGTGGCGATCGTGTAGAAAATCCTTCAAAGTAACAAGCAGTATCTCGGTGAAGGCCTTGCGGTTTTCAATAAAAGTGCACTCTGGTGCGGGTAAATTTGAGTAAAGCTCCATTATTTGACAGTAGAATAATGTTAGTTTGCCAGAATGTTTGTCTTGGTGATATTTAAGTTTCGTTTTAAATGCGTCCTGATGCGTTCAAAATAAGGCCATACCAAATTAAAAAAAAAATCTAGTTGGCACTCGATAGACCTACGTCTAAGCTAAAAAACGATGAAACTTTATAAGAATGTTTGTCTTGGTTTTATGCAAGCTAAATTGTTTGGGTCATCACATAATCATCACCAGGTCGCTAGGCCGTATTAAAATAAAATATTCTGTACACTTTAGAGATCACATTTTCAAATTAAGCATGTTGAAACCCTGTGTAAGAATATTTTTCTCAACTGATGACATCGGGGCTTTGTTCAAAATAGATAATGTCTCTTCCGAAACAGGAATCCGTCGTGGCAGAGTGGTTATTGTCGGAGATTTCAAACTGCATGTCTTGGGTTTGATCCTCAGTCACGGCCGGCATGATGCCCTTTGACAATTCACATTTCAAAACCTAGAGTGTTTACCCAGGATGCATGAATAAGTGAACTGTCACCATGATGTAACTGAAACAAGAGGTCCAAGAGTGCCAGTATCGCTCCACGGCCATTAGGCAAAGATTAAATCTCCAAACAGTCCCGCACCCTGATAGCCATGTTTTTGACCAATCAACATGGCCTGTAGGAATCTGATAGAGGGTCACCCTAGGAAAATTTCTACAAAATTATTTGAAAATCAACTTTTGGAGTTTTTTAAGTTTCACTATAGCTATATGAGGCAAAATAGCCCCGCACCCTGGCGGCCATAGTTTTCGACTAATCAACATGGCTTGAATGAATCTGATAGGGGGTCACCCTAGGAATATTTCTACAAAAGTATTTCAAAATCCGCCCTACACTTTCGGACTTTCGGACGAGAAGATTGTTTAAGTTTTCACTATAGCCATATAAGGCAAAATAGCCCGCCCTCTGGCGGCAATGTTTTTTTTACCAATCAACATTGCTTGAAGAAATATAATAGAGGGTCTCCCAAGAAATATTTCTACAAAATTATTTGAAAATTGGCAAAACACTTTCAGAGAAGAAGTTTTCACTATAGCCATATAAGGCAAAATAGCTCCGCCACCTGGCGGCCATGCTTGAAAGAATCTGATAGAGGGTCACCCAAGGAACATTTCTACAAACTTATTTGAATAAAATGTTTTGCATGGATCCAAAAAAAATGAAGGAATTTAGGAGAGGACATTAAGAGGATGCTTCCTATGAAGTTTCATTCCAATTTCCAATTGGCCAAATGGTAAGGGAGGAGAAGTCATTTGAAGCAAAAGGTTTACGGACGCACGCACGCACGGACGCACGGCGGACAATTTGCCATGACATAAACTCGACTGGCTTTAGGCCAGTGGAGCTAATAATGTTGAAATTGGTGTTAAACCACACAAAAACCTATCAAGAACTAAGTCACTATGCAAAATTGAAGAAAAATCTTGTTGACTCTTAAGGAGCTGCATGTGGAAGGTATTGATGCAGTTATAGAGGTGGACGTAACAGGTCCAACTTGGTCATATTTAATACACATTTGCTAAAGGATGAACTTTCCCTGTGAGCTTTGATGCATTTTGCAGCAAACCTATTTAAGAAAACGATAAAACAGAAGTTCCTCCATTCCCCATGTTTGCAACTCTATGGAGATCATGGTACCAACTTCTAAGATGTAACATTCTTTTTTCTCTGAATTTTAATATTTGTTCAGGGAAAATGACTACATTATCATAGAAAGGAAAGAAAACTAAAGTATCCATGTGTTTGGTGGTTGGTTTTAATGATGTCCGATATTAAACAGGTCTGTTCAATGTAGTTATTTCACATTTAGGATTTTATCCCTATAAAATGTAAACTGCTTTGAAAACATTGTGAGCAAAAACAAACACAAAAAATGCTCATAATGAAAAAAAATTCTATTTGCCAAAATGTTCAATTGATACAAATGCATGTATAGGCATAATGCTCGATCCCCAGCTCAACTGCGCTACACTTTCAGCATTGATTGCTAATTTGCGCTAGAACATACAGTGATGGTTGCACTGAGGGGACTCAGTACTGCACAAACATATTTGAGTCATCTCATTGTGAACATATTCCAAAGTACAGGTTTAAAGGTTAAACAATGTGACATATACATTGCAATGCTCAGGCGACCACACATTGTAAACTCACAATAGAACACGGTGTTAACTATCAATAGAGATACTGACGTTTACTGAATTTTCATCATGGTTTCAATTTAAATACCAATTGTGCTAATTTCCTTAGAAATCCTAGTATGCATGGTTAAGATGCGGGTCGGACAGACAGTTTCATGGACGCAAGGACACACTCACCGAACCGCCATTGTGACAGCTATATGTCGAGCTCACCAAAAGCGGACTCGACAACAAGTGATTTCAGACAGTAAAACGGTTATCAACAGGCAATAAGCAACAGGCTACTGAACAAAGGTGAACCCTTTCCAACAATCACGAATTTGCAAAGGAAGAGCTGCTCCTATTGATAAATTTATTGTAGCATTATATTCTATAGTGTGTTTCCTGGCTTTCTCAAACCACTTCTGACAAAACATTCTTTCCCAGCAACTGGCTGCTTTACTCTTAGCCCATTGGTGGAAGACGAATGCCACTTGTCACAGTGACCTTTTTCAAACGGCGGAAAGAATGTTGGCCGTGCGAGAGTTCGAACTTACAACTCCTGGGTTTGGTTAGGTGTGCTCCAGTTAGAGATCAGACAAATAATATCAAACTAAATTTCACTAATTAAGGGGATATAGCTCTGGCATAACTGGAGACAGTTGAATTGTCCCTGAAATTATTCTCATATACAGTCAAACTTTGGCTAAAGTCAGGCTTTGTTTAGCAATACCCTGTTTATAGCAACCATTTTGTTTATTTCCCAATTACTAATTTTCTGCACAAATTACCCTGTAATTAACCCATTCCCAATACAGAAGCTTTATTACGCCTCTGCAGCAGACAACTTTTGAAAACGAGCAATTTCTTCTTTTGCCACAATGTTTTCATTTTTTTTTTCAGTAATTACCTACATTTATAGAGCTTTTCCGTGTTTTTGCCTGGATATTCCCAAAGTCATCAGCTGCAGATGTGTTGTATGTGGGAAAGAGTTAAAGACCACCTGATTGTTCTCTTCCCATGGATGGTCTTTAAAAACAGGCTTCCTCAAGTAAGAAAGGAACATGTTAAGCGTAACTTCTCATTCTTAAAACTTCCCCACATACAGACGCTAGCCGGTTTATTAGTTTTGTTAGAAGGTTTAAATGTATGAGAATTCCGGAACAAACAGGTGATGCCTGCTTCTTCTTCACAAATGTATGGGACGGTCATCTATTGTCATGATCTTACAAGAAGCAAGATCAAGTGAAAAGCTGCTTCTTATTGTCACGTCATTCGGAATACCTCGGTGATGAATGCTTCACCAATGAAGGATTACGGAATTACCCGAGAAGTTCCGATTGATTGTCACGTATCACTTTGTTGTTGTTGTTGGTTGACGTTGTTTACTCTCGCGCTCGGCATTAAATAATTGGAATAGATATATTATTTTAAAAAATACACCGGTTCAACATGAACACATTTATTTCAATTCATTTCATTTTTTTCTGGGTAACTGGTAACATTTGAGAGCCACTTTACGAAAACCAACCTTTTAACTGACTTTTTACTTTACTCACCCCCTATGGAATCTACTCACCCCCTATAGAAATA
This sequence comes from Serripes groenlandicus, assembly GCA_031761405.1. NCBI lineage: Eukaryota > Metazoa > Mollusca > Bivalvia > Cardiida > Cardiidae > Serripes > Serripes groenlandicus. The sequence continues at coordinate 182,136,667 of JASEVX010000001.1, read as the reverse complement.
TAGGGGTTCTGCACGTGACACGCTTTAACCAATGAAATTGCTAGAATTTAATATTTCATTTAATTATTTCAACTATGCATATATCTACAATGACCTTTTAATATGTATCTAATTGTTTCCACTATGCATATATTAACAATGATATTTTAATATTGTATCTAAATGTTTCAATTATGCATATATTTATAATGATGTTTTATCTAATTGTTTACATTACGCATATATTTACAATGATACTTTAATATTTTATCTAATTGTTTCCATTCTGCATATATTTACAATGATATTTTAATATTTTATCTAATTGTTTCAACTATGCATATATTTACACTGACCTTTTAATATGTATCTAATTGTTTCCACTATGCATATTATATTAACAATGATATTTTAATATTTTATCTAAATGTTTCAATTATGCATATATTTATAATGATATTTTATTTATTTTTATCTTATTATTTCCTTTATGTACATGTATACATGTGTATTTACAATGATATTTTAATATGTATCTAATTGTTCTATTATGTATATATTAACAATGATATTTTAATATTTTATCTAAATGTTTCAATTATGCATATATTTACACTGACATTTTAATATGTATCTAATTGTTTCCACTATGCATATTATATTAACAATGATATTTTAATATTTTATCTAAATGTTTCAATTATGCATATATTTATAATGATATTTTATCTAATTGTTTACGCATATATTAACAATGATATTTTAATATGTTATCTTATTATTTCCTTTATGTACATGTATACATGTGTATTTACAATGATATTTTAATATGTATCTAATTGTTTCCATTATGCATATATTAACAATGATATTTTAATATTTTATCTAATTGTGTCCATTATGCATATATTAACAATGATATTTTAATATCTTATCTAATTGTTTCCATTATGCATATATTTACAATGATACTTTAATATTTTATCTAATTGTTTCCATTATGCATATATTTACAATGATATTTTAATATTTTATCTAATTGTTTCCATTATGCATATATATTTACAGAGAACCGACGCGATGGCTAGTACAGTGGATACCCTGCCGACTGTTCTAGACTGGTTCAGTATCGGCTACCCTTCCTACAAATTGTTCAATAAACCAGTCAGGCTTACGGGGAAATCCCTACTTCCGGTACTCAAAAGTGAGTCCTTACCGACCAATAAGAATGCTACATTGGAGGATCCATTGTATGATCACGTGTTTTCCAGTCATAATTTCCACGAGGTTACGATGTATTATCCTCTTCGAGTGCTGCGAACAACCAATATGAAACTAATTCACAACCTGAACTACAAGGCACCCTATCCCATTGCGGGAGATCTATATGCTTGATCTCTTAAAGAGATCACACACTGGACAACCGCTTCATTGGATATCAGAGGAACCTTGCCTACCTACCCAGAATCCCGAGATATCTTTAAGAAATTGCAGAAGCAGCTTTATGATTGGCTGGTTTCGACGAACGACCTCTGGCGGTGTCTCCCTAGTGGACTGAGAATCGCTTGGGTCAAGAATAAAATTCATTTATAAATAATGTTGTTACTGATTGATTTGACAACAAGTAAATGTATCAATACTTGATTATAAGGCACCGTGGTTCTAAGTGAGACAAATAAATATATAAGAGCCGTTCCGTCAGAAAACCAACATTATGGACTCTGCATAATGTATCGACCCAGATCAGCCAGAGCAGTCCGCGCAGGCTAATCCAGGCCGACGATTTCCGGAGATAAAAGTATAGAGTAATGATTCCTGAAACAGAACATCCACAGGAGGCCAAAGGTGTCTGACCGGGTTAGCCTGCGCGGCATTATTAGGCGGATCCGGGTCGATACTTTGCGTCCACAATGCTGGTTTTCTCGTGGGACGGCTTATAACTATTTGATTATGTTAATTTGAACAACAACTTTTAAATATCAAGGTATACAGTTGTTAGTTTTAAGTAGTGTACTTTGTATGATATTGCAAAGCGAGTATGCGAGCTTGTATTGTTGCATTACCTATGATAGAACTACATACACGTTTGCAATACGGTATATCATTGTAATACGCTCCGGCATGTTCGGAGTATCGTATAACTTAGAACGGAATTGGAGTATATTTAGCAAGATTGTAGAGTTGATTATTCTTTGTAATTAATGTACGCAGACATTGACTATTTGAACGCATGTTCGTGTACCTTGTACACTATAACAGGACAGGACTTTCATTGGCATTGCCTGTGGTCCAATCTTTCATTCATAGAAAAAGAATAGATTTTAAACTAACTTTTGAAACTGACAGCTTCATAGTTTCTTTAAATTAGGGTATACACTATTGAACAGGATAACACAATAGTAAAATGCATTAATGGCAAATATACGTAAAGCATCGTCATATCCATTTACACTTCCCAACACACTGATGCACTTGGTGGAATATTTTGCAGTCGACCGTTGCAATATATTTTTTCCAGTTATAAGTCATAATGTTAAATAATAATTTGAAGAAAAAAATCCATAATGTTTTCAAATGCATCTACTGTTAATTGGTGCGTATGGGATAAGATTAAAGATGTTTGATTGAATGATTGATTTGAGTTTAACATCTTTTCTACGGGTTTTCAGTTGGATCACACACCTAGTCCGCCTAACTTTGTGGCATTCACAGATCCTTACTCAACTTAATATGCTTCATTGGCAGGTAACACCTAGACTACCTTCTCACACAGACTGTTTAGCGCAATGGTGGAAGACGAGTTACTCTAGTCCGAAGGATACCCTCTTATGTCTATCAGTGGATAGAATGCTGCTGCGGGAGGTCGCAGGTTCGATCCCCGACCGAGTCATAAATTATTACATTTACTGTCGCTCAGGATTGTGTGGGTAGCATTATAATGACTCGCTGGTGTCAGGGTAAATGAACCAATATTATGGGTAACTACATATAACACAGGAATCGCCGTGATATAACAGCAAACATGTTAAAAGTTCCGTAAAACACTAAACAAATTAACAAACCGGACAGAATGAATGACCGAAAAATTGTGATTCGAACTCACGACCCCTGGATTGACAACCCTCGTAGTTATTTCGGTTCGATTGTTAACGTCATCATCAACAGGGAACAAAGTTGCAGGATGATCGATTTTCACTCTCCCACATATAGAAGTATTTTGACGCATCTGCAGCAGACGACATTTGAAAATTATATTGCAAATGAATATTCTTTTCATTATGAGCAGTGTTTCTCTTTTTGCCAAAATGTTTTAAATTCTGTTCAATAATTATACATTCATTTATTGAGAATTTTTCATATTTACATTTATTTATTGGGATGTTATGCCGCTTTCAACATTATTTCAGTTATATCACGGCGACAGTTCACTTATTCATGATCCCTTGCTAAACACACCAGTACTAGGCTAGAAAATATGCCTTGCCAATGGGCACTCTACCATGACCGTAGTGCCGCGACTGGGGATCGAACCCAGGACACCCGGTTTCGAAATCCCAGAAGCTAACCACTCGACAACACCATAGTTTTAAAGACTGCCTCGGTGATGTAGTGTTATTAGAGCGTGCGTGTTGTTTGCGGCAGGTCGCGGGTTCAATCCCCGGCCGGGTATTACCAAAGTCCTTAAAATGGTAGCAATGGCGCTCCCTCCTTGGCGTTCCGGGTTGTAGAGTGAGCATTTCGACTGACTCCCTAGTGTCAGGATAATGGACCAGCAGTACTTGTAACTTACTCAGAAAACGCCGCGATTTAACTGATAACTTGTTGAAACAGACGTAAAACCCAATACATTAATATTTTCATACATACATAATTTTAACATTACGAGGGCTTGGCGTGAAACGGTTGTAATTAAAGTTGATATTTTTTTTTTACTAAGGTGAAGCACCTCACCATAACGTGTTTATAAGCGATAAATAATTTTTCTCGGTAAACAATGACAATGTAGGTGCCATTGCTCGTTCTGAGCAATGGCACCTAAATTTCCATTGTTTATACAAATGGGTCAAAATTGCCCCTAAACCAGGGTTTTCAAAATAGGTTTTTAGCTACTACCGTTTCACGCCAAGCCCTCGATAATTTAGTAGGCCGCAATATAAATGTAATATAAATTATAGTTGTCACAATTGTTCAACAGTCATAAATGCATGCCATATGAACTAGTGCATGGCAAAAGGTACAAGTTAGCTTTTGTGAATAGTATATAGATCCAGTTCCATATCCACACTTTTCACTTATTACTTGCACAAGCTTATTTGAAGATTATGTAAACTTGTGTATATTCTGATAATTCGGAACAGGTGGACAATATTAACTGAATCTACACTGTTCAGAAATGCCAGTGTGTACCTTTACTCATGCACAGGCTCACATATGCTGTATATGAATAATTAATATCAAAAACAGTTAGATCACAATTGTTTTGACAATGCGGTCGTTGGCTTTCCCATGCTTTTTTTTTTCTTTTAAATACAACAATTCTGTATGCTCTAGAATTCCGTACGGCTTTTCAGCATTGTTTTGGCTTTTGTGGTTTGTGTTAATAGGCTATAAGTATCAATTAATTGCTGTTTGTTTGTGGGTCCCATGCATTAGCTCGGTTCGCATGAACCTGTGACCAGATTGCATGGTATAATCACAGGCATTATTAATATAACAGTTAGAGAGAGCCAAATTGTGTTTGATCATGTTTTTTTATGAGATATTATCTGACAGCACAGTCAATAATGAACAATTTCTCTCTTTGCTGCACATTTGTTCAGCTATATTTTAGAAATGAAAACAATCAGCATTAAACATTTTTCTATTTTTTCCCAGAGTGTTTTCAAAGCCGTCTGCTGTTGATTTGTTCTATTTTGAAAATGTTTAATCCATTTACCGCTGAATTCTTATATAACTATTCTACATGTTTACAAGGATTGTATATTAGGATGCACCTCTAGGGCTTGGCGTGAAACAGTTGTGACTTAAAACCTATTTTGAAAACCCTGGTTTAGGGGCAATTTTGACCCCTTTATAAACAATGCAAATTTAGATGCCATTGTTCAGAACGAGCAATGGCACCTAAATTTCCATTGTTTACCAAGAGAAAGGATTTAACGCTTATAAAGACTTGATGGAGAGGTGATTAGCCTTGGTAAAAAAAATACAATTTTAGTTACAACCGTTTCACGCCAATCCCTCGACCTACAATAAATGAGTATCGAAAAATGCAGACCAAAAATAAGAATGATGAACTAAGTTCACATATTTCATAAAAATGTTATTTAAAGTAGCGCATGGTAATATAGGCATAGCGCGTATTGTAGGATACTGGTTAAAATGGTTGTGAATTTGGGTGTTGTTGTTGTGGTACTTCAAAAATATATCACAATATCTCACTGCTTAGTTAGAGTATATATAACATAACGAAAATATGTTTTTTCTAATTGCATTTAATGCCTCATGAAATATAATTGTGTTGTAGATCATTTCGTATATGAGCCGTCCCGCGAGAAAACCAACGTTATGGACTCTGCAATATGTATCAATCCAGATCAGCATGCGCAGTTCTCGCGGACTAATCCGGGCCGACACATTCCGCCTAAGAGGGATAGATGTATAGAATAATGATTCCTGGAAAAGAAAAATCTGCAGGGGGCGAAAAGTGTCTGTCAGGGTAATCTTGAGCGGATTGCTTAGGCTGATCCGAATCAATACTTAACGCAGCGTCCACAATGTTGGTTTTCTCGCGGGTCGGCTCATTGCGTTGTAGATCATTTCGTTTACTCCCCTATAGGCCAACATCCATAACGGAAACGAGACGATTTTAATTCCGAACCTAACATATTAACCCTTTACCAGATGCAACAGATCTACAAATGTACAGCAGACGTTGTAAAGATTTAGTCAAACATATGATCAGTCTCTATAATTAAAATAAAACAATATTGAATACAGTTGAAAAACATAATGGATTTCAAAAGTCGTCTGCTGCAGTGGCGTCAGAACGGGTTAATCCTATTCATACACCACAAGATATTGATTACAATGCAGCAGACATTAAGCTGTCAAAGTGCCGTTGTCGTCGGCCGGCGTCATCCAATGTGTCGTCTGTATATAATTATTTAACTCTATCACACATACAACTTATCTGCAGCAGACGACTTTTAAAAACATCTAGGCAAACATTAAGAATTTCTCTGTAAAAGTAAGCACATGATTGAACAAAAGGAAAATATTTTGGCACAAAGAAAATTGCTCATTATGATGTCACAATGCTTTTAAAGGTCGTCTGCTGCAGACACCTCAGTAGACCATGTGGAAAATGTTAAAGCCTTTCAATACTGATGTTTGAGAAAGAAAAAAGACATGTTAAAGTTCGCATATGGAAGTTTCCGAAGCCAATTATAAATATATCAAATTAAAAAAGTTGAGCTGAGCAGACAACAGTAAAGAGCCTGGTCATATGGCGCAGATGTGGCGACTAGTGTGAATTTATACCGGTGGCGCAGGCTTTACACAAATCGGTTCTAGCAATCATAGGGTTTTCATATTCATGATCAAACCACAAACCCTTGTCTGGCGTGATATACTGTTCTGCTAAAACTCTTGCTTGCATATGCTACAGCGTAATTTCACTTACTGTGGTTGAAATTGAATTGGGCAGCAATATGTATACAGGTTCGTCTCGGAGCCTTTCACTTATAATCAGCAGTTGTTCGTCATTTGATATGGTGAAAAACAAACAGAAAGCACGGTTTATTATATAAATTAAGACTACCCATGTGAAACATGCTTCTGTGTTTGTTTGTATTGAGTTTAACGCCGCTTTCAACAACATGCTTCTGTGTTTGTTTGTATTGTGTTTAACGCCGCATTCAACAACATGCTTCTGTGTTTGTTTGTATTGAGTTTAACGCCGCTTTCAACAACATGCTTCTGTGTTTGTTTGTATTGTGTTTAACGCTGCTTTCAACAACATGCTTCTGTGTTTGTTTGTATTGTGTTTAACGCCGCTTTCAACAACATGCTTCTGTGTTTGTTTGTATTGTGTTTAACGCTGCTTTCAACAACATGCTTCTGTGTTTGTTTGTATAGTGTTTAACGCCGCTTTCAACAACATGCTTATGTGTTTGTTTGTATTGTTTTACGCCGCTTTCAACAACATGCTTCTGTGTTTGTTTGTATTGTGTTTAACGCTGCTTTCAACAACATGCTTCTGTGTTTGTTTGTATTGTGTTTAACGCCGCTTTCAACAACATGCTTCTGTGTTTGTTTGTATTGTGTTTAACGCTGCTTTCAACAACATGCTTCTGTGTTTGTTTGTATTGAGTTTAACGCCGCTTTCAACAACATGCTTCTGTGTTTGTTTGTATTGTGTTTAACGCCGCTTTCAACAACATGCTTCTGTGTTTGTTTGTATTGAGTTTAACGCTGCTTTCAACAACATGCTTCTGTGTTTGTTTGTATTGTGTTTAACGCTGCTTTCAACAACATGCTTCTGTGTTTGTTTGTATTGAGTTTAACGCCGCTTTCAACAACATGCTTCTGTGTTTGTTTGTATTGTGTTTAACGCTGCTTTCAACAACATGCTTCTGTGTTTGTTTGTATTGAGTTTAACGCCGCTTTCAACAACATGCTTCTGTGTTTGTTTGTATTGTGTTTAACGCCGCTTTCAACAACATGCTTCTGTGTTTGTTTGTATTGTGTTTAACGCTGCTTTCAACAACATGCTTCTGTGTTTGTTTGTATTGTGTTTAACGCCGCTTTCAACAACATGCTTCTGTGTTTGTTTGTATTGAGTTTAACGCCGCTTTCAACAACATGCTTCTGTGTTTGTTTGTATTGTGTTTAACGCTGCTTTCAACAACATGCTTCTGTGTTTGTTTGTATTGAGTTTAACGCCGCTTTCAACAACATGCTTCTGTGTTTGTTTGTATTGAGTTTAACGCCGCTTTCAACAACATGCTTCTGTGTTTGTTTGTATTGAGTTTAACGCCGCTTTCAACAACATGCTTCTGTGTTTGTTTGTATTGTTTTTAACGCTGCTTTCAACAACATGCTTCTATGTTTGTTTGTATTGTTTTTAACGCTGCTTTCAACAACATGCGTCTGTGTTTGCTTGTATTGTTTTTAACGCCACTTTCAACAACATGCTTTGACATTAAATTGGTTCATTTATCCTGACACCAGCAAGTCAGTCGTAATACTTTCCCAACAAAACAGAGCGCAAAGGGAAACAGCCAATATTACCATTTGTTCGTTGGTACTACCGACCGAGGATCGAACAATCGTCGCTTGCCAAGGCTACTTCGTACATGAGCATACCCATAAGTAATTTTACTAATGTTATGGACAAATTGCCCTTTGCTTGCGAAGATGGGATCGAACCCACGACCTTCCGTCTCCGAGGCGGAGTGAACCATGTAACTACATCATATGTATAATTAATCGCCCATTAAGAATGCCAAACACATTTGGACCAATCAAACGAAACGTAAAACGAAAATAACCTAATCTGTTGATGAAAGCAATGTTGCTCTAATTGTAAAAATAAGCTAGATTCACTTTACGTAGCTTAAGGTCAACACAAATTACGACATGATTATGAATGTCAAGATAATTAGTACATCTATAAAAACCTACAGAGCTTCCAAAAATCAAACAGTCTTTGTTGAAGTGGGAGAAAGTACGAAACGATATCAACGACGGATCATTTGTGAGTTCACATGTAAGTACAATAACACTGTGTGCTATTTATTTTAACATGTTTATACGTATAATAAATTGGCAGAAGACGACTTGGAAAACATTCATGCAAAAATGTCGAAAATCTCTTTTAACCCTTTCCATCATACGGCAATTCTGCAGTAGACGACTTAGAACGTATTTTGTCAAAACATAGAAAATCTCCATAATTGAATGGATAACCTATGACAAAAAGTGGAAAACATTGCGTTTTGTGCAATTTCTTTTTTTGTCACTATGTGTTCAAAAAGCCGTCTGCTATGGAGGCGTCAGAAAGCGTCTACATGTATATGAGGGAAAGGGTAAAATAAAAGTATAAACATTGCAATAAGTTGAGAGCGTTATGAGAAATTTCTCCTTTATCCACAATGTTTAAAATGTCGAATGCTGCAAAGGCATCAGCAAGTGTCTATATGAACGAAATTGTTAAAATATAAATCGTCTGATTATATAACACGAAACGACGGTGCTTGATATCGATCTGTGCATGACGATTTGGTAATACAGGAAATAGCTATGATAGCTGCCTGTCTTCATTCATGTGCATGTAACTGTTGGTATTCACTCCACATGCGAAAACAAGATCGTTTGTTTAAATGGTGTTTCTACTCAACTTTTAACAGTATTTCAGTTATATAACGGCGTTTTCATAATTTACCGGTTGTATTTATCCTGACATCGATACACTAGTCGTTATGCTATCCCTGCAAAACTGGGTTGCAAAGAGGGTACCCATGTCTGACTTGTTTGAGTCTTCAGGGGGTGGAACCCTGTTCCCCCGATCCAATTGCGAACAAGTACGAACGAGTGTAACTGACTTCGTATGAATTGACATATTCATTGGCGTTACGCAAATTTCTACACGTATCAATGGTATCTTGGATATAGCATTTGCATAGCAACAAGTCACTTTAATCGGTGAGATTTTCTTGTTTTCGATACTTTTTCCATCGAAAATTCTACCCTGTCAGTAACGTGGTAAGTATTTTTAAATAGGAAACCCCTTCATCGGGACAATTGAAAACGACTCAAGTTCACTTTATTGATAAAATACGATACATTTTCTACCCTGGTTTTACTTGGATAACATAAAGAATAACATTTAGGGCGAATTCGATTTTTTTTTTTTCGTGCCATCTGGATTTCAGTCGCTTTAAGCTTTATTTAGTAAGTAAGTAAGTACATCTTTTATTAAAGTGACATGTGTATAACATGATACAAAGTTTGTTGGAAAAAAACCCGGTCCCTTGGGCCTATATGTCACTACATGTATATATAAAGGTAATGTCTATGTAGTAAGTTCATGTATTCTTATCAATGTGTGGTTCATGGAGTCTGTATACATATATACATATATACACATATATAATTATATCGATGATCTCGTTCGAGCGGGCCGAAGCTACAGCTTGTACAAGATGCAGTTATTGCATCCCCGAACGAAGACATCAATATTTCAGAGTTGCTAATAACTTTAGGAGGTATGTTGTACGTTTAAAAGCAACGTGCTTTAACATAAGTTTTAAGGATTCTACTGATGCATCTTAATAGTAAATGATTCAGCAAATTGCATATTTTAGCTCAAGTCAGCTGATTAAGGCACAGAGAACTCCAATTTTAAAATATATTAACCATTTCATTGATCGAACAGTTAAAGCGAAGCCTGTGCCATGAGTAAAGAGCCAAACTAGCTTGCGTCTGATCAGGATCTTAACTGTTGGCCGCTCAAACTCAAACATTTTTATCTTGATATTAAAAAAATGAACTATGGAATATTTCATTTGAAAAGCTGAGTAAGTCCATATTAATGCCTAGAGTTTTTAACCCTTTCCCTCATATAGACACTTTCTGACGCCTATGCAGCAGACGGCTTTTTGAAAACATAGTGACAAAAGAAGAAATTGCTCAAAACGAGCAATTTCTCCTTTTGCCACAATGTTTTCCACTTTTATTCATAGGTTATCCATTCAATTATAGAGATATTCTATTTTTTGACAAACTATATTCAAAGTCGTCTGCTGCAGAATTGTCGTATGAGGGAAAGGGTTAAAGAGGTTAATAACTGATCAACTCAGGGCTTTCACAAAAACATCTTTGCAAATATAGACAGTTGAAACTAAACAGCTGGCATTTTGAAATTCATCAACCTAATATCAAATATCCAAACACTTCTCAGATGAGAATTATGTAATGTTGGAAAACGAAAAGACGCTTGTCACGTTGATTTCTTTTTTCATCAAACTTCGTAAATAATGTTGGGCCGACCCTGGGCTATCCGGGCTCGGCGTTATCCCTTTCTGAAAAGCTTCAATACTATGTAGTTTAACATAATGTGAGGCATGTATACCTTGTATCGAAGCTCCCTATTGTTGGAGGCATAGTCCGTTTTGCAAAGACATTTGGTAGACTTCAACAAAGTCTTGTTGTGTGTTATACAATGCAACCTTCATATTAAATGCACTGATTGTAGATAAAAGCCAAGCATGGAAGGTCTGCTGTTAGTGGTGGTAATTCTCCTTCTTGGGGAAGTGTTGAGTGAAAGCGCTGTGAAGTATAAGCAATTTGTATTGGACGAGCACAATAACTACAGAAGTATGCAGAAAGCGAAGAATATTCAAAAACTGGTTCGTATATTTTGTGTAGCGGCTTACTTTCTTTATAACGTAAAAGCACCTATTACACTTTTACTTCAATGAGCATTTTTGAGTATATATGAATTACTTCAAATGAAATTTGCTCTTATCAATTCCCCCGCATACAAAAACAGTATGACGCCTCTGCATCAGACGACTTTTAAAAAACAGTGTAGCAAAAAGACAAATTGCTCATGATGAGCAATTTCTCATTTTGCCACAATGTTTTCAACTTTATTCAATAATTGTTCTTTCATTTATAGAGAGTTTCAATATTTTTGTCTCAATGTCTTCAAAGTATGTTGCTGCTGATGTGTTGTATGTGTTTTATGTGTTGTATGTGTTGTATATATTGTATAGGTTGTATGTGTTATATGTGTTGTATGTGTTTTTGTATTGTATGTGTTGTATGTGTTTTATGTGTATATGTGTTGTATGTGTTGTAAATATTGTATGTGTTGAATGTGTTTTATGTGTTGTAAATATTGTATGTGTTGTATGGGTTGTAAATATTGTATGTGTTTTATGTGTTTTATGTGTTTTATGTGTAATTGTAGACATCCCTTTTGCACGTACAGAAAAATGGGCAACGGACAAAAATTATGACCAAGATATTGCAACTCTCTATAAATGAAAATGAATTATAGAAGATAGATGAAAATACTGTTGCAAAACCAGAAACAGCTCATCATGAGCAAAGTCTCCATTTGCCAAAATGTTTTTAAAAGTCGTCTGCTGAAAAAGTAGTTTAAAAGTCGTCTGCTGTCGTCGTCGTCTGTATAGAAAAAAAATCGTAATTTTAACAGTTTGAATAAAAACGCTCTATATTCTCAAGAGACGTTCACGATGTACATGTATGTATGATTACGTGTATATTGGCGAACAGAAAATAGTATGATCGGATTGTGCAGATTCACAGACTGATCCGGTCTACGATGGTCACAATGTTCCACAATGTCGATTATGGTGTGACTTGATTCAATTTACGGTCACTTTGAAATAATTTCAACGACGTGAATTAAGTCATGATAACTAGTTATCTAACGAGGTCGAGTGGATAGCGACGGGCGTCCCTTGATAGACCTCAGCGCGCGGCGGTTGTAATGATGTGCTCATTGGGCTAGCTTCAAAAATAGAGCCAATAACTTAGAACTGGCTAGTTACACGCGCGGCGGTTCTAATGATGTGCCCATTGGGGCTAGCTTCACACATAGAGCCAATAACTTAGAACTGACTAGTTACACGCGCGGCGGTTGTAATCATGTGCCCATTGGGGCTAGCTTCAAAAATAGAGCCAATAACTTAGAACTGGCTAGTTACACGCACGGCGGTTGTAATGCTGTGCCCATGTGGTTAGCTTTAAAGATAGAGCCAATAACTTAGAACTGGCTAGTTACACGCGCGGCGGTTGTAATGATGTGCCCATTGGGGTTAGCTTCAAAAATAGAGCCAATAACTTAGAACTGGCTAGTTACACGGAGATACGTCGCTGTAATATAACAGAACCATTTTTGAAAAGTATGACTGGTGTCATAAAATATATATATTTAAAAATGTTTAAGGAAAAGTATCGTAAATTAAATGTAAAATTACGAATACGAATAAATACTGCCACAAAAGACAATGCTTAAGTTTAAATGGAAAACATCAAGCGCTTACGGACCTATGCGGGAATTGTCTTCAACATTGTCCCCGATCAGCTCGCGTGCCTATGTGCACTATCAACTAGTCGTAGACAATTCTAGTGAAAGGCAATGGCCAATACTCGATTGTGTAACAATGTAATATAATCGCAGTTACCACTTCTCATAATAAATGTAATTCATTTGTATATGTGCTGCGTCTGGCGACTTGGGGTCTTATTTTACGCTCCGTATAGGTTAACCCTTTCCAACATACAAACAATCTACAACAGATCAATTTTGAAATAGACTGGATAAACCAATGGAATGTCGTTTTGAATAAAAGTGTAATTCTAGAATAAACTTAAAAACGTTGTGACAAAAGGTGAAATTGCTCATTATGAGCAATTTCTCCTTTTGTCAAAATGTTTTTGAAAGTCGTCTGCGGCAGATGCTTCAAAATTAGTCTATATGTGGAAAAGGGTTGAGATTCTGGTGAGCCTGTGGATATGCATTCGGTCTCACCTCTAGTTTTTCGCCAATTGAACTAATTCGCCCGACATGGTTCGTATCCGTTTACCAGCAGCTTTGTTTTTATCACATGACAATGCTTGTATCCGATCTAATATACCCAATACGTATTTCTTTATACATGTATGTCACATGTGTAATATAACATGATCGAATCACTATTTGTGTATTCATCCGCGAATGTTTACAAAATGGCTGAGAACGTGTATCCGGTAAACACAAACATCACGATATATGGACGAGGTAAATAGACCATTATCGGTCATAAAAAAATAATTGTGTGTGTGATTAGTTAACAGTTTATTAAGTGTTACATGTTGGGACTATTTTCTGATAGCGGAAAACCGATTTTCTTTTTGTATGTCGAGATGTCATAAAAATAATCTGACATAGGTTTTCACGCCAGAAGTTTGCTAAATAACAAATTTCTTGAACTCGTTTAATAACACTTTATATGAAATGACAATTTGTGTCAGATTCTATATATATGTCAACTGTATATATATATACCAGAAGTTTCAAAGAAACTTAAGCTTATAAGGCAAAGTTTATAGTGTTTTCACATAAAATTATGTTTTACTTACTTTCAACTTAACTTTACACAGGAATGGAATGAAACACTTGCCTCTATAGCCGACAACTGGATAGGTCACTGTGACTTTGCACACGAAGAGAAGGGTTTTGGGGAGAACCTCTACTTCGAGACGGCCACCGAGGCCGACGACCTGACGAACAGTTTTAATAAGTCTTTCACGGCTTGGTATGACGAGATCAACTTGTATAGAAAAGCTAACCAGAAGTCGTGTGGACCGTCGGGCAGCTGTCATTACACTCAGGTAATCAGGCTCAAATTGCTATGGTCGGATCCCTAAATAATTGAGCCGTCCCGCGAGAAATCCAAAAGTGTGGACTCAGCGTAAAGTATCGACCAGAATCAGCCTAAGCATACCGCGTAGGCTTACCCTGATGGACACTTTTCTACTCCTGTGGATTTTCTGTTTCAGGAATCATTACTCTACACCTCTTTCCCCCTGAGACGGAATGTGTCGGCCTGGATCAGTCTGCGCGGACTGCGCAGGCTGATCTGGGTCGATGCATTACGTTGAGGCCATAAGGTTGGTTTTCTCGCGGGACGGCTCATATTCTGATAACTGAAAGGCAAACAATGCTAATTTACGGTGAGACAGCTCGTTACGAGCTGACTCACCTGAATAAAAAAAATTGTGTTGATTGCAAATACCTCAATAGCGCTATTGACGTTGAAAAGGTTAAGCATATGACTTTTGGAAACATTGTTATAAAAGGAGAAATTTATTCCATAATTTTTACGTTAAATTTATGTTCGTAAAGATTTTTGTGCTGGGTTTTTTCATCCTGTATTTTCGAATCGTTCCGTTCGACCACCTGAGACGGAATGTGTCGGCCCGGATTAGTCTGAGCGGACTGCGCAGGCTGATCTGGGTCGATACAGTACGCAGAATGCCATAATATTGGTTTTCTCGCGGGACGGATCACATTATCTTGTTTTTTCTTACGGGTCATTTGGCCTATAGAACTTGTTTGTGTAATTAACATCTTCATGTACATTTGTATATCAAAATACAGTAATCGTATCACTTTATCCGACTAGATTTTAATATAAGGCCAACATTTTTTTAGTTTCTGTTTTACGAGAATGCCTGCCCAATTTTTTCCAAAAATTAAATAAAAAATAAAACAGTTTTGAGTTCATTTTATTTTTTTATTTTTCGCCGACATTATTATTTGAGTTGAACAGAAATAAAATTGACAATATATTTGAGAGAAAAGGCAAATAATCATGGTCTGTCAGAGGTTTAAATAAAGCGTGTTATTCTGTATTTCCAACATTCTGAGCACTTGGTTCAAGGTTTCCTCAACATTTGTTAAACACACTGTTGGGGTTGGTGGGAGAGGTACTCCTCCCCCTTCTGCAATGCAAAAACTGTTAGGCTATATCCAATGCAGAATACAGGCATTTTGAATACTAACGTTCATCTTGTAATATGATAAAACTGCATTTTTTTGCCTTTTATTGTTTTATTTCTAATTTTTTTGGTAGAGTTCACAATAAAGAGACTTTTATTTTTATTTTTATTTCGCCCTACCGACCCATTTTTTTTACAAAAAATCTCGTAAAACAGATAATAAAAACATGTTGGCCTAATTTGACGTTACGTTAATGTGCCCGGTTAATTACACGAATTCGTTCCAATTAAGAGGTTTATATTCTAGTTGCAGCCTACTCAATCAATGCTGTGATCATGGCGGATCGAGATTTAATCACACTACAAGTTTTCAAGATTTTTTTTACCTAGAAATGCTCAGATCACAGGTGCCAGTATATAGTAAATTGCTATTTTTCCTCAGTTTTGACCTAGATGTTAAACAAATGATCTAGATTGTAGACCAATCAAATGTTGTATTTAATGAATAATTGGTTCATAGTTAAGTTGGCGATCCTTCGAGAGGCACCAATAAGGTGAAGTTTTAAAATGAAATGTTCTGCATACTAACCTTTAATTGTTTTCCTTAAGAAATAAATTTCAGTGAAAAAAAATCAGTGAAAACGTATGAAATATAATATTTAAGAGCAAAATATTAATTATTTTTGAAACATGATAAGTTTTCAGTTATTTATCATCAATTGAAACATATAACTGTGTTACATAATACACCTCTTGGGAGCCTCGCGTAATCTCCAGTCATGTGAATAATTTTCGGCCTTGAACGAAATTAAAGTGATGTCGCGCTAGTGTAATGGATGTTGACATGAATTGTCAAGTGAACGGTCTGTGATTCTTTTCCCGGTAGGGGCAAGTTTTTTTTTCTCTCTCATTCATATCAAAACCAAAGTATATATATGAACTAAAATATTTATAAACCAAATATTGCATGTTTAACGTTATTGTTTTCTGTCATTCTAATATCAAATCATATGCGAATGTTCCATTTCTTAGTGTTTTCTCATATTGATCGCCGTTTATCTTTTTTAAAGATATTTCTTGTTAGATTTTAAATGAGACTGACACCAGTGGCACACAAGAGATAAATCTTAAATATAATGTTATAGTATATGTTCATAAATGTATCTGAAGGATGGTTTGATAATTGACCCTTCAACAAATGCAACAAATAAAATTCTACTTCAGATATCTTGAAAAACACCCAGTAAACGTCTCTGAAAATGAAAGTTTAATTATTGAATAGAATGGAAATACGTTGTTGCAAAAAGGCGATACTTCTCATTATGAGCAATGTCTTCTTTTGTCACAATGGTTTCAACTATCTTCTGATGCAAACACATATGGGAAAGGGTTAACAGTATACAGGTGGTATTAGTTAATGTCCTACGTGACATAGTAGTAAGAAATAAATAAAACATGTTGATAAATGACCCCCTTTATAAATCCAGGGCTTGGCGTGAAACGGTTTTAATTAAAAAAGAGTTGACCCCTTTATTAACTCTTTCAGCACCAAAGGCAATATTGAGCTTTTTGCAAACAATACTGATTCAGGTGAGTCAGCTCGTAACGAGCTGTCTCACCTGAAATCAGCATTGTTTGCCTTATGGTTATCCAAATATTCCAAAACTATTAAAGCATATACAATTCGGCGCTGAAAGAGTTAACAATGTAAATTTAGGTGCCATTGCCTAGAACGAGCAATGGCATCTAAATATCCATTGTGTACAAAGAAATATGATTTAACACTTATACAAACTTAATGGCGAGGGGATTAACCTTGGTAAAAAAATACCAATTTTAGTAACAACCGTTTCACGCCAAAAGCCCTCGATATGAGTATGTTAACCGGATTGATTGGAATAATCAATGCAAACTATGAACTAGAATGTGTAAAAGCTTTTCAAAATTGATATGGGAGGACAAGTTGTTATTAGGATAAACTAAATGTAAATGCCTTGAGAACAATAAGGTTGCAATTGTTTGAATACAGTGAGTTATGATCAGTTTGAAAAGAAATTCGTGTTTCCAATGTTTTAAGTTTGTGATTCATTAACCTCGTATTTCATTATATTACATGTACATCGAGGGCTTGGCGTGAAACGGTTGTAACTAAAATTGGTATTTTTTTTTTACCAAGGTTATTTACCTCGCCATAAAGTCTTTAAAAGCGTTAAATCATTTTCGTTCTGAGCAATGGCACCTAAATTTGCATTGTTTACAAAATGGTCAAAATTGCCCCTAATCAAGGGTTTTCAAAATAGGGTTTGAGTTACAACCGTTTCACACCAAGCCCTCGACATGCTCTTTTGCTCAATGTTGAAGTACCATTACACTACCAGCATTGCACAACGTCATTTTGTCTTTTGAGTAGCAGCTCGTCGTTACTGAAAGTTCTTGATTTGTGTAGAGTTCAAATCATTTGTACAATTTTTTATTTATGATGTGTGGTAAAAATAAATTAATGCAGTCTTCAGGAGACATTGATGCCTTAAATCAACTTTCTCTTGCACTTATTTTAGATGGTTTGGTACAGAACAAGAGAAGTAGGATGTGCGGTCCGTGTATGTCCTACGTTCACATTCCTCGGAAAGTCGGCAACCAACATGCTCTACATCGGATGCTGGTACTCCCCTCAGTAAGTAATCAAAGAACGCAGGAGTACTGAAAGTCGGCAACCAACTTGGTCTATATCGGATGCTGGTACTCCCCTCAGTAAGAAATCAAAGTACTCCTGAGTACTGCAAGTCGGCAACCAACATGCTCTATATAAGATGCTGGTACTCCCCTCAGTAAGTAATCAAAGTACTCAAGAGTACTGAAAGTCGGCAACCAACATGTTCTATATCAGATGCTGGTAATCCTCTCAGTAAGTAATCACTCTATATCAGATGCCGGTACTCCCCTCAGTAAGTAATCAAAGTACTCAAGAGTACTGAAAGTCGGCAACCAACATACTCTTTATCAGATGCTGGTACTCCCCTCAGTAAGTAATCAAAGTACTCAAGAGTACTGAAAGTCGGCAACCAACATGCTCTATATCAGATGCTGGTACTCCCCTCAGTAAGTAATCAAAAGTACTCAGGAGTACTGAAAGTCGGCAACCAACATGCTCTATATCAGATGCTGGTACTCCCCTCAGTAAGTAATCAAAAGTACTCAGGAGTACTGAAAGTCGGGTTCACGTGAACACTCCAAAGATTAAATAAATTCGAAGATGTTGAAAGTACATGTACCAAGAAAAAGATGCATTTCGCTTGTGCACTGCTAGGCGCAAGACACAGGACGAAGAACTGTGAGTTTTACAGATGTGTATTCACATTTGTAACAACCAAGTTATCTGCATATGAATTGCAATACAAAGGCAATATTGATACTGTAATATCAACACATCACAACCGGTACTTGAATTATTGAACGCCGCTATGATCTACCTTATGTTTTTTCATTTATCTTATTGTGCATTTATATCTTATAGTTTATCTTGATATTAACCAATCTCCCATGAGGGAGATGAATAAATAAATAAATAAATAAATAAATAAACATATTGACTTTGTTTAGGGTTTTAAGCATAAACATCTTCAAATTAGGATATAGGAAATGCGCGAAAGTATCAGCTGCCAATTGACCTTAACCTGACACTTTATACAATTGCAATTGAACCCGACTAAAAACAATGTTGATCTAAATTTTACTGTTTTTATAGCGTTATTTTACCAGATAATTGTTTGTCTTTTACCTCAGTCTTTATACTTACTTGCCCTTTTTTTCTCCGCTTAAATCTCTCGCTTTCCCTCATAATGACAATTCTGCAGCAGACGACTTTGAACGTAAAATCTCCTTAATTGAATGGATAACCTATGACGAAAAGAGGAAAACATTGTGACAAAAGGAGAAATTGCACATTTGTGTGCAATTTCTTCTTTTGTCACTATGTTTTCAAAAAGCCGTCTGCTGCAGAGGCGTCAGAAAAGGTTTAATACATGACTGACACTATTTTAACCTTTTCCCACATATAACAATTCTGCAGCAGACGACATCAAGGCGAAAACAATGAAATATCTAGAAAATGAAAGTGCAATAATTCAATAAAGTTTAGAAAGTGTTTGAATATAATAAAGTGTCGTGACTCTCAGTTTTCCCCCTTTTAGTGGTATTGTTCTAAGACCATTTGTCCATTTATCAATCCAATTTCTCTCATATTTAGGGGTAATATGGCCAATGTCAGTCCGTTCGAGGCTGAACAGCTTGTGCAGATTGTTATAAAGGCAACACTGTGAGAAAGGCTGTGCGCAGGTAAGTACAATACAATACAATACAATACAATACAATACACAAATTTTATTTAATTAAACAAACTAAAATGCTTATAGCAGAATATACCAACTAAAAGATGGATTTTTACAGAAAATCAATCAAATATTATACAACTTAAACAAATTGCATATTATATAAATGAATGTATTTCTTGAAATATAGCAATATACTTATGGGAGAGTTATTTTGTAAAATTGTTTGTACCGATGGCCAAGTAAAGTAACTCGTTTTATATATTTAGTTCTAAGATCAGTATATTTTCAGCACATTAGTAGGAAATGAGGGCTCTGAGAGACTCAGATCATGATATGTCGGCATGAGAGAGAGAGAGAGAGAGAGAGAGAGAGAGAGAGAGAGAGAGAGAGAGAGAGAGAGAGAAGAGAGAGAGAGAGAGAGAGAGAGAGAAGAGAGAGACAGAGAGAGAGAGAGAGACGAGAGAGAGCCAGAGAGAGAGAGAGAGGAGAGAGACAGAGAGAGAGAGGAGACAGAGAGAGAGACAGAGACAAGAGAGAGAGAGACAGAGAGACAGAGAGAGAGAGAGACAGAGAGAGAGAGGAGAGACGAGAGAGAGAGAGACAGGAGAGACAGAGAGAGACAGAGAGAGACAGAGAGAGACAGAGAGAGGAGAGAGAGACAGAGAGAGAGAGAGA
Organism: Serripes groenlandicus; assembly: GCA_031761405.1. Taxonomy (NCBI): domain Eukaryota; kingdom Metazoa; phylum Mollusca; class Bivalvia; order Cardiida; family Cardiidae; genus Serripes; species Serripes groenlandicus. Next base: position 182,116,163 of record JASEVX010000001.1, on the reverse strand, counting down.
GAGAGAGAGGAGAGAGAGAGAGAGAGAGAGAGAGAGAGGAGAGAGAGAGAGAGAGAGAGAGAGAGAGGAGAGAGAGAGAGTCATGAGACTCTAGTTTACCTATTTAAATAAACAAATGTATCACTATACGATCTCGTTTATTTTACCTGTGTTTTCCTCGTGGACAATTTGATGTAGCTGGCCAGAGTGCTACAAATGGTACGACACTTATGATGACAACGGGCTTGGCACGACACTGTAGATGACAACGGGGCAATGGTACGACACTTATGGTGACAGCGGGCTTTGGTACGACAATGTATGATGACAATGGGCTATGGTACGACACTGTAGATGACAACATGCTATAGTACGACACTTAAGGTCACAACGGGTTTTCGTTATACACTTGTGATAACAACGTGCTTTGGTACGACACTTATGATGACAGCGGGCTTTGGTACGACACGTATGATGACAGCGGGCTATGGTACGACACTGTAGATGACAACGGGCAATGGTTACGGCCACTTATGGTGACAGCGGGCTTTGGTACAACACTTATGATGACAGCGGGCTTTAGTACGACACTTATGATGACAGCGGGCTATGGTACGACACTGTAGATGACAACGGGCAATGGTACGACACTTATGGTGACATCTGGGCCTTTGGTACGGACACTGTAGATGACAACGGGCAATGGTACTACCAATTATGATAAACAACGAACTTTGGTACGACACTTTTGGATGGGCAGCGGGCTTTGGTACGACACTTATGATGACAGCGGGCTATACTACGACACTTATGATGACAACGGGCTATGATACGACATTTATGATGACAGCGGGATTTGCCTTGACACTTAAGATGACAACGGGCTATGGTATGACACTTATGATGTCAACGGGCTTTGGTACGACATTTATGATGACAATGGGATTTGCCTTGACACTTAAGATGACAACGGGCTATGGTACGACAATTATGATGTCAACGGGCTTTGCCTTGACACTTAAGATGACAACGGGCTTTGCCTTGACACTTAAGATGACAACGAACTATGTATGGTATATCACTTATGATGTCAACGGGCTATTGTTTTGGTAAATTTCGAAACGCATGGCAATGTTGTTGTAAGAGTTAAGCGACAATGTGTTGATAAATGTCCAAATGCTAAAACAGGTTGTGGCAAGGCTTGTGAAATTTGAACTATGCGTTGAATTTTAATCAAGTTGCTCGTTAATTGAATAGACGTAAGCTGATTGGTTGCATTTATCTGCACTGTTATATTTGAATTGAACCTTATTTTAGGTGAAGGAGAAGAAGAGTGCAAAGACCAAGATGACAATTGTATTATGTACAAAGAAATGGATCAATGTGAATCGAACAAAAACTGGATGGACATGAATTGCCGCCAGACCTGCGAGATCTGCAAAGGTTGGTTAAATTACATTAACTTTTATAGTTTGTGCAACTGTCAACTCGTTCCGACATATGGATACTTTCTGACGCCTCTGAAACAGATGACTTTTGTTAATATTATTCTAAAGGAGAAATACCTATAAATGAATAATTTCTCCTTTTAACACAACCTTTTCAACCCTTATTATATAATAATATTTTCATTTGTAAACACTTTTCTGTGTTTTTGCCCATATGTTTTTCAAAGTTGTCTGCTGCAGATTTAGTTTATGTGGGAAAAGGTTTAATTCTTCTTTATTTAAATGCATCGTGAGGAACCATTTTGATTTAACAATTCGGTATATTACTATTAATCCAAATGGGTATATAATCACTACAGGGTTTATCATGGAACTCATTCACTTATTATTTTTTCGTGATAAGAGACAATCAAAACAAACAAGTAATAATTCAATCATTTGGTTTGTTTATGATAAGAGACAATCTTGACAAATTCGTAATATTTCCCTCATTTGTTTATGATAAGAGACAATCAGAACAAATACATAATCAATCACTAATTTTCAGAATTCACTTGAAACATGTACGAATAATATAAATCGATATGACGAGATCTGCATCACACCCCGCCTTGTAGAACACCATAATCTCGAGAATAAAAGAGCTCAAACAGAAATATATTTGCCTCGTCACGTGAGAATTACACCCATCAATCTTAGGTAAACGTATGTTGTGACATTTTGCTGACACGTGGTGTTTCTTGTGCTCTTCTAATTGGGACATCTTATTTGTATTTTCAGGCGGAGAGAAAGGTAAGTTTCGTTTGTTTATCATTGCTCGCGATCGCTGTCTATCTATTGTCATCCTATAAATTTTCAAGAGTTAAAAGCATCTGAAAACAATGTAGTTTTTGTAAATATTTGACTCTCTTACAATGGATTCATCTGATTGCGTTATAAGTCGAACAGAGTGACTGATGTTATACTGGCAATTTAACAATATTTCAATAATATATTTGGATATTCTGGTTAAAGTTTATAATTTGTTAACCCTTTCTGACCCCAAAGTTCTGTAAACGCTTTTGCAAACGCTTTCGCAAACGCTTTCGCAACCGCTTTCGCAAACGCTTTCGCAAACGCTTCCTCATTTTGACGCATCTTCAACCGACGACTTTTGAAATGCTTTCAGAACTAAGCAGAAATTGCTCGTAATGAACAATGTCTCATTATGTCGCAATGTTTTCAACTATGTTCAATTATTATGTATCAATAGACAGGATCCAATAATTTAACGGATTACTTAGATGATCTTCACGTGTGTCGTATGTATGGGGGCAAAGGTTTAAATAAACCTGATTACACGCCAGATTTAGGGTCATTTCTATAACCAATACAGTGTATAGTCATTCAATGAGTGTAAACTGTTTGTATGAAGTGTCTTTGAAACATGTATATTTAAATTCGTGTGCGTCTTAATAGTGTTATTTAACCCTTACACTGCCGAATTTCACAAAGTCGACTTTTCCATGTTGAAAATTGATCCACTCCATATATCGCCTATCAGGAAATGTGGTTAAATTATATGCCTAGGTGGCAAACAATGCATATTTCAGGAGAGACAGCTCGTTACGAGCTGTCTCTCCTGAATCTGCATTGTTTGCAAAAGCCGTTCATTATCTTTGGTAGCGAAAGAGTGAAATTACAATACCATCTTAAACTTGAAAGTACAAATGAAGCAAAGAATGAAAACTGTTGTGGGAAAAAGATAAAAATAAAAAATATCGCTCAGAGCAATTTCTCTTGCTTTCCTACAATTATAATTCGAAACGTCATACGTAGAAAAGACGAAATAATATGTCTCTAATATGGAAGGTATATAAGTCTCACGTATACACTGAGCATGTTCAACCCTGAACCACTTGCAGACCCATTGCGACGCATCTGTAGAATACGAATGTTAAAAACAGTGTGGCAAAAGAAGTAATTGCCCGTGATGAGCTTTTTTTCCTGTGGCCAAAATGCTTTCATCTCCATTTTGTAATTACACTTTCAATATTTTTAAAGCGATTTTCCAAATTTGTCCGCAACCGGTTTTCGTTTGTTTTAAAGGGGTTTAACTTTTTCAATGCGGAAGGAGTTGCGGTACTTGCAAACAATTGAAACGAAGAACGTAGAACAGACGAAATAATATGTCTCTAATATGGAAGGTATATAAGTCCCACGCATACACTGAGCATGTTCAACCCTGAACCATTTGCAGACGCATTGCGACGCTTCTGCAGAATATGAATTTTAATAAAAGCACTGCAGTAAGGTTGGATGTTTCGACGCACGGGCCCCACGCCCCCGGTTAATCCGCCACTGTATATTTCACGTGATTTCTTTCGTGGGGTGGGGGGGAGTCGGGAACGGGCTCTATGGGCTCCCGCTAAATCCGCCACTACATTTGCCAAGCTTTTTCTTTGTTTACCATTCATTTTTCATCGCACAGGCCCTACGTTCCCCCGGTTAATCCGCCACTGTATTTTTCACGCGACTTCCTTCGTTTTTTCCGTTCCTCTTCGCGAATGTTAATAATGTTAACAAGCGTCCATATTTGGCCTCTCGGCGCATTAATTTCTAAAGCATTTCTTAAACTTATATTGGAGTACTCACGCCTTAAGTTTTCACTGATGTTCCAACAACATTAAAATGATATTTATGGGGGAGATCCTTACCTTTTAAATGCAGTTTTGTTGAATCCATGATGAACTATTTTTCTCGCGCAGTTTCTCATACGTTGTTTGGTGCTAACAGCAGGCTGCCAACTCCGAAAACATGGTATTACTACTATGACCAGGGGCTAAAGCCCCAGGCCAAAACCTGTGTGGCAAAAGAAGTAATTGCCCGTGATGAGCTTTTTTTCCTGTGGCCAAAATGCTTTCATCTCCATTTTATAACTATACTCTCAATACTTTTAAAGCGATTTTCCAAATTTGTCCGCAACCGTTTTTCGTTTGTTTTAAAGGGGTTTAACTTTTTCAGTGCGGAAGGAGTTGCGATACTTGCAAACAATTCAGATTCAGGTGAGTCAGCTCGTAACGAGCTGTCTCTCCTGAAATCTGCATTGTTTACCACTTAGACATATAATCTCCCACATTTCCTGTTGGACGATAAATGGAGTGGACCAATTATCAACATGAACGAGTCGACTTTGTGCAACTCGGCAGTGGAAGCATTGCAATCAGCATTGCTTTTCCCTTGGCTATCAAAATAGTCCAAAACTCTTATTACATGAAAAAACTGAAGTCGCCTGATGGAATAGTCTACTTTAGGAAATTCGGCATTGAAAAGTTTAAATATACATGTATTGTATATGTTTCAGCTCCGTGTAAGGATAAGGACGAGGTTAACTGCCCAAAATACGTTAAGAATCTGAAACCGGGCCAGATTAAGCAGACGTGTAACACGCCTTACATGAAATCCGACTGTAGACAGTCATGTAACTTCTGTTAAACATCGAAAGACGAACAGGTAAAGCAACACATCTATCATTCTAAATAACGGTCTTATTCTAATTCTAAATTCACAGAGTAATGCTATTTTTGATTGACAAGTCATTATTTAGAAATTGCGTTACTGTGACATTAATACTGTTTTATCAATTAAGAATTATAATGGGTTTAGAATGGTTTGTTTATACGATCCCTGATGGTCGTTCGCAAGCATTTTATTTTTGGAAAATATATAAAAACGTTTTATTCGTTTCAATAAAATGTCAAATATGAGTGCGTAAATCTGGGATTAATTACCATTTGCGATATTCTATATTCTGTATTCGACTTTTCAGCATTCAATCTTAAGAGAATGAAATGATAAAGGTAGTAATTCTGCTTTCGAAGAAAGTATATCGAATTAAACATTGACCGAATTCCGAGCTGGAACGATAATCTTTGTAAGACCTATATTATATTGAAAAAAATTATGACGAATTCCGCATTGCCCCGAATACCGACCTTTCACGAAATCTGCTTTAGATCGATATCTGTATTGGTATTCTGCACACCATGGCATATATATATAAACGAATTCAGCATTGCCCCGAATACCTTACCTGGAACGAAATTAACTTTTACACATTTTCAAAAGATAGCATGAATGCGCGGATAACACTTTTCAAAAAAAAATCTAAGGTTGATTTTTCTGAGTACAACTCTAAGATATACATGTATATTCTTTTATTTCCAGCATTACCTGACTATGTTTCACCTCACCGACCTAAGACCCGCGAATTTGTGTATCATTGCCAGCCAGCCATATTGAAACGAATCGAGTTGTGTATTATACGTTGTTAACTATCCTTTCTATTGTATATTAAACATTCTGCAATTATTCTTGTTTTTATTTATAATAAGGTACCACTGAATCACAGAAGACAATCACAAAAACTCGTTGATGTCCATGAACATGATTATATACTTACATATTTCTGTGCTAATATCAAAGCGACGTGGTAGAGTGTTCGCAAATGGAACATTTTATTTAAAATGCTATACATTCGAGTATATGTTGGTACAATATCGTTAATGGAATATAAAAGGATATAGCAATGTTCTCAACGAAGTCTCATGACTCGCTCCTGTGGATTTAAATGGTGTTTTACGCCATTTAACTCTTTCAGCGCCGAGTTGTTTAAAGTAGCCTCTTCCATGTTCAGAATAGGGCGTCTCCATTTCTCATGTAATTAAAGTTTGGATATTTTTGATAGCTAAAAGGGAAACAATGCTGATTTTACGTGAGACAGCTCGATACGAGCTGACTCACCAGAATCAGAATTGTTTGCAAAATCTTCAATATTGCCTTAGGCGCTGAAAGAGTTAACCATATACTTCGATCATAGTAGTATTGGTCGTTAAGGGTAGTTGAGATAGCATAACGATTGATGCACTGATAAGCTTACCGGCATTACTGGTAATTTAACCAGTACTCACCGTTATTTGACTGAAATGAGCCGTCCCTCGAGAAAACCAGCATTGTGAACTCTGCGTAAAGTATCGACACGGATCAAGCCTAAACATGCCGCGCAGGCTTTCCTGGATAGACACGTTTCGCCTCCTGTGGATTTTCTGTTTCAGGAATCATGACTCTATACCTCTATCTCCCTGAGACGGAATGTGTCGGCCCGGATCAGTCTGCGCGGACAGCACAGGCTGATCTGTATCGATGCATTACGCAGAGGCCATAATGAACAGTACTGGTCTTTTACCCACGTATACCGTGTTATGACTGAAGTACTGTTAACACAAACAAACAAAGCGCAACTTTAAACAGTATGTCAGTTATATTACGGCCTATATAGTACTAACGCTATTTCATAATGCTAGTGCAATCATCATAATGCTATTTCCCTCTTCACAAAACCCTGTACGTTATAGTTTGCTCAAGGAAACCGTTGTTGCCGAGTGGTTAGCGTCGCTGAGGATGTTTAATAGATTGGTTACCTCCCCTGATATCACGCTATCTCATAAATAGGGATCGGTACAGGCTAATCAAAACGATAGCTGCTCGCCAAATGACAAATGCCAACAAACAACAAAACAACTAATCAAAACGCGCGGGATTTTCCAGACCTAAGACGAGACTTTCAATATCCCGTGTGTAAAACCGCTTCCATAACTCCACTAAATGAGCTGCTGATACAGGAAAACTTAGCAGGTTTAATCGAATTTTATAAACATGTTTATTTGACCAAAACCTAACTTTTGTTACAACGAACAATCCAAATCATTTATAGTTTGACATTTTTAGCGTTATCTGTAACACGTCCAATCGAAACTAAAGAGAGATTAGCCCCCTATCTGTCGTCTTATAGGTATTTGTTATCGAGGAACCAGTTCAGATGTGTAACAGGACGAAACGGGTTGGGTCTCGCTCGCGGCGATTACATTCCCGCTCACAGCAGTCATAGTGCAATGCCCTTTAAAAAGTCACATCACATAGTCTAGTTATGGTATGTTTACCGTGTTCCATCTCCATAATATGACTGAACTCATGTTGAAAACTTTGAAAAAACTAATTAATCACATCTAGGGCTTCAACAAAAGAAGGCACCATTATAATTTTTAAAATCCGAAAGAGAATCGAAATGTGGTATCTTGCTCTCAAGACTGAAACCCTCACCGCTTCACCAGTTATTACGGGCGATAACAGTAATCCCGTCGAACCGTTGAATTAACTACCACTAATGCCCTTCAAAGTTTATTCTACAAAGGCATCAAATTAATCACACCTAGGGCTTCAACAAAAGAAGGCACCATTATAATTTTTATAATCCGAAAGAGAATCGAAATGTGGTATCTTGCTCTCAAGACTGAAACCCTCACCAACTTTAGTGTTCCGGTTTTGACAGAATCGGTCAAGGTTTGTTAGCAGCTTCTTATTCTTAATTGCATTGTGTAATAGTTTATTGGAAGCATAATGCAGATATGAAAATCTCCCATTAGAGGATCGTAAATGTCCATTTTCTCGATGATGAACAGCATGTTCTCCTTGATTGTGTTATGTACACTGATTTGAGATCAGAGCTTTTTGTCAAAGCCGAAGAAGCAAAGACGGATTTTGCAGAATTGGTTAAAAACGACCAACTCTCGTATTTATTAACAAGTCCTTTAATAGTTCGATATTGTGCCAAAACCTGTTTTAACATTCTTAAAATATGGTGGCATACTTCTGCCACCACATAATTATCATGATAAATATCTGATTAACGCGTTATTTTTTATGGTAACAGATAGTTATGTTAACACTAAAAAGTATATGTTACTGCCCACTACTGCCAACATATACCTACATAATGCCATTTTTGATATATATTAAGTGACTAACGTGTGTTGTAACTAGTTAGTGAGATAAGTATCGTGATAATTATGTAGTTAACTAGTTAGTGAGATAAGTATCATGATAATTATGTCGTTAACTAGTTACGTAACTAGTTAGTCAGATAAGTTTCGCGATAAGTATGTAGTTAACTAGTAACTAGTTAACCACATAATTATCACGATATTATGTGGTTAACTAGTTATGTAATTAGTTCACGATACTTATCTGACTAACTAGTTAGTGAGATAAGTATCGTGATAATTATGTGGTTAACTAGTTACGTTACTAGTTAGTCAGATAAGTATCGCGATAATTACGTAATTAGTTAACCACATAATTATCGTGATACTTATCTGATTAACTAGTTACGTAACTAGTTAACCACATACTTATCGCGAAACTTACTAGTTAACCACTTAATTATCGCGATACTTATCTCAATAACTAGTTAACCACATAAATATCACGAAACTTATCTGATTAACTAGTTACATAACGCATTAACCACTTAAAATATGTCTAAAATGGCATTATGTAGGTATCTGTTGGCAGTAGTGGGCAGTAACATAGACTTTTTTGTGTTGACATATGTATCTGTTAACATAAAAATTAACGCGTTAATCAGATATTTATCATGATAATTAAGTGACTAACTAGTTAAATAACGTGACAATTAAGTGGTTATGTGGTGGCAGAAGTATGCCACCATATTAAAAGACGTAGATTTTATCTTAGTAAATAATGTCTTAATATATAACATGTATTCTTTTCCAGCAATTTTAATGCAAGCAATAATCAGCTGCTAATCAGTCAGTTATCAATTTTATCACATGTTTCCCCCTTGTTTTAATAATCCTTTTTTTTTTTAACTTTAGTAGCTTTACTTCTCATTAGTAACACATGTGTTCGATTCTCTTTTCCTTTTTTTAAACATCGACTAATTAGAGGCTGATTATTGGCTCCATGTTGTATATAGTAATTGCTATGATTGTACGATATGCTTATATCGAAAGTATCCTATCATTCTAGTTAGAATGGCCATGTATAATATTTGTCGTGAATTGTTTTGTACAGTTTATATGTTTGTATTTGACTTTGTTTGTACATGGATGAGACTTAAATAAATAAATAAACAATATATCCACACAACAGTTGTGCAGTCTTGCATAAATATGTCAACATTGTTAAACATGTATAAACTTCTAATCATGCAATACGTTATTTCGCTAGTTTATAATTAAACATCTCTTTCAACAGAATTTCAGTTATTCATGTGCGTTTCTTTAGCTTAAGTATTTCGTTATAATTCCTATAGATATGCCATCGTCTTGGAAACTGAACACGTTCTCACATACAGTTCATAGACAGTAGTTTTACGTTTAGGAAAATTTGGCAACTCTCAATTTATGAAAGCTGAACACATACAGTTCATAGACAGTAGAGGACGTTTAGGTTTTGGTAACTCTCAATTTATGAAAGTATAAGTTGAAAACCCTTTGGGAATTAAATAAATTGACAATTATGAGCATTATGCCGATTGGAACACTGCTATTTAACATTCATTTATTGCAGATGCACCAAAATGCGTCTACAATGAAAGTCCTCTCCTACCTGCAGACGCATTTGGACGTATCTACAACAGACAACTTGTGGTCTCTGCGTAAAGCATCGACCGGATCAGCATAAGCATGCCGCACGGGCTAATCCGGATATACACTTTTCGCCGCCATTGGATTGTCTGTGTCACAAGATGGTCAAGGGTCGACAACTCACTAAAGTAGAATTGAACGCCGATGGTTGAATAAAAATATATGTTTAATTTACAGTTATGAAATATATACAATTTTGAGTAATCAACTTTCCTGACAAATCGAGAGGCTATAAACAAAAGAACTACTCACGCACTCTCATCCACACTTTCACCCAAATCACTTAACTGTCCCATCACTTCCGTTACTGTACCCTGTATTTGGAATGTTCATACACGTTGTACTTCACATCCAACTGTATCCGTTTCCCGAATTCACCGAGTCGTTGTACTTATATTCATTGCGTCGCGTATATCCTTGGATTCCGGGATCGACAAGCCACACAACTGTGGATATATGGTTCTACACGTCCTCCTCCTAATGTCCCCCGTTACGACGTCTTATTATGTTGTGGACTGCGTCACACACTGGTTCTTCAAACTTCTGCGTTTGGACCTTCGGTTGTCTGGCTATCGATATGGACTAGCCATAGACATAAAACGGCTAAAATTGTAATAAATAACCATGTCTTACAATAATATCAATAATGTTCCGTAAACCTAACAGCCTACCATTTTATACTCCTATCTCCTATGGTAGCTCATCTCTGTACTAATATCCTTTTACATTTCCCACTTCCATTCTTATCCTTTTCATACAACATATCTTTCCCAATAGCATAACACATTGTCTCGCTCCTAACGGACTCAATTTCTGTAAAAAACATTCACTTCGTGAACCAGAAATTCTCTAAACAATTCAATCATGTAATAATTCTCTCAATCCCTAACATTGTAAATTTGCACAGATTCCATTCCTTAATTATGCCGAAAACCCCTTTGCACAATAACTAAGAATTTACATACCCATATGCCGTGTGAATTGGTCACATCAACTACCTCTCACTATAACGAGTGAAAACCATCTGGTAACTCCTGTGATACTGACGGTCAAAACAAATGTTTGAGTAAGTTATATAGCACCAATCAACCTCTGGGTCTCCTGATGACAGGCAAAATTCCCGTGCAAATCGTAATTCACAATCAACAACTAGTTTCAATACATTTATAGGCCAAATGAAAATAGCAACATAGTTTAACGTAATTAACGTTTTTAAACCCGTCAATTCCTTAATTCTCAACGGATTTACATGAAATGAACTCTTAATATGCTTAATATCACTTATCACATATGTATATGATAATAACTTCATAAACAATGATCTCCCTGACAATCCTGCGATAAGTTAAAACCATACGTGACCAACCTGCACTGACTGACCGTCTTTTATTTAGGCCAAGCCAACTCTATTTTGTTACAACACGTTCCCCCCAAGGATAAAGTGGTTACACTTTGTTTATTTAACAAAATACACCAGGTTCGTTCCCTGTACTATTTACAACCCGTATCTTAATTTCCCTTAGTATTGCATTCCTGATATATATATACACGATTACACAGCTGTCATGACTCCAATGTGTGCCTAAAGTACTCATTTCACTAACTGTTTTCTGATTCCTCTACCTGACTCTCTACTCTACTTAAGTAATCTGCCCCTACATTTTCTCTACCTGGAATCGCTCTAATGCTAATCAAAACCGAACTGTGCCGTCCTTCTTCCTAACAAATACTATAGGACTCGAAAACGATGCATTAGAATGCTCTATGACTCCTAACTCTAACATCTTACTGACCTCTTCGTTTACTGTTGCCACTGACTGGTATGGAATAGGATAACCCTTGAACCTGATGGGTTCTGATGTATTTAATTTAATATCATGTTCAACAAGTGAAGTAGTTCCCGGTATGTTTGTCAAAACATCGGCGAACTCTTCCAAAACCATGTCAACCTGCTCCCTCTGTTCAGGAGACAATTCTTTACAAACGTCTACATCTTTTTTAGACTCGTTACCTACTCTAGAAAGACACTCTAAAGGCATCTTCTCATCTACCCAATCTACGTCTGCATTATCTAATTTCCGATCTTCACTATCTTCAATAACTGCAGAACAAACAACTGCTAATATACCTTTATCACTACTACCGTCATCAGCACTTCGCTCATTGTACTGTTTCAACATATTGGCATGAAAAGTCTTTTCCTTACCCTTCATATTAATTCTATAATCTACCTTATTCATCACCTTGATCACTTCAAATGGACCCTTCCACTGCAATAATAATTTATTGTGACTTACCGGAAGTAATACCAGAACCTTGGCACCTATCGGGAAACTTCTGTCCTTTGCCCGTTTGTTATAGTATATCTTCTGTCTAGACTTTGCCTTACTTAACTCATCCTGTGCCATCTTACATGTCTCTTCGAGTCGCTCACGTAAATATATTACGTACTGGTATGTCAATTTCACTTCAACATCATTGACCTCGCCAGACCATAACTCTTTCAAAATGCTCAACGGTCCTCTGACCGTCCGGCCATAGAGTAATTCAAATGGGGAAAACCCCAGACTTTCCTGTGGCACTTCCCTCTACGCAAATAACGCAGCATTAATGTACTTATCCCAATCCTTGGGCCTCTCGCTACACATACGCTTAATCATCCGTTTCAATGTTCCATTAAACTTTTCCACCAATCCGTTACACATTGGGTGGTATGGCGTTGTAGTCAACTGACGTAAGGATAAAAGTCTACTTACCTCAGCCATCATCTTAGATGTGAACTGTGATCCCATGTCCGTCAACATCTCCTCCGGTATTCCTAGTCTACTGAACATATCGACCAATGCTTCCGCTACTCGTTCAGTCTCAATCCCTGGTAAAGCCACGGCTTCCGGATACCTTGTAGCATAATCTACCATGACTAAAATGTACCTGTTTTTCCTGTCCGTCGTTGGTTCGATTGGTCCTACTAAATCAACTGCTACACGCTTAAAAGGCGTTTCTATTAATGGCATCTCTCCTAATGGTACTTTTTGAACCTTACCTTTTGGCATCGTTCGTTGACATATATCGCATGATCTACAATACCGACTGACTTCCGAACAAACCCCTGGCCAATAGAACTCTGCTAATGCTCTGTCCCTAGTTTTCCGTATACCTAAATGCCCTGCCATTAATGACTCATGTGCTATCTTTAAAACCGCTTCCCGACACGTCTTAGGAACAACTAACTGATAAGACTGCTTCCGATTAGGAAATTCAAATTCCCTATACAATAATTTGTTCTTAAACAGATACCTTACCTGTCCACCCCCTTTGCAATTATGAAAAGTTCTTTCATTCGCCTTTTCTCTCGTCTTCGACAAAGTTTCATCTGCCATCTGCAGGTCGCGGTATTCTGCTTGCGATATATCTAAAATCTTACCTGGAACATGTAATTTCCTGTATGGTTTAGGATTTTGTTCTGTTTGCGACCGAGTCTGCATTGCATTTGATACATCTCCGGGTTCCGGATATTTCGCGCCTGTAATGTTACCTACAACTAAATCATAGAGTGGAGTGTCTATACATAACGCCTCCGTTGTACCCTCATAATATGGAGTCTTCACCTCTATCATTGCTACCGGAAAATAATGCTCAGATCCATCGATATATTTGCAACATCTTTCCTTACCTAAGAACTGGTGTTCCTGTACTAACCGTTTCCTTACAACTACGCACGTGGCACCCGTGTCTCTCATCATGTTTACTCTTACTCCGTTAACTGTGCCTTCCTTGGTAGGACAATTCCTTTCCATACATGCACCTAGCTGTTCCGAACTATCGTTACACAAATATATGAAACTAGAACTGGCTGTTCGTTTTAATCCCACGATACAGACCTCGAGGCTTTCCTCTCCCTTTGAAATATTGGTTACCCTGATTGTGGCTATACCTTTCAAATGGACCAGTACTTGCATTCCTAGTATCTCCAGATGTAAATCGTCCACCAGTATCGTCGACAGCAGCCATACTATGCCTACTACCCCTTTTCCTACAATCGTCCGATCTGTGATTACCACCACAATAGCTACATTTCCAATTAGTGAAAGAATTACCTGCCTTCTGCGTACTGGAACCCTGTCGTTGTCCTGTATCGGACCTAAACCCTCTAGCAACCTGATCCTTTTCTTTATTATTTCCACTTAAAACAACATTCCTACACCCACCTCTTGCTTCAGCAAATAGATCCGCCTGTACCGCCATCTCATTACCATCTGTAAACATCTTTTCTTTCAAAAATAAATACAAGTCCTTATTGCAAATTGACAACAACTGATCTCGTAACAAAAAATCAATGACGCCTTCGTACGATTTTACTATCTTTCCTAATTCCAACCAACGTTCGAGATAATTCATTGATCTCCGTAAGTACTGAACAAACGTCTCTCCCGTTTCTGGTCTAGCTACTTTGAACCGTTTTCTAAACCCTTCTTCAGTTAACTCAAAACGTTGCAATAATGCTGACTTTAACTTAATATAGTCTAAAGCGTCCTCTGCAGGTAATCTAGAATAAACATCTAACGCCTTACCTTTCAATAATGCACTAAGATGTAATGACCACTGATCATTCTTCCAACCTTGTGCTGCTGCATATCGCTCAAACCTGGATAGATAACTGTCCATATTATCCTTATCCTCGTCAAACCATGGTAATTTCGGTCCTTTGATTTTATGATCTTTAATAAAAGACTTACCTACTCCCTGTTTGGCTAACTCCATCGCCTGCTGATGTTCTACTTGAACTAACTCCAATGCTCTCCTATGCTCCCGATCCCTCAGCTCTTCTTTCTCTCTCAATAACTTAACTTCTTTCTCTTCCTTCTCTCTCTCGAATTCTCTCTGTTGTTCCATTAACTCTCTCTTAGCTTCAACTTCTTTCTCCTTTTTCTCTTTCTCGAATTCACGATCTCTCAGTCTATGTTCTCGTTCCTTTTCTTGTTCATCTTGAACGAACTTTTGAAGATTCTCACCTTCATGACCTAACTCCTTGCCCAACTCTATCAACTCCTTCATACTACTCATGACTATCAATAGTACTATACGCTAACCCTATATCAAAACTTAATAAACTACAATCTAAGTTAATAATAACTACACTTCATTGGACTTCAAATCTATATTTGAATTCTCTGCATATCCTGTACGGTATAATTCACTTTTGAGACTCACTATGCACGACCCTAATTCTATTTATAATGTTCAGATATCAGTCTTAACACTTTTAAAGCACACCCCTTCTATCCCTCAGAATCCACGCTTTACTGCAGAAACGCTTATGGCAGCGCCGCTGTGTCTCATCACAGGGAATAAACAAAAAAATTAACTTAAAACCCCATGTATAAATCATAAGCTATTTGTATCAAGTGTAAAATGCACTGTACAATTGCCAGTAAAAAATGAATCTAATGAAGGAATATCTGCAGAGTTACAATTAACCTATCCAATTCTACGGAAGTCGGGAAACGGATACAGTTGGATGTGAAGTACAACGTGTATGAACATTCCAAATACAGGGTACAGTAACGGAAGTGATGGGACAGTTAAGTGATTTGGGTGAAAGTGTGGATGAGAGTGCGTGAGTAGTTCTTTTGTTTATAGCCTCTCGATTTGTCAGGAAAGTTGATTACTCAAAATTGTATATATTTCATAACTGTAAATAAAACATATATTTGTATTCAACCATCGGCGTTCAATTCTACTTTAGTGAGTTGTCGACCCTTGACCATCGTGTGACAAATGGTGTCAGAAGTGGGATGATTCGCTCGATGTATCGAGGCGGCAACGAACTAAAGTAGAATTGAACGCCGATGGTTGAATAAAAATATATGTTTAATTTACAGTTATGAAATATATACAATTTTGAGTAATCAACTTTCCTGACAAATCGAGAGGCTATAAACAAAAGAACTACTCACGCACTCTCATCCACACTTTCACCCAAATCACTTAACTGTCCCATCACTTCCGTTACTGTACCCTGTATTTGGAATGTTCATACACGTTGTACTTCACATCCAACTGTATCCGTTTCCCGACTTCACCGAGTCGTTGTACTTATATTCATTGCGTCGCGTATATCCTTGGATTCCGGGATCGACAAGCCACACAACTGTGGATATATGGTTCTACACGTCCTATGACGGCACTCCTCCTAATGTCCCCCGTTACGACGTCTTATTATGTTGTGGACTGCGTCACACACTGGTTCTTCAAACTTCTGCGTTTGGACCTTCGGTTGTCTGGCTATCGATATGGACTAGCCATAGACATAAAACGGCTAAAATTGTAATAAATAACCATGTCTTACAATAATATCAATAATGTTCCGTAAACCTAACAGCCTACCATTTTATACTCCTATCTCCTATGGTAGCTCATCTCTGTACTAATATCCTTTTACATTTCCCACTTCCAATCTTATCCTTTTCATACAACATATCTTTCCCAATAGCATAACACATTGTCTCGCTCCTAACGGACTCAATTTCTGTAAAAACCATTCACTTCGTGAACCAGAAATTCTCTAAACAATTCAATCATGTAATAATTCTCTCAATCCCTAACATTGTAAATTTGCACAGATTCCATTCCTTAATTATGCCGAAAACCCCTTTGCACAATAACTAAGAATTTACATACCCATATGCCGTGTGAATTGGTCACATCAACTACCTCTCACTATAACGAGTGAAAACCATCTGGTAACTCCTGTGATACTGACGGTCAAAACAAATGTTTGAGTAAGTTATATAGCACCAATCAACCTCTGGGTCTCCTGATGACAGGCAAAATTCCCGTGCAAATCGTAATTCACAATCAACAACTAGTTTCAATACATTTATAGGCCAAATGAAAATAGCAACATAGTTTAACGTAATTAACGTTTTTAAACCCGTCAATTCCTTAATTCTCAACGGATTTACATGAAATGAACTCTTAATATGCTTAATATCACTTATCACATATGTATATGATAATAACTTCATAAACAATGATCTCCCTGACAATCCTGCGATAAGTTAAAACCATACGTGACCAACCTGCACTGACTGACCGTCTTTTATTTAGGCCAAGCCAACTCTATTTTGTTACAGTCTGTTTCAAGAATCATTACTCGCGGACTGCGCAGGCTGATCTGGATCGATACATTACGCAGATGCCATAATGTTGGTTTTCTCGCGGGACGGCTCATATTACGTACTATGATCAATTTTGTAACAATGTTTTCAACTCGTTTCTATAATTATAAATCAATAGACATTTTCGTATTTTTGCCAGGAAGATTTCAAAGTCGTCTGTTCTTTTCTATTTTTGTGGAAATGTATGGATCGCCTTTACTGTCTTAGTATGTTGTATTATATTATACGAAGTACATTTTCATGTATACGAGGTACATCTTTCAATTGACATATCATCAAAATAACACCGCATGTTTCGTAACACTGAATATTATGTCATTTGAACTGCATATAATGTTGTTTGTATTTCATATCACGCTGTTTGCATACCATTTAATGGTTATTTTACTGTATCTACACACATTTGCACTGCATATTATTAAATATAATCTATATATAACAGAAAAGGCACTGCATATCATGCTAAATGTAGCATGTCAATTGAAATATGTACCTCGTATACATGAAAATGTACTGCGTATAATACAATACAACATACTAAGACAGTAAAGGCGTTCCATAGAAATGGGTTAAACAGTTGCGCTTTCAGGGGCGTAGCTCCCTTAAGGCACTGTAGGCACGTGCCTACACATTTTTTCTCAAATTGCCCCCAAAATGCAGCTGCGGCGATAGACATCTACGTAATGTATCGACCAGATCAGCCTGCGCTGTCCGCGCAGACTGATCCAGCCGACACATTCCGTCTTAGGGGGATAGATTATAGAGTAGTTATTCCTGAAACAGAAAATCAACAGTAGGCGAAAAGTGTCTATCCGGGTAGGCCTGTGTGGTATGCTTAGGCTGATCCGGGTTGATACTTTACGCAGAGTCCACACTGTTGATTTTCTCACGAGACGGCCTACACTATGATTATTGCCAAGCTACGCCCCTGGCTTTTGTTATTAATGCGTTTCCAATTAATAGTTGAAAACACTGTGGTGATTGGATGAATGGCTAATTTAGATTTAAAACTTATTTTTCTAAGAGAAGTCGTCTTTTGCACTAGTATAAGCACAATGGCTTTTCACTGGATACGTTCCGGTGACATTTTTATAAAAGGTAGAGTCTGGAACCTACATGATTTTGATCACTTTAAATATTAGTGTTACATTGCATTCATCATCGCTTCAATTAAAACTCTTTCCCACCTGCAGACGCATTTTGATGCATATGCAGCAGTCAACTTTTAGAAACATTGTAACAAAAATAAAACAATTACTCATACTGAGCTCCCTTTCCTCTGTTGTCACGTTTTTTACTATTTTAAATAATTGTATTGTTATCTATAGACAGTTTCCATATGTTTACAAAGGTGTTTTAAAAGTCGTCTGTTGCAGTTGTGGTAACAATAGCCACTGTACTATGACACAAGAAGAACAATATATAGGGAGATTTCGGCAGTTCGTTAGAAATGCTTTATGAGGAACGTTTACCGCCAAATAGTTCCACAATTTCTGCAGAGACATGGTTAACAATAATAACGTCAGTGCTGTTTTTGTACAAGATTGATACTAAGGTTTTAGAACTATCGAACTAAGATGTAATTGAGTTAAAAAATGTAAACATTAGCCTTCTCCGTGTCTGGAGACAGAGAATATTATTGCGCAAGATATATCGCCCATTGAGGAGTGACGTAGTAAGCAGGTGCCAGTTAGGTCACCCGACGTTTGATTGGCAAAACAGCATCCTTTGTAAATAGAGCGTGAAATGAATTTTGATATAAAGGGACGTAATTCAGAAATCATTACATTATTCTTAGATTATATGTTGAATATAGAACAAATGCATTTATTTAGCACTTTTCGAAGTAAAATCCTACTATAAAGTTATAATTTATAACCGAGTTAGAAATAAATCGAAAAAAAAAAAAGATTTATTCGGTAGTAATATAGAGTTGCTGTGAGTCCGAACAGAATAATAGTAGTCACACTCATAGCTGCTCGCCAAATGGCAATATTGATAGATCTTTTAAACATGACGGCATATTATGCTACCAACACATATCAACAAGTAACAGTATAGTTCAGTTTAAAGTGGTCGACGAAATAAATACATTATTGGGTTTGTTACTGACCCACTACGGAAATATAGGGGGTCTGTTGGATGAATAGGGAGACTCGGCTATCGCCTCGCCCCCTATTAATCCTACAGACCCCCTATATTTCCGTAGTGGGTCAGTAACAAACCCAATAACTTATAATAGCTCTACGGAAATCCCACCAAGAACATTCATGACAGTACAGTGTCTTCCTATGTATTGACTGTACTGAACCAACAAA
Organism: Serripes groenlandicus; assembly: GCA_031761405.1. Lineage (NCBI taxonomy): Eukaryota > Metazoa > Mollusca > Bivalvia > Cardiida > Cardiidae > Serripes > Serripes groenlandicus. Next base: position 182,096,751 of record JASEVX010000001.1, on the reverse strand, counting down.
TGCATTCAGTGTATGCAATCTATTAATATAATATATTTCTGTTTTCAATGATAACAGTAAACTTAGAAGTGTCAATCAAAAACAGTTGTGTTTTGAATGATTTTCTGGTTGTTCATCGTCAGTATTATACTTTACATGTTTCCGCATGTTTTATAAATTCGTTTAGATTTTACTTAAATGAAGAAAGATAATCCATTCGTTACCGTTGTCAAGACGTGTGACGAGTTATAGTTCGTTTATTTATATTTACTCGGATAAACGTCGTTCAATGTAGTTACTTCACATATAGGATTTTCTCTCTATAAAATTTAAACTGCTTTGGAAACATTGTGAGCAAAAACAAACACAACATATGCTCATAAGGAACAATTTCTCTATTTGCTAAAATGTTCAATTGATACAAATACATGTATAGGCATAATGCTCGATCTCCAACTCAATTGCGCTACACTTTCAGCATTGATTGCTAATTCGCGCTAGAACGTACAGAGATAGTTGCACTGAGGTGAGTGAGTCATATCATTGTAAAACTATTCCAAAGTACAGGTTTATAGGTTAAACAATGTGACATATACATTGCAATGCTCAGGCGACCACACATTGTAAACTCACAATTGAACACGGTGTTAACTATCAATAGAGATACTGACGTTTACTGAATTTTCATCATGGTTTAATTTAAATACCAACTGTGCCAATTTTCTTAGAAATCCTAGTATGCATGGTTAAGATGCGGGTCGGACAGACAGTTTCATGGACGCAAGGACACACTCACTGAACCGCCATTGTGACAGCTATATGTCGAGCTCACCAAAAGCGGACTAGACAACAAGTGCTTTCAGACAGTAAAATGGTCATCAACAGTCAATAAACAACAGGCTACTGAACAACCCTTTCCAACAATCACGAATTTGCAAAGGAAGAGCTGCTCCTATTGATACATTTATTGTAGCATTATATTCTATGATGTGTTTCCTGGCTTTCTCACACCACTTCTGACTACTCCACAAAACATTCTTTCCGAGCAACTAGCTGCTTTACCACAAAGACTCTTAGCCCATTGGTGGAAGACGAATGCCTCTAGTTACAGTGACCTTTGTCAAACAGCGGAAAGAATGTTGGCCGTGCAAGGGTTCGAACTTGGGTTGGGTTAGGTGTGCTCCAGTTAGAGATCAGAAAAATAATATCAAACTAAATTTCACTAATTAAGGGGATATAGCTCTTGCATAACTAGAGAAAGTTAACTTGTTCCTGAAATTATTCTCATATACAGTCAAACCTTGACTAAATTTAGGCTTTGTTTAGCAATACCCTGTCTATAGCAACCATTTATTTTATTTCCACATTACTAATTTTCTGCACAAATGACCCTGTAATTAATTCTTTCTCACATACAGATGCTTTATGACGCCTCTGCACCAGACAACTTTTGAAAACGAGCAATTTCTTCTTTTGCCACAATGTTACATCTTTTTAGTAGTTATCTACATTTATAGAGCTTTTCCGTGTTTTTGCCTGGATATTCCCAAAGTCATCTGCTGCAGAGGTGTTGAATGTGAGAAACTGTTAAAGACCACCTGATTATTCTCTTCCCATGGATGGTCTTTAAAAACAGGTTTCCTCAAGTAAGAAAGGAACATGTTAAGTGTAACTTCTCATTCTTAAACCTTCCCCACATACAGACGCTAGCCGGTTTATTACTTTTGTTAGAAGGATTGAATGTATGAGAATTCCGGCACAAGCAGGTGATGCCTGCTTCTTCTTCTCAAATGTATGCGCCGATCATCTATTGTATTAAGAATACGTAATTTCAGCCGTCCCGCGAGAAAACCAACATTATGGCATCTGCGTAATGTATCAACCAAGTTAAGCCTGCGCAGTCCGCACATACTGATCCGGGCCGACACATTCCGTCTCAGGGAGATAGATGTATAGAATAATGATTCTTGAAACAGAAAATCCATTGGCGGCGAACAGTGTATTTCCGGATTAGCCTGCGCGGCATGGTAAGGCTGTAACGGGTCGATGCTTTATTCAGAGACCACAATGTTGATTTTCTCGCGAGACGGCTCATTTCTCTTTTTGATACAATGTTTCACAAGTTGTCTGTTGTAGATAGCAGTATTCCAATCGGCATCATGCTCATAGTTATCCATCTATTTATTTCCCAAAGTGTTTTCAACTTATGCTTTCATAAATTGAGAGTTGCCACATATTTCCTAAACGTACTCTACTGTCTATGAACTGTATGTGAGAACGTGTTCAGTTTCCAAGAAGATGGCATATGTATAGGAATTATAACGAAATATTAAAGCTAAAGAAACGCACATGAATAACTGAATTTTCTGTTGAAAGAGATGTTTAATTATAAACAAGCGAACTGACGTATTGAATTATTAGAAGTATATGTTTAACAATGTTTACGTATTTATGCAAGACTGCGCAACTGTTGTGTGGATTTGTTATGCTTCCAATAAGTAGGTAACTATTACAAAGTGCTATTTGGAATAAGTAGCTGCTTACAAATCTTGACCGATTTTGTCCAAATCGGAACACTAAAGGTAAAAGTTAACACAACAGTTATCAATCAAGCTTGGCATTAGTGGAGAACCAGATATATAAGAAATAGAAAACTATCATTATATGTGTACTATAAGACAAATGTGTCTGTTGAATCATATGTAAATGCTTTAGATGTAGCTAAATATCGTAAATGTTTTGCATCATTTAGATGTTCTCTGCACAGTCTTCTTATTGAAACTGGTAGATATGATGGAATACAGAGAGAAGAAAGCATTTGTCCATACTGTGATTGTTTTTTATATTGAGGATGAATTTCATTTTCTGCTAATTTGTCCTCTGTATACTAATTTAAGGATTGTTTATATTCCAAGCTATTACAGATAACACCATACACTAGAATGTTTTTATTGTTTAATGTCCAGTACAACTACTACTGTTAACCGAAATTTAGCAACGTATTTATATTATGCATTCGAGGAAAGAAAACGCCTTATAGAAGGCTTAACTCTTTCAGCGCCAAAGGCAATATTGAATTTTTTGCAAACAATACTGATTCAGGTGAGTCAGCTCGTGACGAGCTGTCTCACCTGAAATCAGCATTGTTTGCCTTTTAGTTATCAAAATAGTCCAAACTTTTCTTACATGAGAAATGGATAGGCCCGATTTTGGACATGGAAGTGTCTACTTTAAACAATTCGTTGCTGAAAGAGTTAAGCTGAAATTATTCATTCATATGTATGTGTGTGTGTGTGGGTCGGATGCCTTTGTAGAATAAACTGTGAAAGGCATTAGTGGTAGTACACCCCTACATGTTAATTCAACGGTTCGACGGGATTACTGTTATCGCCCGTAATAACTGGTGTAGCGGTGAGGGTTTCAGTCTCAAGAGCAAGATACCACATTTCGATCCTCTATCGGATTATAAATTGGTAGAGGTGCCTTCTTTTGTTGAAGCTTAGTTGTGTTTAATTTGTGTGTTCGCAGTTTTCAACATTAGTTCAGTCATGTTACTGCGACGGAACACTTATATCTACATCCATGGGTAAACATACAATAACTAGGCTATGTAATGTGCCTTTTCAAAGGGCATTGCACTATGACCGCTGTGAGCGGGAATGAAACCGCCGCGAGCGGGGACCCAACCCGTCCTGTTTCCTCCTGTTACACATCTGAACTGGTTCCTCAATATAAATACCTATATAACGACGGGTAGTGGCTAATCTCTCCATGGTTTCGATTGGACGTGCTGCAGTCAATCAAAGTTAACGTTACAGTTAACGCTAAACTGTCAAACTATCGATAATTTGGATTGTTCGTTGCAAACAAAGTTAGCTTTTGGTACAATAAACATGCTTACATAAAATAATCATTATTGGATTAAATCTGCTTAGTTTTCGTGTATCAGCAGTTCTTTTTGTGTAGACACGGTAGAGGTTTAACACAAGGGGTATTGCAAGTCTTGTCTGAAGTCGCGGGAAATCCCACGGGCAGAATTCTGCACGTTTTGATTAGTTGTTGTTGTTTGTTGGGATTCTTTAGCCTCGCCTTCGGCATGTATGCCATTTGGCGAGTAGCTATCCTTTTGATTAGCCTGTATCTATCCCTATTTGATATCAGGGGAGGTTACCAACCTATTAAACATCACCACTCGACAACAACGGTTTCCTTGAGCAAACTATATCGTACAGGGTTTTGTGGAGAGGCAAATAGCATTATCAAGATTTCACCAGCATTATGAAATAGTGTTAGTACTATATAGGCCGTAATATAACTGACATACTGTTTAAAGTTGCGCTTTGTTTGTTTGTGTGAATGGTGTTTTTCGCCGCTTAAACAGTATTTCAGTCATAACACGGCATTTATGGGTAAATGACCAGTTCTGCTCTTTATGACCTGAGCGTAATGTATCGATCCAGATCAGCCTGCGCAGGCCGCGCATATTGATCCGGGTCGACACATTCCGTCTCAGGGGGATAGAGGTTTAGAGTATTGATTCCTGAAATGGAAAATCCACAGGAGTCGAACAGTGTCTATCCGGGTAAGCCTGCGCGGCATGCTTAGGCAGATCTGGGTCGATTACTTTACGCAGAGTCCACACTGTTGGTTTTTCTCATTTCAGTCAAATAACGGGGAGTACTGGGTCAAATACCAGTAATGCCGGTAAGCTTATCCTGACACCAGTGCATCAGTCGTTATGCTATCCCAACTACCCTTAGCGACCAATACTACCGTGATCGAAGTATTTGGCTTAGTTGCGTACAACATCATTTAAATCCAAAGGAGTTACTCCTGCGAATTCTTTGAGAGCATTCCTCTAGCCTTGTTTATTCCATTAACGGTAGTGTACCAACATATACTCGAATGTAGCCTTAAAAAAAGAGTTCCATATGCGAACACTCTGCCACGTCGCTTTAATAAAAGCACAGAAACAAGTAAATATATAAGCGTCTAGCTTCCGTTTTATAAATATACGGATTTTTTTGTTTTAATGGGGGTTTAACGCCGCTTTCAGCATTATTTCAGTTATATCACGGCGACAGTTCACTTATGTATGATCCCTTAGTAAACAAACCAGTACAAGGCTAGACAATGTGCCTTGCCCAAGGACACTCCACCATGACCATAGTGCCGAGACTGGGGATCGAAACCGGGACACCCGGTTATAAATCACCGATGCAAACCACTCGACCACTGCCGATTCCTTTCTATGGAAAATGAATTTCTTTTAGCTTTGATTAATATTCATGTTCATGGACCTCAAAGAGTTTGTATGATTTAATACTGTGATTCAGTGGTACCTTATTATAAATAAAAAACAAGAATAATTGCAGAATGTTTAATATACAATAGAAAGGATAGTTAACAACGTATAATACACAACTCGCTTCGTTTCAATATGGCTGTTAATGATACACAAATTCGTGGCGCTTAGGTCGTCGGTTAGGTAAGACATGGTCAGGTAGTACTGGAAATAAAAACATATATATCATAGAGTTGTACTCAGAAAAGTCAACCTTAGCTTCCTTTGAAAAAAGTTTCCCGCGCATTCATGCTATCTTTTGAAAATGTGTAAAAGTTGATTTCGTTCAAGGTTGGGTATTCGGGGCAATGCTGAATGTGTACATATTTACCATGGTGTGAATAATACTAATATAACTACGGATCTATGGTGGATATCGTTCCAGGTAGGGTATTCGGTGGCAATGCTGAATTCGTATAGCTATGCCATGGTATGCAGAATACCAATATAAATATCGATCTAAAGCAGATATCGTCCTAGGTCGGTATTCGTGGCAATGCTGAATTCGACATACTTGTTTCAATATGATACTTGCTACCGATTTGAATATCTCTCTAACAAAGAATATCATTCCAGATCGGAATTTGGGCAATGTTTAATTCGATATACTTTTTTTCATAGCATTATTGCTACCTTAATGAAATGCTTATTTTTGATATATTTTCCAAAAATAAATACTTGCGAACAACCATCAGAGATCGTATTAACACACCATTCTAATTTTTAGTAGGAAGAAAATTCTTAATATCATAGCAATGCAATTTCTTAATAATGACTTGTTAATCAGAAATAGTGTTACTCTGTGAATTGAGAATTAGAATAAGACCGTTATTTAGAATGATAGATGAGTTGCTTTACCTGTTCGTCTTTCGATGTTCAACAGAAATTACATGACTGTCTACAGCCTGAAGTCATATAAGTCACACGTCTGCTTAATCTGGCCCGGTTTCAGATTCTTGGCGTATTTGGGGCAGGTAAGCTCGTCCTTATCCTTACATGGAGCTGAAACATATACAATACATGTATATTTAAACTGTTCAGTGCCGAATTTCCTAAAGAAGACTCTTCCATGTTTAAAATCAGGCGACTCCAGTTTTCATTCAATAAGAGTTTTGGACTATTTTGATAGCCAAGGGACAAGCAATGCTGATTGTAGGTGATACAGCTCGTTACGAGCTGACTCACCTGAATCTGAATTGTTAGCAAGTTCCGCAACTCCTTCAGCACTGAACAAAAGTTAAAGTTAAACCCCTTTCTAACAAACGAAAAACGGTTGCGGACAAATTTGGAAAATCGCTTTAAAAGTATTGAGAGTGTAATTATAAAATGGAGATGAAAGCATTTTGGCCACAGGAAAAAAAAGCTCATCACGGGCAATTACTTCTTATGCCACACGGTTTTTAAAGTTCGTCTTCTGCAGATGCGTCAAAATGCGTCTGCAAGTGGTTTAGGGTTAAACATGCTCGGTGTACGTGGGACTTATATACCTTCCATATATGAGACGTATTCGTTCGTCTTTTCTACGTATGACGCTATGAATTATAATTGTAGAAACACAAAAGAGTTTTAATCTTTTCCCCACAATAGTTTTAACTCTGTGCTGCATTTATACTTTCAAGGTTAAGATGGTATTGTACTTTCACTCGTTCGCTGCAAAGGTAAAGAAAGGCTTTTGAAAACAATGCAGATTCAGGAGAGACAGCTCGTAACGAGCTGTCTCTCCTGAAATCTGCTTTGTTTGCCGCTTAGACATATAATTGTCACGAATTTCCCGCTCATATGTCCGAAATGACAGCACAACATAGTCATCTTTTAGTTTAGTTTAATGTTCTAATCATACATAAACAAATTCGGGGCGTGCCACCCTATAATTCTACTCTGGACACTAAGTCCCCTACTCAACCCCACTAAGTGGTTTTTGTAAGTTTTCCCAGACACGAAGTCCCTAGACACAAAGTCCCCTTTGACTGCCTTAAACACCCAATACAACATTTACATTGACTGGAACAGTTGTCTTACACAGAATGGCCACCTGAAAACAAGTATAAATGCATCTTGTACTACAAGTTATATACAAGCATGTCTTACAGTATGGAAACATATAGTAACATTACACTTTCCCCAAATGCAATAAAAACACATTCTAATGCAATGTTTTCGAATTCAACTTTGAACACTACTTTGTATTGTATCTTTGCCTTTGCACACAGAACTCTAGTAAAACACATTATACAACTAAACCACACTCAAAATGTATTTATAACCAACTGTTACTAACAAAAATGTAACACTTACTTATAAAGAAATAAAACACTTAATTACAAACAAATACAACTCTAAATTACAAACAAATAAACCGTTTACTTACAGAAAATAAATCCTTTCACTCTCCAATCATTTAGACAAGTGTACTCGGTCACCTTTTATCCACCACTATCACTCTCACATACATGTACGGTAACTGACCACTTTATACCCATGATTCACACTTACCGTACATGTTCTAATACACCCACTTCATCACTCCACTCTACCGTAAACCCCCTATCCTATACTCATCTCATGACACAACTGACATTACTCCCCCTTCACAAATAAAAAATGAATGAATCATTTTTTAAACTCTGCTGAGATAATCAGCCCCTACATTATGAATGCCCTTAATGGCCAGGATCCTGAACCGATATGGTTGCAAACTTAATACCCACCTCATAACTCTGCTATTATTTAATTTAGTACTCTGCATGTAAATGAGCGGACAATGATCTGTCTCTACCTGAAATTCTCTACCATACAAGTACACGTGAAATTTCTTAATTCCCCAAACTAAAGCAAGACATTCTCTCTCTATGACTGAATATCTACATTCTCTTGGCAACAATTTCTTACTAGCATATGCGACTGGAAATTTTACATCATCCACCTCTTGCAGCAGAACTGCTCCCATACCAACATTGGAAGCATCTGTTCTGAGGATAAAAATATTGTCCAAATCTGGTAATCGAAGAATGGGGAAACTAACCATGCAACCCTTCAAAACCTCAAATGATCTCTGATGTTCATTTTCCCAATTAACTCTTGTTGGATTTCCCTTCCTAATTAAATTGGTGAGCGGAAAGGCTTTTTCAGCAAAATTAGGTACAAACTTCCGATAAAAGCCTACCATTCCTAAGAATGACATTATCTGTTTCTTAGTTTCCGGCCTTTTTGCCCTTACTATATCCTGTACCTTTTCTACATTTGGTGCCAACATTCCGTCTCCCACGGTGTGCCCTAAGAACTCTATGGACGTAAACCCAATCATACACTTACTTGGTCTAGCCGTCAAACCAGCTTGTCTGAGTCTCTGTAACACTTCTCTAAGACCTCCAATGTGGTCATCCCACCCAACAGAGTGTTCCAAAATGTCATCTATAAAGTTATCCATGTCTAATAAACCTTTTAATAACAGTCTCATCATTCTGCTAAAATTAGCTGGGGCTGTAACCAAACCAAATGGCATTTTCTTAAACTGAAAAAGCCCGTCTGGTGTACCAAAAGCAGTTTTCTCCTTGCTTTCTTCTGTCAACTTTATCTGCCAATACCCCTTACTTAGGTCAATCTTGCTAAAGTATTTGCAGTTTGCCAATTTTGAGAATATTTCATCTGGATTTGGAATTGGCTCTGCGTCAAACACCGTCAATTTGTTTAAATTTCTAAAATCTATACAAAACCTTATAGTTTGATCTGATTTTTTAACAAGGACTATAGGGGATATATAAGGAGATTTGGACGGTTCAATAATGTCCATTTCCAACATTTTTTTTGTTTCTGCCCTTATTATCTCCATCATGGCAAATGGTAAAGGGTATTGTTTGGTTCTAATGGGTTGGTGTGACGTTAATTGTATTTCATGCTTAATTAAATTTGTCTCACCCGGCATATCAGTAAGAACATCCTTAAACTCAGTCAAAAGGTCCCTTACCTGTTTGATCTGGTTCTCTGACAAATCAGGATTTATCTTTACATCGTTAATCGTCTCGTTACCTTTAAAATCTGGTAGATCAAGGAGTGTTTCGTCATTTACTGAGCCATTTTCTCCTTCGTCTATCGCATTATCTTGCCTATCTATGTCACTATCAATGATACCTGTACCAGCTAGTTCTAAAATTCCCTGTCCTAGGGTCATGCTCGTACTATCAGACACCTTTGTTTCAACAACATTTGATCTACGTACATACTTCTTTAACAAATTGACATGATACACCTTTGTTTTACCCCTTACTAAAAGTTGGTAATCACACCTACCTATTGTCTTGACCACCTTGAATGGTCCTTGCCACTGCATTAGTAATTTGTTACCATCTGTTGGTAGCAAAATCAAAACTTCGTCATTTATCTCAAAACTTCTAAACTTGCTCTTCCTATCGTAATGAACTTTGTATTTCCCAGCAGATTTTCCCAACTCTTTTCTTGCTAGCTCTAAAGTATCTTCCAATCTTTGTCTTAGTTCTAACACATATTGATAAGTGGTCCTTACCTCAGGATGTTTTACTTCATCAGTCCATAGATCTTTCAAGATTGCCATAGGACCTCTAACCGTTCTTCCATATAACAACTCAAAAGGACTAAAACCTAGACTTGCTTGTGGAGTTTCTCTATAGGCAAACAATAATGTGGGAATATACCTATCCCAATCCTTAGGTTTTTCTGCACAAATTTTTTTAAGCATGCTCTTAAGTGTGCCATTAAATTTCTCAACTAACCCATTACACATTGGATGGTAGGGTGTGGTGTGGAGCATACGTATTGATAATAGTCTACTCACTTCTTTCATTACTTCTGACGTAAATTGGGATCCTAAATCCGTTAAAATCTCCGATGGAAAACCTAAGCGAGTGAACATATTAAACAAAGCTTCGGCAACTCTTTCTGCATCAATACCTGAAAGAGGAACTGCCTCTGGATACCTTGTTGCATAATCCATTAACGTAAGTATGTACCGATTTTTCTTTTCAGTAATTGGCTGTATTGGACCTACTAAATCTATTGCCACCCTTTCAAAAGGAATTTCAATCAAAGGCATTTTCTCTAATGGAACCTTTGTAACCCTACCCTTTGGGAATGTCCTTTGACATAGATCACATGACAAACAATGAAACTTAACATCTTGTTGCAGACCTGGCCAAAAAAATTGCAAGCGTATCCTATCGCCTGTTTTCTTCATACCCAAATGTCCCCCCAATATAGAATCATGTGCCAATTTAAGAACAGTACTCCTATATGCCTTAGGTACTACAAGTTGTTTTTCAATCTTACCTTGATCCATTTCTCGACTTTGAACGTTTCTATATAATAGATCATTCTTTATTTCAAACCATGACACAGTATTCTTTTTCTCCTTCCGTTCTCCTATCCTTGCTTTTCTCTCACCCATTTCAAACTATCATCCCTTAGCTGTTCCTCTTTAAATTCATCTTTGTGAATTTCAAGTCCCTTCATGACTTTAAGTTTCTGAAATGGCTTACCTTCTTTAAGCTCTTGTGCTCTGGTCTGTACTGCGTGTCCTTCTTCTATCTGTCTCATTTGATTCTCATAATAGTTTTCATTTTTATTGTCTTCATGTGCATTAATTGCACCTCTTTGTTGGAGGTCAACTTCTTTGCGACCGGATTCATGTCTTACTATGTATATATATATACATATAGTTGTGTCAAACTCCACGGCTTCACACCCTAAGTGAATCAAATATATATAAATGTTTATCACAATCACGCTCCATTCTTCTTCACTGCGAGTGTCTTGTTTGCCGTGTATCGTTTTCTTCCACACCCTACCACAAATGTTAACAAAGAACTGACTAAGACTTTCTCAGTATTACCCGTCGAATATTATCATTACACTATCTTTACTTGATGAATATTAGTTCATATATACACCAAATTATTGTCACTGTTGTCTGCTTCACATATCTGGTATGTGGGTGTCACTCATCGCGGGAATAGAAGTCCTGCCGAGATCGCCAAATGTCACGAATTTCCCGCTCATATGTCCGAAATGACAGCACAACATAGTCATCTTTTAGTTTAGTTTAATGTTCTAATCATACATAAACAAATTCGGGGCGTGCCACCCTATAATTCTACTCTGGACACTAAGTCCCCTACTCAACCCCACTAAGTGGTTTTTGTAAGTTTTCCCAGACACGAAGTCCCTAGACACAAAGTCCCCTTTGACTGCCTTAAACACCCAATACAACATTTACATTGACTGGAACAGTTGTCTTACACAGAATGGCCACCTGAAAACAAGTATAAATGCATCTTGTACTACAAGTTATATACAAGCATGTCTTACAGTGTGGAAACATATAGTAACATTACACTTTCCCCAAATGCAATAAAAACACATTCTAATGCAATGTTTTCGAATTCAACTTTGAACACTACTTTGTATTGTATCTTTGCCTTTGCACACAGAACTCTAGTAAAACACATTATACAACTAAACCACACTCAAAATGTATTTATAACCAACTGTTACTAACAAAAATGTAACACTTACTTATAAAGAAATAAAACACTTAATTACAAACAAATACAACTCTAAATTACAAACAAATAAACCGTTTACTTACAGAAAATAAATCCTTTCACTCTCCAATCATTTAGACAAGTGTACTCGGTCACCTTTTATCCACCACTATCACTCTCACATACATGTACGGTAACTGACCACTTTATACCCATGATTCACACTTACCGTACATGTTCTAATACACCCACTTCATCACTCCACTCTACCGTAAACCCCCTATCCTATACTCATCTCATGACACAACTGTGACATTAATCTCCCACGTTTCATGTTGGACGATAAATGGGGTGGATACATTTTCAACATGGAAGAGTCGACTTTGTGCAACTCGGCAGGGGAAGGGTTTTAATAACAATATTAAGACGCACACGAATTTAAAATATATATGTATCAAAGACACTTCTTCTGAACACTCTTCTACACTCCTTGAATGAATAGATTGGTCATAAAAATGACCCTTAATCAGGCGTGTATTCAGGTTTATTTAACCATTTCCCACATACTGGGATTTCTCCCATACATACGACAAACGTGTAGATCATCTAGGTAAACCGTAAGATTGTTGGATCCTGTCTATTTATACATAACAATTGAACATAGCTGAAAACATTGAGAAAAACTGAGACATTGCTCATTAAGAGCAATTTCTCCTTTGTTCTCAATGTTTTGCAAAAGTCGATGGTTGAAGATGCGTCAAAATGAGGGAGTCTTTGCGAAAGCGTTAACAGAACGTTGGGGTCAGAGAAGGTTTACAAATTATAAACTTAAACCAGAATACCCAAACATATTCTTGAAATATTGTTATAGTGCAAGTATAACAATGATTGCTCTGTTCGATTTATAAGTTATAACGCAATCAGATAAATCGATTGTAAGAGAGTCAGCCTTTTTCCTCTTGCAAATTACTTCTAATACATTTGGCCGCAAACGACATTTAAATTAAACATTTTGGAAAAAGTAGAAAAATGTTCAAAAGAAGCGATTTCTTCTTGTTCGAATAAGATTTCACTTATGGATAACAATTACGTTTCCAATTTTTACAAAAGTCACATTGCTTTCAGATGCTATTAACTCTTGAAAAATCATAGCATGACAATAGATAGACAGCGGTCGTGATCAATGAGAAACAAAACAAAACTTACCTTCTCTCCGCCTGAAAATACAAATAAGATGTCCCAATTAGAAGAGCACAAGAAACACCACACAAACTATCACAACATACTTTTACCTAAGATAAATGGTCGAAGCCGAGCCCCGGTAGCTCAGTCGGTAGCGACATGGACTATCAATCCAAGGAATGTGAGTTCGAACCCCTGTTCGGCCAACATTCCTTCCGTCGTTTGACAAGCGTCAATCGTCTCCCACCCAATGGGCTATCAGTCTATGTGGAAAAGTAGCCAGTTGCTTGGAAAGATTGTTGTGTGGATTACTGGCATAACAAAGCCAGGAAACACATGGCTTTTTGAACTGGCCGACGTGATATGACTGAAAACTTATTGAAAACGGCAATAAACCCAAATCAATCAATTGGTGGGCGTAATTCACGCGTGACGAGGCAACTATATATGTTGTTTGAGCTCCGTTATTCTCCGGATTATGCTACGTGACAGGGTGCGGGTTTGATACAAATCACATCATATCGATTATGCTACATGACAGGGCGCGGGTTTGATACATATCTCATCATATCGATTATGCTACATGACAGGGCGCGGGTTTGATACATATCTCATCATATCGATTATGCTACATGACAGGGCGCGGGTTTGATACATATCTCATCATATCGATTATGCTACATGACAGGGCGCGGGTTTGATACATATCTCATCATATCGATTTATAGTATTCGTACATGCTGAGTAAATGTTGACGAGTTTGTTGGGATTGCTTCTTATGATAAAATTAAATGAGTGAATGAAGACGTGTTTGTAATGATTGTCTCGTTTAGAGAAATTTCTCCTTTTGGCACAATGTTTACAAAAGTCATCTGCTTCAGAGGCGTGAGAAAGTATCCATATGTGGGATCGAGTTGACAGTTACTTTAAAAGTAAATGTTGTTTTACCAACCTTTACAGAACTCGCAGGTCTGTCGACAATTCATGTCCATCCAGTTTTTGTGCGATTTACATTGATCCATTTCTTTGTACATAATACAATTGTCATCTTGGTCTTTGCACTCTTCTTCTCCTTCACCTAAAAGAAGGTTCAGTTCAAATATAACAGTGCAGATAAATGCAACCAATCAGCTAACGTCTATTCAATTCACGAGCAACTTGATTAAAATTCAACGCATAACTCCATTGTCACAAGCCTTGCTACAACCTTTTTTAGCATTTGGACATTTATCAACACATTGTCAAAAGCCTTGCCACAACCTTTTTTAGCATTTTTACATTTATCAACACATTGTCACAAGCCTTGCCAAAACCTTTTTTAGCATTTGGACATTTATCAACACATTGTCACAAGCCTTGCCACAACTGTGTTTATCATTTGGACATTTATCAACACATTGTCGTTTAACTCTTACAAGTACATTGCCATGCATTTCGAAATTTACCAAAACAATAGCCCGTTGACATCATAAGTGACATACCATAGCCCGTTGTCATCTTAAGTGTCAAGGCAAAGCCCGTTGACATTATAAGTGTCGTACCATAGCCCGTTGTCATCTTAAGTGTCAAGACAAAGCCCGTTGACATCATAAGTGTCGTACCATAGCCCGCTGACAATATAAGTGTCGTACCAAAGCCCGCTGTCATCATAAGTGTAGTACCAAAGCACGTTGTCATCATAAGATTCGTACCAAAACCCGTTGTGATCTGAAGTGTCGTACTATAGCCTGTTGTCATCATAAGTGTAGTACCAAAGCACATTGTCATCATAAGTGTCGTACCAAAACCCACTGTCATCATAAGTGTCGTACCAAAGCACGTTGTCATCATAAGTGTCGTACCATAGCCCGCTGACATCATAAGTGTCGTACCAAAGCCCGCTGTCATCATAAGTGTCGTACCGAAGCACGTTGTCATCATAAGTGTCGTACCATAGCCCGCTGATATCATAAGTGTCGTACCAAAGCTCGTTGTCATCATAAGTGTCGTACCAAAGCACGTCGTCATCATAAGTGTCGTACCAAAGCCCGCTGTCATCATAAGTGTCGTACCAAAGCCCGCTGTCATCATAAGTGTCGTACCAAAGCCCGCTGTCATCATAAGTGTAGTACCAAAGCACGTTGTCATCATAAGAGTCGTACCAAAACCCGTTGTGATCATAAGTGTCGTACTATAGCCTGTTGTCATCTACAGTGTCGTACCACAGCCCGTTGTCATCATAAGTGTCGTACCATAGCCCGCTGTCATCATAAGTGTCATACTAAAGCCCGCTGTCATCATAAGTGACAAAGCAAAGCACGTTGTCTCTTTACTTCCCATTACAACCCTTATACAAGTGTGACATTTGTCATTCCCATTACAACTTAGAACCTGTTTCAATTCCTCAAATAACCAAATTGAAAACGAATATCATTTCCTACTTATGTGCTCAACATATTCTGATCTTAGAACTAAATATATAAAGCGATATTACTTTACTTGGCCATCGGTACAAAAATTTACAAAATAATTCTCCCATAAGTATATTGCTATATTTCAAGAAATATATTCATTTATATAATATGCAATTTGTTTAAGTTGTAAATTATTTGATTGATTTTCTGTAAAAATCCATATTTTAGTTGGTATTCTCTGCTATAAGCATTTTACTTTGTTTAATTAAATAAAATATGTGTATTGTATTGTATTGTATTGTACTTACCTGCGCACAGCCCTTTCTCACAGTGTTGCCCTTTATAACAATCTGCACAAGCTGTTCCAGCCTCGAACGGACTGACATTGGCCGTATTACCCCTAAAATGAGAGAAATGGATTGATAAATGGATAAATGGTCTTAAAAGGGGAAAACTGAGAGTCACGACACTTTATAATAGTCAAACACTTTCTGACGACTTTTAAAAACATTATGACAAGAAAAGAAATTGCTCAAATCGAGAGATAACTCATTTTGTCACACCGTTTTCAACTTTATTGAATTATTGCACTTTCATTTTCTAGATATTTCATAGTTTTGCTTTGATGTCGTCTGCTGCAGAAAGGTTATATGTGGGAAAAGGTTAAAACAGTTTCCGTCATGTATTTAAAAAAAATTAAGCGGAGAAAAAAGGGCAATTAAGTATAACGACCTGCGGTAAAAAACAAACAATTATCTGGTAAAATAACCTATAAAACAGTTAAATTTAGATCAATATTGTTTTTGGTCGGTCTCAATTGTAGTTGCATAAAATGTCCACGTTACGGTCAATTGGAGTTGATACTTTCGCGCATTTCCTATTTCCTGATTTGAAGATTGTTATGCTTAAAATCGCAAACAAAGTCAATATATGTATGTATTCATTCATTCATCCTCCTCAGGGGAGATTGGTTAACATGATAAACTATAATATATTCATGCACAATAACATACAATGAAAACAAATACAGTTAGATCATAGCGACATATGAGTCGTCCCGCCAGAAAACCGACATTATGGCCTCTGCGTAATGTATCGACCCAGATCAGCCTGCGCAGTCCGCGCAGACTGATCCGGGCCGACACATTACGTCTTAGGGGGATAGAGGTATAGAGTACTGATTTCTGAAACAGAAAATCCACAGGAAGCGAATAGTATCCGTCCGGGTTAGCCTGCGCGGCATGCTTAGGCTGATCCGGGTCGATACTTTACGAAGAGTCCACAATGTTGGTTTTCACGCGGGACGGTTCATATTACGAGTGCTATGTTTAATCATTCAAGTACTGGTTGTGATGTTTTGATATTAAAGTATCGACATTACCTTTTTATTTCAATTCACATGCATATACGGTGGTTCTTACAAATAATACACATCTGTAACACTCATAGTTCTGTACAATGAAACGTTCGTCCTGTCTTGCGCATCGTAGTGCACAAGTGAAATCCTCTTTTTTCTTGGTACTTTCAACATCTTCGAATTTATTTAATCTTTGGAGTGTTCATGTAAAACCGACTTTCAGTACTCTTGAGTACTTTGATTACTTACTGAGGGGAGTACCAGCATCTGATAAAGAGCATGTTGGTTGCCGACTTTAAGTACTCTTGAGTACTTTGATTACTTACTGAGGGGAGTACAAGCATCCGATATAGTCCATGTTGGTTGCAGACTTTCAGTACTCCTGAGAACTTTGATAACTTACCGAGGGGAGTACCAGCATCCGATGTAGAGAATGTTGGTTTCCGACTTTCCGGGGAATGTGAATGTAGGGCATACACGGACCGCACATCCTACTTCTCTTGTTCTGTACCAAACCATCTAAAATAAGTACAAGAGAAAGTTGATTTTATGCATCAATGTCCCCGGAAGACTGCATTCATTTATTTTTACCACACATAACAAATTGTACAAATGATTTGAACTCTACACAAGTCAAGAACTTTCAGTAACGAGGAGCTATTACTCAAAAGACAAAATGACGTTGTTGATATTGTAATGGTACTTCAACATTAACGTTTGCTGCATGTCTAATCAGGAACACACACGAGCGAATAATCGCAAAAAGAGCATGTAATATAATAAGAATCACAAACTTAAAACACTGGAAACACGAATTTCTTTTCAAACGTATCATAACTTACTGTATTCAAACAATTGCAACCTTATTGTTCTCAAGGCATTTATATTGAACGCCGGCACTGTCTTTAGGAGTGATGAAACTCTATGATTATGTCTGTTTGTTATTACATTATGTACAACGATCTTTACATGTTGTGCAAACATATTTATATCATGTCAGTATATGGTTATGTGTTGTGGTTTTGTACTTATATTCTGACAGTTTGTATTATATTATGTCGGTACATCTTTACAGTATGTATATACATCTTTATATTATGTAGATAAATCTTTATATCATGTGCATGCTTTATTATATTATGTCCATACTTTATTATATTATGTCCATACTTTATTATATTATGTGCACACAATATTATATCATGTCCATACTTATTTGTATTCTGTACTCCTATGCGAATAAGGCTTATAGTTATAGTATGTAGATGTATCTTTACATCTTGTGCTTGTAGTGTTACATCATGAGCTATGCCCGGGATTATTTTGCAACGGTGATATTCTTCAACACGCACCGGTAAAGTGCAAGCGTCTTTATGAGAATGATTTCCAAGTGTAAATTTACGGCAGGAAGTGGACACAGGCTTATTGAATTGTTTCTACCCGGCTTATCGAATTGTATCTAGCCTCAACGTTACGGGTCACATTCCGTACATTCGGGCTTTAATTTCCGGTGTCAATGCGGAATATCACCTTGCTAAAACTATCCACAACATATAACAAAGTTTGCACATCATATACAGTTACCACAGATTGCACAAGATGTAATAATGTCACGACAGAATAAAAGGAAAACAACTAACTAAACAATATAATATTGTATGGACATTATCTACTATTGTTTTAATCATGGGCAAATATGAATGGGATATGTTTGTCGTTTACCGTCCGTCCGTCCGTCCGTCCGTGCGTTCGTCTGCCGTCCGGTGTAAGGCATTGGTGGATGGATTCGATTAAAACCGTATGGAAATGTTAACCTACATATTGAAAGGCTAGACGGCAAGTGAAACAAAGATTGCTTTAAAACACAAAGAGTCATGTTCATTGAAATTCATAAGAACATTAATTTCCATCAAATTCAGTTCTTGTTCAAACATTGGTTTGGATCAAAAAAATATGTCGCACATAGTCCACAAGTTCCAAATCTTATGTATTATTAAGTCTGGTATTTATTGAAAGGTAACCAGTTGTTTTTATTTCATTTACCAATTTTAGTTCATCGTTTTCATGAAACCGCGTGCATTGATTGTTCCAATCAATCTGGTTAACATACTCATATCGAGAGCTTTTGGCGTGAAACGGTTGTAACTAAAATTTGTATTTTTTTACCAAGGTTAATCACCTCGCCATGAAGTCTGTATAAGCGTTAAATCATTTTTCTTTGCAAACAATGGAAATGTAAGTGCCATTGCTCGTTCTAAGCAATGGCACCTAAATTTACGTTGTTAATAAAGGGGTCAACATTGGTTTTTAATTAAAACCGTTTCACGCCAAGCCCTGGATTTATAAAGCATTTATCAACATGTTTTATTTATTTCCTACTACTATGTCACCTAGTACATTAACAAATATCACCTGCATACTGTTAACCCTTTCCCATATGGGTTTGCATCAGAAGATAGTTGAAACCATTGTGACAAAAGAAGATATTGCTCATAATGAGAATTATCGCCTTTTTGCAACAACGTATTCCCATTCTATTCAATAATTAAACTTTCATTTTCAGAGACGTTACTGGGTATTTTTCAAGACATCTGAAGTAGAATTGTATTTGTTGCATGTGTGGAATGGTCAATTATCAAACCATCCTTCAGATGAATTTATGAACCTATACTATAACATTATATTTAAGATTTATCTTATTTGAGCCACAGGTGTCAGTCTCGTTTAAAATCTAACAATAAATATCTTTAAAAAAGATAAACGGTGATCAATATGAGAAAACACTAAGCAATGGAGCATGCGCTTTCAATGCCTAGAATTCGTCACATGACTGGAGATTACGCGAGGCTCCCAAGAGGTGTATACGTTTCAATTGACGTTAAATAACTGAAAACTTATCATGTTTCAAAAATGATTAATATTTTGCTCTTAAATATTATATTTCATACATTTCTACTGATTTCTTTCACTGAAATTTATTTCTTAAGGAAAACAATTAAAGGTTAGTATGCAGAATATTTCATTTTAAAACTTCACCTTATTAGTGCCTCTCGTAGGATCGCCAACTTAACTATGAACCAATCAGAATGTTTCATTTCCTTTATTTCTTCGACATTATTCATTAAATACAATATTTGATTGGTCTACAATCTAGATCATTTGTTTAACATCTAGATCAAAACTGAGGTTAAACAGCTATCTCCGAAAAATAGCATTAATAGTGGGATTAAACCTCGATCCGCAATAATCACAACATTGATTGAGTAGGCTGAAACTAGAATATAGACCTCTTAATTGGAACGAATTCGTGCAATTAA
Source organism: Serripes groenlandicus (assembly GCA_031761405.1). Classification (NCBI taxonomy): domain Eukaryota; kingdom Metazoa; phylum Mollusca; class Bivalvia; order Cardiida; family Cardiidae; genus Serripes; species Serripes groenlandicus. The sequence goes on along the minus strand of JASEVX010000001.1, from coordinate 182,076,667 downwards.
CCGGGCACGTAAAAGTAAACGCCAAATTATATTAAAATCTAGTCGGATAACGTGATACGATTATTGTATTTTGATTGACCGTTTTAAATATACAAATGTATATGAGGATGTTAATTAAACAACCAAGTTCAATAGTGAAATGGCCCGTAAGAAAAAACAAGATAATTAAGCCGTCCCGCGAGAAAACCAACATTATGGCCTTCTGCGTACTGTATCGACCAAGATCAGCCTGCGCAGTCCTTACAGACTGATCCGGGCCGACACGTTCCGTCTAAGGTGGTCGAACGGAACGATTCGAAAATACATGATGAAAAAACCCAGCACAAAAATCTTTTCAACGTCAATAGCGCTAGTGAGGTATTTGCAATCAACACATATTTTTGTATGCAGGTGAGTCAGCTCGTAACGAGCTGTCTCACCGTAAATTAGCATTGTTTGCCTTTCAGTTATCAGAATATGAGCCGTCCCGCGAGAAAACCAACCTTATGGCCTCAGCGTAATGTATCGACCCAGATCAGCCTGCGCAGTCCGCGCAGACTGATCCAGGCCGACACATTCCGTCTCAGGGGGGAAGGGGTATAGAGTAATGATTCCTGAAACAGAAAATCCACAGGAGTAGAAAAGTGTCCATCAGGGTAACCCTAAGCGGCATGCTTAGGCTGATCCGGGTCGATACTTTACGCAGAGTCCACACTTTTGGATTTTTCGCGGGACGGCTCAATTATTTAGGGATCCGACCATAGCAATTTGAGCCTGATTACCTGAGTGTAATGACAGCTGCGCGACGCTAGACACCACTTCTGGTTAGCTTTTCTATACAAGTTGATCTCGTCATACCAAGCCGTGAAAGACTTATTAAAACTGTTCGTCAGGTCGTCGGCCTCGGTGGCCGTCTCGAAGTAGAGGCTCTCCCCAAAACCCTTCTCTTCGTGTGTAAAGTTACAGTGACTTATCCAGTTGTCGGCTATAGAGGCAAGTGTTTCATTCCATTCCTGTGTAAAGTTAAGTTGAAAGTAAGTAAAAAATAACTTTAAGTGAAAACACTATAAAATTTGCCTTAAAAGCTTAAGTTTCTTTGAAACTTCTAATATATACAGTTGACATATATAAAGGATCTGACACAAATTGTCATTTCATATAAAGTTTTATTAAACGAGTTCAAGAAATGTGTTATTTAGCGAGCCTCTGGCGTGAAAACGTATGTCAGATTATTTTTATGACATCTCGAAATACAAAACGAAAATCAGTTTTCCGCTATCAGAAAATAGTCCCAACATGTAATACTTAATAAACTGTTAACTAATCACACACACAATTATTTTTTATGACCGATAATGGTCCATTAACCTCGTCCATATATCGTGATGTTTGTGTTTACCGGATACACGTTCTCAGCCATTTTGTAAACATTCGCGGATGAATACACAAATAGTGATTCGGTCATGTTATATTACACATGTGACATACATGTATAAAGAAATACGTAATGGGTATATTAGATCGGATACAAGCATTGTCATGTGATAAAAACAAAGCTGCTGGTAAACGGATACGAACCATGTCTGGCGAATTAGTTTGCGAAAAACTAGAGGTGAGACCGCATGCATATCCACAGGTTCACCAGAATCCCAACCCTTTTCCACATGTAGACTAATTTTGAAGCATCTGTCGCAGACGACTTTCAAAAACATTCTGACAAAAGGAGAAATTACTCATGATGAGCAATTTCCCCTTTTGTCACAACGTTTTTAAGTTTATTCTAAAATTACACTTTTATTCAAAACGATATTCCATTGGTTTATCCAGTCTATTTCAGAAACGATCTGTTGTAGATTGTCACTCTTACACTATCGGTTTATTACATTTACCTCTGTCACAGGCTCGAGCTACTTTCGGGTTTCACGTGACTTTTTATATAGGTAACCTACATAACAGATGTATTAATCTTTAATTTTGTAAAACTACCGAAAAGTAGTCCGTAGCTTTTTGCTAAATAAATCCTTTGTTTTTGATTAGCAAAGTGAGAAAAATATGCTGTCACAAGTGTAAAAGGTTAGTGCTTACATCAGTGACAACTAAGTCAATTAAAATATCCTGCTTCCTCAAGAATCTTGACATTGAGCCTGTTGCAGAGATGATAGTGAGTGTAAGGAACGGTCACTCTGCGATAGGAGATTGGTAGATTGTTTGTATGTTGGAAAGGGTTAACCTGTACGGAGCGTAAAATAAGACCCCAAGTCGCCAGATGCGGCTCATATACAAATTAATTACACTTATTATGAGAAGTGGTACGATTATATTACATTGTTACACAATCGAGTATTGGCCTTTGCCTTTCACTAGAATTGTCTACGACTAGTCGATAGTGCACATAGGCACGCGAGCTGATCGGGGACAATGTTGAAGACAATTCCCGCATAGGTCCGTTAGCGCTTGATTTTTCCATTTAAACTTAAGCATTGTCTTTTGTAGCAATATGTATTCGTATTCGTAATTTTAAATTTAATTTACGATACTTTTCCTTAAACATTTTTAAATATATATTTTATGACACCAGTCATACTTCTCATAAATGGTTCTGTTATATTACAGCGACATATCTCCGTGTAACTAGCCAGTTCTAAGTTATTGGCTCTATTTTTAAAGCTAACATAATGGGCACATCATTACAACCGGCGCGCGTGTAACTAGCCAGTTCTAAGTTATTGGCTATATCTTTAAAGCTAGCCCCAATGGGCACATCATTACAACCGCCGCGCGTGTAACTAGCCAGTTCTAAGTTATTGGCTATATCTTTAAAGCTAACCCCATGGGCACATCATTACAACCGCCGCGCGTGTAACTAGCCAGTTCTAAGTTATTGGCTCTATCTTTAAAGAAGATAACCCCATGGGCACAGCATTACAACCGACGCGCGTGTAACTAGCCAGTTCTAAGTTATTGGCTCTATTTTTGAAGCTAACCCCAATGGGCACATCATTACAACCGCCGCGCGCTGAGGTCTATCAAGGGACGCCCGTCGCTATCCACTCGACCTCGTCAGATAACTAGTTATCATGACTTAATTCACGTCGTTGAAATTATTTGAAAGTGACCCCAAATCGAACCAATTGAAGTCACACCATGATCGACATTATGGAACATTGTGACCATCGTAGATCCGGATCAGTCTGTGAATCTGCACAATCCGATCATACAATTTTCTGTTCTATACAGAAGACAACGACAGCAGACGACTTTTAAAAGACATTTAAAGACTTTTTAAGACTTTTAAAATACTTTTTTCAGCAGACGACTTTTAAAAACATTTTGGCAAAGGGAGACTTTGCTCATGGTGAGCTATTTCTCGATATTTCTCAATATTTTCAACTATATTCTATAATTCATTTTCATTTATAGAGAGTTTCACTATTTTGGTCATACTGTTTTGAAAGTCGTCAGTTGCAATTTTTCTGTACGTGCAAAAGGGATGTCTACAATTTGACCAGAAGTACAATCAGTTTCAAATCATCCGACGGTCGTTGTTCGTTGCATATGCATTAAACCTTTCCGACATACAACACATACAACACATTATTCCCGTTATAAAGAAAGTAAGCCGCTACACAAAATATACGAACCAGTTTTTGAATATTCTTCGCTTTCTGCATACTTCTGTAGTTATTGTGCTCGTCCAATACAAATTGCTTATACTTCACAGCGCTTTCACTCAACACTTCTCCAAGAAGGAGAATAACCACCACTAACAGCAGACCTTCCATGCTTGGCTTTTATCTACAATCAGTGCATTTAATATGAAGGTGCATTGTATAACACAAAACAAGACTTTGTTGAAGGCTGAAATAATGTCTTTGCAAAACGGACTATGCCTCCAACAATAGGGCGCTTCGATCCAAGGTATACATGCCTCACATTATGTTAAAATACATAGTATTGAACCTTTTCAAAAGGGGTAAAGCAGAGCCCGGATTGCCCATGGTCGGCCAACATCCGTTCCGGCGTTTGATAAAAATCAATGTGACAATCGTCTTTCGTTTTCCAATGATTACATAATTCTCATCTGAAAAGTGTTTGGATCACAGGGACTTGCTCCTCTAAAAATAGATATGACCTCTATTTTTAGAGGAGAAAGTCCCTGAGTTTGGATATTTGATATTGGGTTCATGAATTTCAAAATGCTAGCTGTTTGGTTTCCACTGTCTATATTTGCAAAGATTTTGTTGTGAATGCCCCGAGTTGATATCAGTTATTAACCTCTTTAACCCTTTCCCTCATACGACAATTATGCAGCAGACGACTTGGAACGTTTTTTGTCAACAATTAACAAATCTCTATAATTAAATGGATAACCTATAACTAAAAGTGGAAAACATTGTGGCAAAACGAGAAATTGCTCATTTTGAGCAATTTCTTATTTTGTTACTATGTTTTCATAAAGCCGTTTGCTGCAGAGGCGTCAGAAGGTGTCTATATGAGGAAAAGGGTTAATGCTGAATGTTTAATATGGACTTGCTCGGCTTTTCAAATGAAATATTCCATACTGTGTCCATTTTTTTAATATCAAGATAAACATGTTTGAGTTTGAGCGGCCAACAGTTAAGACCCTGATCAGACGCAAGCTAGTTTGGCTCTTTACTCCTGGTACAGGCTTCACTTTAACTGTTCGATCAATGAAATGGTTAATATATTTTAAAATTGGAGTTCTCAGTGCCTTAATCAGCTGACTTGAGCTAAAATATGCAATTTGCTGAATCATTTACTATTAAGATGCATCAGTAGAATCCTTAAAAAATTATGTTAAAACACGTTGCTTTTATACGTACAACATACCTCCTAAAGTTATTAGCAACTCTGAAATATTGATGTCTTCGTTCGGGGAAGCAATAATTGCATCTTGTGCAAGCTGTAGCTTCGGCCTGCTCGAACGAGACCATCGATATAATTATAAATGTTTATATATGTATATATATGTATATATGTATATAGACTCCATGAACCACAAATTGATAAGAATACATGAACTTACGTACATAGACATTACCTTTATATATAGTGACATAAAGGCCCAAGGTGCCGGGTGTTTTTCCAACAAACTTTGTATTATGTTTTATTATATGTTATACACATGTCACTTTAATAAAATATTTACTTACTTACTTACTAAATAAAGTTTAACACATACTCTACACTATGGACATAAAATGATTTGTTGCCATGCAAATGCTATATCGAAGATACCCTTGATACGTGATGCTTACAACGAACTACGACATAAACATTTTGGTGATATCGTACGACAGGACAGTGAAACGGACACTCTAAAAACAATGATGAGAAATATTGAGTCTATATCAATCGCTAACTACCTTATCGAATCGTACGAAGAGCGAAATCAGATATTAAAGTATCGCCAATGATATTTATTAAAAACATTAAACAACCTAAATTTGAATGTAAATAATGTGATAAATCATAGACAATATGTTATGATGAAACAGACTATGATTGACTTTTCATGAATTCATTTGTAAAAAGAAATGATAGTGCTTCGTAAGCCTTTGAAGGCTGGCTATTATATATTATTGAATTGTATTGTATTGTGTTGTATGCATAGGTTGCACTTTAATTAATTAAATATCTATCTACGTGTAGAAACGAGCGTAACGCCAATGAGTAGGTCAATGCATACGAAGTCAGGTACACTCGCTCGTACGTGGTCGCAATCGGAGCCGGGGAGCAGGGTTCGACGCCCCATGCCGCGTCATACTGAAGCCTCAACAATGTCAGAAATGGGTACCCTCTTTGGAGCCCAGTGGTGCGGATAGCATTACGACTGATGTATCGATGTGAAGATAAATAGTACTGGTAAATCAGGGAAACGCCGTTATATAACCGAAATACTGTTGAAAGTTGAGTCAAAACACCATTTAAACAAACAATCTGGTTCTCGCATGTGGAGTGAATGCCAACATATATACATGTTACATGAGCTATCATCGCTATTTCCTGTATTACCACATCGTCATGCAGAGATCCATATCAAGCACCGTCGTTTCGTGTTATATAATCAGAAGATTAATATTTTAACAATTTCGCTCATATAGACACTTGCTGATGCCTTTGCAGCATTCGATATTTTAAACATTGTGGATAAAGGAGAAATTGCTCATAACGCTCTCAACTCATTGCAATGTTTATACTTTTATTTAACCGTTTCCCTCATATAGACGCTTTCTGACGCCTCCGCAGGCTTTTTGAAAACATAGTGACAAAAGAAGAAATTGCACAAATCGTGCAATTTCTCCTTTTGCCACAATGTTTTCCACTTTTTGTCATAGGTTATCCATTCAATTATGGAGATTTTCTATGTTTTGACAAAATACGTTCAAAGTCGCCTGCTGCAGAATTGCCGTATGAGGGAAAGTGTTAAAAGAGATTTTCGACATTTTTGCATGAATGTTTTCCAAGTCGTCTTCTGCCAATTCGTTATACGTATGAACATGTTAAAATAAATAGCACAAAGTGTTATTGTACTTACGTGTGAATTCACAAATGATCCCTGGTTGAAATCGTTTCGTACTTTCTCCCACTTCAACAAAGACTGTTTGATTTGTAGGTTTTTATACATGTACTAATTATCTTGGCATTCATAATTATGTCGTAATTTGTGTTGACGTAAATGAATCTAGATTATTTCTACAATTAGAGTAACATTACTTTCATCAAACGATTAGGTTATTTTTTCGGGTTATGCTTCGTTTAAATGGTCCAAATGTGTTTGGCATTCTAAATGAGCGAATATTCATAACAAACATCCAAAAGAAAAAGGAAAGGATACAATATTTTATGTGCACATATGATGTAATTACATGGTTCACTCCGCCTCGGAGACAGGAGGTCGCGAGTTCGATTATGGGAATGCTAATGTACGAAGTAGTCCTGGCAAGCGAAGATGGTTCGATCCCCGGTCGGTAGTTCCAACGAACAAATGTTAATAATGGCTTTTTTCCCTTTGTGCTCTGGTTTGTTGGAAAAGTATTACGACTGACTTGCCATCAGGATAAATGGACTAATTTAATGTCAAAGCATGTTGTTTAAAGCGGCGTAAAACACTATACAAACAAACACAGACGTATGTTGTTGAAAGCAGCGTTAAACTCAATACAAACAAACACAGAAGCATGTTGTTGAAAGCAGCGTTAAACACAATACAAACAAACACAGAAGCATGTTGTTGAAAGCGGCGTTAAACTCAATACAAACAAACACAGAAGCATGCTGTTGAAAGCTGCGTTAAACTCAATACAAACAAACACAGAAGCATGTTGTTGAAAGCAGCGTTAAACTCAATACAAACAAACACAGAAGCATGTTGTTGAAAGCAGCGTTAAACACAATACAAACAAACACAGAAGCATGTTGTTGAAAGCAGCGTTAAACACAATACAAACAAACACAGAAGCATGTTGTTGAAAGCTGCGTTAAACACAATACAAACAAACACAGAAGCATGTTGTTGAAAGCAGCGTTAAACACAATACAAACAAACACAGAAGCATGTTTCACATGGGTAGTATTGATTTATATAATAAACCGTGCTTTCTTTTTGTTTTTCACCATATCAAATGACGAACGACTGCTGATTATAAGTGAAAGGTGTATACATACATTGCTGCCCAATTCTATTTTAGCCACCTCAAGTGAAACTACCCTGTTGCATATGCAAGCAAGACTTTTGCAGCACAGCATATCACGCCAGACAAGGGTTTGTGGTTTGATCATGAATATGAAAACCCTATGATTGCTAGAACCGATTGTGTAAAGCATGCGCCACCGGTATAAAGTCACACTAGTCGCCACATCCGCGCCATATGTCCAGGCTCTTTACTGTTGTCTGCTCAGCTCAACTTTTTTAATTTGATATATTTATAATTGGTTACGGAAACTTCCATATGCGAACTTTGACATGTCTTTTTTCTTTCTGAAAAATCAGTACTGAAAGGGTGTAACATTTTCCACATGTTCTACTGAGGTGTCTGCAGCAGACGACCTTTTAAAACATTGTGACATCTTAATGAGCAATTTTTCACTGTGCCAAAATATTTTCCATTTGTTCAATCATGTGTTTACTTTTACAGAGAAATGCTTAATGTTTGCATAGATGTTTTTGAAAGTCATCTGCTGCAGATTATTTAGGATAGGTTTTAAGTTTGTACCATGGGGTGACGTAATCGAAAAGGGAGCAACCAACATTATTATTGTTAAGAAAAACTCGGTTATATCTATGAATGAATGTATATTGTTTTATGGCGCATCGACAGCTAAGGTCATTTAGCGCGCAATTAATTTAATTATTCATGATCCCTGGGTAAACAAACCAGTACTAGGCTAGAAAATGTGCCTTGCCCAAGGGCACTCCACTATGACCGTAGTGCCGCGACTGGGGATCGAACCCGGGACACCCGACGCTAACCACTCGACCACAGCGGATTCCTATGTATAAATAAATAAATTGTATAAAATGATTTAATAAACAGCAAGATACAAAATACGTACGTCTTCTACCATTATTAAAAAACTTTAGACACATGTAATGTTATAACTTTCCCCTAACTTCCTAGGCTACGCCTTTTTTATAGTTTGGTTTACGACCAGGTTCATCAAAGCTCAGACAAAAGCTTCTGGCGATGTTTTTGCCTTTTTACAATATTGAGATTTTTAAATAAATGGATAATCTTTAAAAAATCAATGTGATTCATTTTAATTACTACATATTACAGTATAATTCTAGAAACTGTAAAAACAACTTTAACCTAACTATTCAATAGGCATGGCCGTAACGTGACCCGTTCTATTATTTGTAAATGCAGCATGTCATCGCTTGGCGATTTTGGTCTCTATTTAATAGACGACAATTTGTCATCGGTTCCCATAGAGTAATTAAGATGTCTCTGCTTCCTTCCATTATGACTTCGCTGTTATCTAAAATTCATTGGATTCGTACCCGGCTTTTCATGTTTCGTTCGAGATGAACGATTCGTACCAACTGGTTTTCGCTCTTTAGTCTTGGGGAACTGACTTGACCATTTTCTTTTGTTTATTTTTCAGATTTCTACTGGCATGTTCAAAACGATTAAAATGACATTACAAACTAACAAAACAGACTTAATAATTCTTGCTAAATATGTTGACTATACATGTGAACTTTCATAATGCTCAATCTTGATCATAAATATCTTCTTTTTTTTTTAATTACTTCGTATATTTTGTTTATGTACTCCCGTTTTTTGTAGAGTTGCGCGCATGCGCAAACGATACTATTGTTACATGTTGAATTTTGAAGTCACGTGATGTAAATGCCCCAGAACACATACACAAATAGAGCAAACAAATCAGACTGAATTACGAATGCAAACATAAGCAAAAGTAAAATAAGAAAAATAAATTCACTTATTCTAGGTATCCAAATAAAATTGCAAAGTCTCTTAATGTGTAAATATCATATTTAAGTGTACACATTTATTTAGATATCACTACGCCAATATAGCATTGCACCGCGCAATTACCCTTTGTAAATTGTAACCCTTTCTTTACTCTCGGCAGAGATGTAAACATCCACTCACCCGATAGCATAAGAGAGAAGAATGAAGGATCGGGCTAGTACGAAATTCTAGGCGCTAGTCCATACATATTAGTTCATGTCCTTATTCATAATGATAGTATGCATTGCGTAGCATTTTTTTTTCTCTTTCTCTCAGTTCATCTATTCCTTCGACAACGTTGCATTTTGGATAGAAGCTTTCGACAAGGTCCGCGTCTAAATTCCCGGATTTCATCAAATCATTTGAGCGCTTTAGATTACGACGAGTTAATATTCTAAACACGTGTTTATAAAGCGCTTAGAATACTTTGATTATAATAGGCAGAACGAATATCTTGCAAGAAATCGATCGTATCAGGTAAATGACACGCGGATATTGCTTGTTACAACATAAACGGTTCATCCTTTTATTCTTAATTTGTATTACACAGTTCAACATTTGATTTTGACAGTTTGTTCGTTATGATTTTGACTTGATTCAAGATTTTGACGCGACTATTTCGTTCATAGAGTTGAAAACTAACAGATGACTGGGTTGGTGATGGAAAGAACATTAAAAAGTTAAGTTAAGCTAAAACATGCACGGGCAGGTGAGTGTTTCATTTGGATAAGTGCAACACTCAATTCCCAATTCTTCTTGCCCTTTAACAAATCACAACCCACCCAACAATATAGAAACTTTGCAGCAGACAATTTAAAAAAATCTGAGCAAAGATACAGAAAATCACATTTATTGGAAGTGTAATCATTGAATATAGTTGAAAACATTGTTGCAAAAGGAGAAATTGCTTGTTATGAGCAATTTCTTCTTCTGCATCAATGTTTTCAAAAGTCATCGGCTGCAAATACGAATGCAAGTGGGAAAGGTTTAAATAAGAAAAACTTTTTCAAATGATAGTCAGTTGGCTATTCTAGTATATAATGTCCGTCTTAATAATGACAAAACTTTCAAAAAACAAGAAAAAGATTTTTTTTACAATTTAATTGAAAATATATTTAATCAAAGTCGGGAAAGTATAGTTGTCCCTTTCCGTGCGCTTTTTTTATGAGACTTCAAATCACAGGAAAAACCTATTGGACAGAGTTGACAAATAACACATTAACACACTTTCAGATTTAGGCTTTGTTTCTGTCAAACTGCTGAAGAAGACAACACTGAGACACACATTTTGATTAAAAGTGTATTAAAAAAAAAAGGAATAATTTTATTTATGATCAACATTGGTGTAGACAATACATCAACAATACATTTTTCAATGTGTACATTCATTACAGACCAAATCAGAGCAAGTTTGAAATTATGGTGCTCTAAGCACATTTTTTTCTCAACTCATTACTTCTTGGCAGGATTTTACTGCTAAAATTGATGAAATTTTATTTTTAAATATGACGTAAGAAAGCCTTCCCTCAACATTTTGAAAACGCCCTCAGAAGTCACCAGAATGCACCATTTTGCGTCTAGGATTTCAAAAGGGTTTTTTAAACATCAAGTCAAGGGTAAAACATGATAACTTAAGTGAAAGTTTCAGTTGTTTCATTGGAGCGCCACAGGGGGACTGTATGCCACGATTTATTTTTGCAATGTATGTAAATGACTTAGAGGACTACATGTCTCTAAATGAATTTGACGGCGTGGATATGGGCATGTTGAAATTGTTTTTACTACTATACGCGGCCGATATATTTTTATTTGCAGAAAGCGAGTGCAGTTTACAATGGTCTTGAAATACGTTTTAGTTATTGCAAACTATGGAAATTATCAGTAAAGGTAAAGAAAACAAACGTCATGATATTTAGAAAAAATGGACAAATATCGAAAAAAGTAGTTTTTAAATACAACAGTAATCCATTAGAAATATCGAAACAATTTACATATTTAGGTATATCATTTTCTTCAGGAGGGTCCTTTCAACAAACTTTTGACTATACAGGAGGGCAAGCTTTAAAAGCAGTTTTTGCATTAAAACAATATCTAACAGTATTCAAAAATATCACCATTAGTCATACACTTGAACTTTTTGATAACCTTATACTACCAATACTTAATTACGGGGTCAAGGTATGGGGCATTTAAAATGTATGTATTTTATTGTTGTTAACTGTTTTTCAAAATGTAAAAACTAAATATGTATATATATGTGTGAAATGTTTATCAAAGTTTATTCCCATTTTCGAGATTTTCTTTTTAATCCTATTCTTCTACGGTACAGGGATAATGATTTTAAAACATTCCGAACCGAATGATATTTTCGAAGTAGGGGTCAATTAACTTTCACTAGACCAACAAGAAATGATAATCTTGGAAACATTTCATTCTGGCCTGATGCATTATTTCTTGTCTGCCATGGTTGGGATTTATTTGAAATAAATATTCATAATATATTTTTTTTTAAACGATCGCAATTCTACCTTCAGTACTTTCAGTACTTTGATTGCTATCATGCTTCTGCGCAAGCTTACCCGGACAGACACTTTTCGCCCCCTGCGGATTTTCTGTTCCAGGAATCATTACTCTATACCTCTATCCCTCTGAGGCGGAATGTGTCGGCCCGGATTAGTCTGCGAGAACTGCGCATGCTGATCTGGGTTGATACATATTGCAGAATCCATAATCATTGGTTTTCTCGCGGAACGGATCATATACGAAATGATCTGCAATGTCATTCTATGTTAGGCATTAAATGCAATTAGAACAAACATAGTTCCATTATGTTATATATTCTACCTTAACAGTGAGATATTTTGATATTTTTTTGAAGTACCAAAAACAACACCCAAATGATTTCACAACTATTTCAACCATTATCCTACAATACACGATATGCGCGACCTTAAATAACATTTTACGAAATATGTAAACTTAGTTCATTGCACAGTTCTGCATTCTGATTTTTTGTCTGCATTTTTCGATACTCATTTGGTGTAGGTGCAATCCTTATATAGAAGAAGAATACTTATATTAGAAATCAGCGGTAAAGGGATTAAACCTTTCGGAAATAGAACAAATCATCAGCAGACGGCTTTGAAAACACTCTGGGAAAAAATAGAAAAATGTTTAATGCTGATTGTTTTCATTTCTAGAATATAGCTGAAAAAATGTGCAGCAAAGAGAGAATTTGTTTTTTATGGACTATGCTGTCAGATAATATCTCATAAAAAAACATGATCAAACACAATTTGGCTAGCTCTAACTGTTATATTAATAATGCCTGCAATCTGGGCACAGGTTCATGTAAAAAACCAGCGTGGGAAACCCAACAACGCATTGTCAAAATTATTGTGATCTAACTTTTTGATATTAATTATCCATATACAGCATATGTGAGCCCGTGCATAAGTTAAGGTACAAACTGGCATTTCTGAACAGTGTAGATTCAGATAATATTGTCCACCTGTTCCGTCTTATCAGAATATACACAAGTCAGCAGAATCTTCTGACAAGATTGTGCAAGTTATAAGTGAAAAGTGTGGATATGGAACTGGATCTGTACTATTCACACACACAACTTGTACCTTTTAATATATCTAGGTGCTACCTATTTACGAAAAAAAAAACGCAAGATAATTATAAACAAAAATTAAAGAGCATACTTTGGTCATAAAAAAGGATTTATAAGTAATTGACTAGACAATAATAATGTTAATGTCATGTTTCTTGCATTATTAAAACATATTTGGAATTCATATTGATGTTGTCTGTTATTTGAACAGAAAATAATAAAGTAAAGACTTTCAGACAATCAATGCATACATTTATAATGAACGAGGTTAAAACATGAGGGCCAAGACGATCCTTAATCGATCACCTGCATTATGGCAAAGAAGCAAATAGATCAGCCCTTTTCTGATGCCACCTGGCGACTGCCTTTTTCAACCAGTCAATATGACTGGAACAAATTATGTAAGAGGTCACATTTCTGCTAAACCCTTTCCCTATTAGAGACGGTTTCTGAGGCCTATGCAACAGACGATTTAGGAAAAAGATTGTCGCCACAAGAACAATTGCTTCTTATGGGAAAGTTACCCTTTTGCCACAATGTTTGATAAATAATTATACTTTGAATGAGTGAGTCAATAGCTCATGTATTGGAATTTGGGGTCTTTCATGTTGATACCACTTTTTTGCGGGAAACGACGTCGCTCCATTGACTCCTTCTTTGGCTACGATACAGTCAAAATTTAGTTTCGGGCATAGAAGGCTAGACTGGCAACAGTCCTTATGGTTATTTTTCAATGTTACAAGTGGGGAGAACTCCAATAGACAAAATATGCATTACTCTGATTATCGTCCTTAGGACTTGACCATAAGTTTCAGACACCAGTTGAAATGCAGCATATAATAATAAACATAGAGCCTTGTGCCAGGCTAATAGAAGGCTAATGCTGTCGTTTTTTTGACGAACGGGAAGACATATTTCTTACAGATTTCCATTTATATTTAACTTTTCGTACAAATGTTAATTGCCACATAACACAGCACTTAAATGATCTTAAATATCGATTTAAAAAAAAATGATTAAAAAGACGACAATAATTTTCAATCCGTGTTTTTCTGCTCATTTTAAACATACCCAAAATACCGACTTAAAAAAAAAAAAAAAAAAGCCGACAATAATTTTCAATCTGTGTTTTACATCTGCTTTTTATACATATCCAAAATGGCGGCCCCCATGGATTTTTCCAGTTTCATTTCAGAAAGCTTCATGGGTTATTGAAAAAAAAAAAAAAAAAAAAAAATCTCACACCTGTTAACTATAAGCGAAAAAACCCATTTATGTTTTTTTTTCGTATCATTCACTAGTTCATATGGCATACATTAAATAAATAAATAAATAAAAAATATGAAAAAATCTCAATAAATGAATGTATAATTATTGAAAAGAATTTAAAAACATTTTGGCAAAAAGAGAAACTGCTCATTATGAACAATTTCTTCTTGCCATATTATTTTCAAATGTCGTCTGCTGCAGATGCGTCAAAATGTATATGTAGGAGAGCGAAAATCGATCATCCTACAACTTTGTTCCCTATTGATGATAACGTTAACAATAAAACCGAAATAACGCAGGTCGATATAACTACGAGGATTATCAATCCAGGGGTCGTGAATTCGAACCATGATTCGGTCATTCATTCTGTCCGGTTTGTTAATTTATTTAGTGTTTTACGCAACTTTCAACATGTTTGCTGTTATATCACGGCGATTCCTGTGTTATATGTAGTTACCCATAATACTGGTTCATTTACCCTGACACCAGCGAGTCATTATAATGCTACCCACACAATCCTGAGCGACGTTAAAGGTAAGCCATTACTACAATTTGTAAAGTATTTGGTATGACCCGGCCGGGGATCGAACCTGCGACCTCCCGTAGCAGCATTCTATCCACTGATTGACATAAGAGGGTATCATTCGGACTAGAGTAACTCGTCTTCCATCATTGCGCTAAACAGTCTGTGTGAGAAGGTAGTCCATTTGTTACCTACTAATGAAGCAAATGAAGTAGAGTAAAGGTCCGTGAAAGTATGAAAGCCAGGAGCCACACGTTAGGTGGACTGGGTGGGTGATACAACTGAAAACCTGTTGAAAAGATGTTAAACTCAAATCAATCAGTCAATCGAACACCTTTAACCTTTTCCCATACACAACAAATTTACAGCAGATGAATTTGAAAACATTAAGGATTTTTTCTTCAAATTATTATTTAAAATTATGACTTATAACTGGAAAAAATACGGCAACGGTCGACTGCAAAATATTCCACCAAGTCATGTGCACCCGCGTGTAAATGGATGTGACGATGCTATACGTATGCTGGCCATTAATGTATTTCACTATGTTGTTGTCTATCCTTGTAAAAAGTGTATACCCTAATTAAAAGAAACTATGCAGCTCTCAGTTGATTTTTTCTAATTCAAAAGTTGGTTTAATATATATTCTATTTCTATGAATGAAAGATTGGACAACAGGTAACGACAATGAAAGTCCTGTCCTGATTGCATTGTACAAGGTACACGAAAATGCGTTCAAATAGTAAATATATGCGTATATTCATTACAGAGAAAAATAAACTCTACAATCTTGCTAAATATACTCCAATTCCGTTCTAAATACAATACTCCGAACATGCCTGAATGTATTACAATGATATACCGTATTGCAAATGTGCATGCATTTCTATTATAGGTAATGCAACAATACAAGCTCGCATACTCGCTTTGCAATATTATACAAAATACACTACCTAACTCTAACAACTGCATACCTTGATATTTAAAAGTTTCTGTTCAAATTAACATGATCAAATAGTTATGAGCCGTCCCACGAGTAAAACAACATTGTGGACTCTGCGCAAAGTATCGACCCGGATCAGCCTAAGCATGCCGCGCAGACTAACCCGGACAGACACTTTTCGCCTCCTGTGGATTTTCTATTTCAGGAATCATTACTCTATACCTCTATCTCCCTGAGAGGGAAAGTGTCGGCCCGGATTAGCCTGCGCGGACTTCTCTAGCTGATGTGGGTCGATACATTACGAAGATTTCATACTGTTGGTTTTTTCACGGAACGGCTCTTATATATTGTGTTATTATCTCATTTGTCTCACTTAAACCCACAGTGCATTTTAAACAAGTATTGACAAATTTACTTGTTGACAAATCAACCAGTAACAGCATTATTTATAAATGAGTTTTATTCTTGACCCAAGCGATTCTCAGTCAAACAAAACTTATCTACCCTAAGCTTTGTTTATGGCGAATTCGATACATGGAGTGGATATGCATAAGTTTCAAACAGACACATAGATAGTTCAATAGTTGTATTAAGGGTGTAGAAACACGTCAATTTTAATTATGATCCATAAACGTAAATTCGCCATGGAATTGTTGCTCCTCGTTGTAAAGTGGGCGACATTTACCGTCCTGTAACTCTCCACCAGGGAGACACCGCCAGGGGTCGTTCGTCGAAAACAACCAAACATAAAGCTGCTTCTGCAACTTCTTGAAGATATCGCGAGATTCTGGTACGTAGGCAAGGTTCCTCTGTTCGTGTTGATCTGACGTCAGATTAAACATCTCCCATTCGTCCCTATAGTAATAGTTCGTTAGGTTTGATATCCAATGAAGCGGTTGTCCAGTGTGTGATCTCTTTAAGAGATCAAGGAATGTTGGACTAGCATATAGATCTCCCGCAATGGGATAGGGTGCCTTGTAGTTCAGGTTGTGAATTAATTTCATGTTTGTTGTTCGCAGCACTCGAAGAGGATAATACATCGTAACCTCGTGGAAGTTATGACTGGAAAACACGTGATCATACAATGGATCCTCCAATGTGGCATTCTTATTGGTCGGTAAGGACTCACTTTTGAGTACCGGAAGTAGGGATTTCCCCGTAAGCCTGACTGGTTTATTGAACAATTTGTAAGAAGGATAGTCGATACTGAACCAGTCCAGAACAGTCGGCAGAATATCCATTGTACTAGCCATCGCGTCGGTTCTCTGTAAATATATACGCATAATGGAAACAATTATATAAAATATTAAAATATCATTGTAAATATATGCATAATGAAAACAATTAGATAAAATATTAAAATGTCATTGTAAATATATGCATAGTGGAAACAATTAGATACATATTAAAATGTCATTGTAAAGATATGTGCATAGTGCAAACAATTAGATGAACTATTAAGATATCATTGTAAATGTATGCGTAATGGAAACAATTAGAATTGTGATCGGTTAAGAGGAGATGCAGAAGTGCATATAGAAAGATTTATCTTAAACAACTCTCCACCATGACAGACAAGTAATGATGCATCAAGCCAGAATAAAATATTTCCAAGATCATAAATTCTTGATGGTCTTGTGAAAGTTAATTGACCCAACTCCAAATATATCATGCGGTTCACATAGTATCTTTTTAATGATCATAATACCCAATGGCTCTACGGAAAACCCACCAGGAACATTCATGACAGTACAGTGTCTTCCTATGTATTGACTGTACTGAACCAACTGATGAATTCAGTGTATGCAATCTATTAATACAATATATTACTGTTTTCAATGATAACAGTAAACTTAGAAGTGTAATCTATCAAATGATTTTCTGGTTGTTCATCTTCAGTATTATACTTTACATGTTTCAGCATGTTTTATAAATTCGTTTAGATTTTCTTAAATGAAGAAAGATAATCCATTCGTTACCGTTGTCAAGACGTGTGACGAGTTATAGTTCGTTTATTTATATTTACTCGGATAAACTTACACGATTTCTTTTCTTTTCTCGGAAGCAGTTAAGAATGAAATAGAAAAAAAATAGCTGCATTTTGTGTATTTTTAAACTTATATAATTATTTTCAATTCAAATTGACGAGTCGAAAAATAATAGTTCCACAAGGAATCTGCCGTTTGTGACCCCCTTACCCACATACAACAAATCTGCAGCAGACGACTTTGAACACATCTAGACATAACTAGGAAAACTCTCTGTATATGAAAGTAAATAGGAGAGTAAATCTCTATATATATGAAATTAAAGCCATCTAGTACAGATTAAAACGAGAAATTACTCGTTTTTGCCACAACGGTTGCAAATGTCGTCTGCTGCATGTGGGAGAAAGGTTCAACAAAAATGTATATTACGCAATGTGTTATCCACTGTGTATAAATTTATATGCTGCATTATCGACTTGTTTTTAACACAGATTGCCGTACAACTTTGTACATATGCAGACACAGTCTCCTTAATTATGTCTTTTCGAAGCGCATCGATTGCTAGAGGTAAGATCTTTTGATCTTTATCCACCGTTATTATTTTTGTTTCAATTTGCGATTGCTGGATAGTGTTTTACATCGATTTCAACAATACACCAGTTATGCATCGAATCTATTTTCAGTATTACCAAGATAACTATCACGGAGTTGGTGTATTCGTCCTAATCCATGTATATCTAGATCTTACATTCTGACATTTGATGTCTCGATTTAGTTAAAACGAACTTAAAGCATATTTAGTCGTAGCACGAGATATACATCTTTAAATATTAGCCAGACATTTGTTTACTAACTAACATATCAGCGATCGAACGAGTGACTACATGAATGAACGACCGACCTGTTGACCGAACAAACCGACGAATTTAATAAATAACAAGAGGCCCAAGAGGGCAAGTATCGTTCCACTGCCATTAGGCAACAATTCAATTTCCAAACAGCCCCGCCCCCTGTTGGCCATGTTTTTTTACCAATCACCATGGCATGAAGGAATCTGATAAAGGGTTACCCAATGAACATTTCTACAAAACTATTTGAAAATCGACCTGACACTTTCAGAGGCGAATATTTTTAAACTGTTCACTATAGCCATATAACGCAAATATAGCCAGTGGAGCTAAAAACTAAATATTTCATTATAAAAAAAATCAAGATTTATTACACTTTGTATTTCAGTATTTGACAGAATGCGAGCTGAGGATGTATTCGAGTCTATATACATTTTGTATATAATAGCAGCCATAGCAATGTGGGCACTCGATGTTTGGGCTATGGTTGAGTCGGAGCTCAAATCAGGATACTGGGCAGCCAGCATCGTGTCAGGTCTATGTGTACGTATAGTACTCGATATTTTACAACCTATTGTACGTATAATATATAAAATCAGTGGACTAGATAAGTAGGAAAACACTGGTCTTTTCCCCACCGATATGTTTCATATAACTCAACCAAACCCTATGCTGTGGGTTGTCAAAAGAATCGTCTCAACAAAGAATAGAAAACATTGAGGAAAATTGAACATCACCTTTCCACAGATTATATGCTGCTATTGTCGCAAAAGTCGTATATATATATGGCAGGCCGTTTTACTATGTATTCGTTTGAGAGATATCTCTCTAAATTAGAGAGATATCTGTATAACATAGAGAGATATCTACCTAATTTGCGAGATGTCTTTATTTGTAGATGATATCTCTTATTTAGAGAGATATATCTATCAGACAGATATATAAATATACCTAGTTATCTCTATTGAAGATAACATGTTACTTTAGAGAGATATCTCTTTAATATATAGAGATATCTCTGTAACGTAGAATAATATCTCTGTAACATAGAAAAATATTTCTGTAACGTAGAGATATATCTCATTAAGCACGTTAACAAGACATCTCTCTATTTTAGAAATATATCTGTTTAACTTTGAGAGAGATATCTTTTTAACTTTGAGAGAGATCTCTCTGTGACTTGTAAATGCGTGTAATAACAATACTTGGCGATTCGAAGCCACTAGTAAACAGTCTAATCAAACTGAGAAACCACACATTAATCTTGATCGACACAGATCAACAGTTATAATAGATTCATTTGTGTTCGAAGCGTATGGTTCAGATATTCATAACAAGTTGAAATCATAGGTTTAAACTATCATGGTGTTTATAAGTCCCCTACCGATCAGAGACCGGTTTGTGGGCTATACGTTTAGTCTATTATGTCTGTATGTCAGTCCGTTCGTTCCTCCTAACCTTGTCCGGCCAGCATCTTAACCATTCATCATAGGATTTCAAAGAAACTTGGTACAAACGTTCACCGTAATCAGGCGTCGTGTCGTGCACAAGACCAATGCCTTTACATCAAATGTCAAGGTTACACTTAGAGGTCAAAGGTCAAAATAAATACTATTTGATAGGACTGTACATTGTCTGGCCCGCATCTCAATCATTCATAATATAATTCCCAAGTTACTAGGCACACATGTTCACCATGATCAGGTGGCGTGTCGTGCATAATACCCATGCCTGTACCTTAAACGTCAAGGTCACACTTAGAGGTCAAAGGTCAAAATGAGAACTGTTTGATAGGACTGTACATTGTCCGGCTTAATCTCAACCATGCATCACAGGATTCCCAAGTTACTGGGCACACATGGTCACCATTATGAAGTGACATTTGGCACCCAAGACACAGGCCTGTGTACCTAAAAAGGTCAAAGTCACACTTAGAGGTCAAAGGTCGAAATGAGAAATGCTTGATAGGATTGTATCCAAAATGTATGCAGTGCATTGCTGTTTTTGTCCAAAAAAGGACATACAATACACAATGTGCTGTCCTTGTCCGGTAAGGCACTTTTGTATTGCTTGCAATACGACATTAACGTGTTCACTTTTAGAAATGCCTGACTGCTGTATTGTATAGGTTTACAGTTACATCGTGTTTAGGTGAGTTTTTGTGATCACTCAACGTCCGGCGTCCGACGTCGTCGTCGTCGTCGTAGTATGTACGTCTCTTAATAATTTCCTACAAATGAGTTATCCTACTAAACCAATGGACTGATTTCAGGTGGTCCTCTTTTAAAGCTCTTGAAAGAATTTAATTCCAAGTTGTACTTTGGTTGCTGCGGCATCAGAAAATGTTAAAAATTGTCAAAACTTTAAAAATCTGCTCGTCCAAAAGTACCGGCCTGATTTAAAAATAATTTTGGGAACAAATGTTCCTTGGGTGACCCTTTTCCAGAGACATATAAACACATTTTTTCGTTTATATGTCAAGATAGTTGAGAATTATTCCGATATTAGGAAAAACATGGCCGCCAGGGGGCGGGGCTTGTTTTCCTTATATGTCAAAAACTAAGTGAAAAACATGGCCACCAGGGGGGTTGCTTGCTTTCCGTATATGTACAGAGTGAAAACTTTGAAAACTATTGAAGTTCTATAATAAAATCAGGTGAGCGATACAGGGCATCATGGCCCTCTTGTTACATGTACAATGCATTAGATGACCTCTAGTTCTCGTGTTAAATATTTGAAAAACATGCGTTGATTTTATTCCAGCTTTCTATTCAAGCAGCGGTTGCTATATTCTTGTATAAAAAGATGAAGACCTATGACAACGATGAGTCCTCTACAAAGATTTATATGAACGCGGTAAATAAAGTTTATTGAGGGCTTGGCGTGAAACGGTTGTAACTAAAATTGGTATTTTTTTACCAAGGTTAATCACCTTGCCATAAAGTCTTTATTAGCGTTAAATCATTCTTTTTTTTTTTATCAACAATGGAAATTTAGGTGCCATTGCTCGTTCTGAGCAATGGCACCTAAATTTGCATTGTTTACAAAGGGATCAAAATTGCCCCTAAACCAGGGTTTTCAAAATAGGTTTTTAGTTACAACCGTTTCACGCCAAACCCTCGTTATTATCTAGATCTTTACTAATTAAGTGAGTATTAGACTTTTCGAGTGCATGTACTCTATCATCTTCGCTAGCCAAGGCTACTTCGTTTTGTCTTTCAGCATTCCCATAAGTATTTAATGTAATGTAATGGACAAATTGCCCTTGGCTAGCGAAGATGGTACTCTATTGGCTAATAACAAAGTGCATGATGGAGCTGACGTATGAGTCAAAGAACTGAGAACAACTGACTTGTAATGTAGCAAGGAAATTTGCACATGTGTTCTAGACATTATTAGATCAGTGACTATGTTTGCAGAATATCTATGATAATACACTTCAAAATGAACTCCATGAATATTTGGACAACACCCAACCTTTCACCCATTCCCACGTGCAGACAAATGTTGACGTCTCTGCAACAGGTGACATTTAGAAAAAACAATAGTTAGCAGTTTCTGCTTTTGCTACAATGTTTTCAATCCTATTCAATAATGATACTTCCGTTAATGCAGATTGTCCTTATATCTGCCAAGGTGTTTTCTGAATCGTCTGCTGCCCATTTATCGTATGTGGGAAAGGAATTTTGACAAGTGTTGAATTCTCTCAGGCTGATTTTCCAGTGCACTGTTATATATTAATCACATAAGTCACCGATAGCCTAGTGATTATGGCATCCGCTTCGTGAGCGAGATGTCGAGGGTTCGAATCCCAGTGGCGCAGTGAGATTCGTCATGTTATGGCAGGTTAATGAAGCGCCAGCTATTTAATTAATGGTACCGAAAGTACAGTGTATGTCTGCTCGGAGCCTGGTAAAGAGAATAGGACCCGGTAATTAAAATAGTGTTTGGGACTCGGGAATAAGAATAGTGTTTGGGACTCGGGAATAAGAATAGTGTTTGGGACTCGGGAATTAGAATAGTGTTTGGGACTCGAGAATAAGAATAGTGTTTGGGACTCGGGAATAAGAATAGTGTTTGGGACTCGGGAATTAGAATAGTGTTTGAGACACAGGAATAAGAATAGTTTTTGGGACTCGGGAATTAGAATAGTGTTCGGGACTCGGGAATTAGAATAGTGTTCGGGACTCGGGAATTAGAATAGTGTTCGGGGACTCGGGAATTAGAATAGTGTTCGGGACTCGGGAATAAGAATAGTGTTTGGGACGCGGGAATTAGAATAGTGTTCGGGACTCGGGAATTAGAATAGTGTTCGGGACTCGGGAATTAGAATAGTGTTCGGGGACTCGGGAATTAGAATAGTGTTCGGGACTCGGGAATTAGAATAGTGTTCGGGGACTCGGGAATTAGAATAGTGTTCGGGACTCGGGAATAAGAATAGTGTTTGGGACGCGGGAATTAGAATAGTGTTCGGGACTCGGGAATAAGAATAGTGTTCGGGACTCGGGAATAAGAATAGTGTTTGGGACTCGGGAATTAGAATAGTGTTTGGGACTCGGGAATTAGAATAGTGTTCGGGACTCGGGAATTAGAATAGTGTTCGGGGACTCGGGAATAAGAATAGTGTTTGTAACCCAGGAATAAGAATAGTGTTCGGGACTCGGGAATTAGAATAATGTTTGGGACTCGGGAATAAGAATAGTGTTTGGGACTCGGGAATAAGAATAGTGTTCGGGACACGGGAATTAGAATAGTGTTCGGGACTCGGGAATAAGAAAAGTGTTTGGGACTCGGGAATTAGAATAGTGTTCGGGACTCGGGAACTAGAATAGTGTTCGGGACTCGGGAATTAGAATAGTGTTCGGGGACTCGGGAATTAGAATAGTGTTCGGGACTCGGGAATAAGAATAGTGTTTGGGACGCGGGAATTAGAATAGTGTTCGGGACTCGGGAATAAGAATAGTGTTCGGACTCGGGAATTAGAATAGTGTTCGGGACTCGGGAATTAGAATAGTGTTCGGGGACTCGGGAATTAGAATAGTGTTCGGGACTCGGGAATAAGAATAGTGTTTGGGACGCGGGAATTAGAATAGTGTTCGGGACTCGGGAATTAGAATAGTGTTCGGGGACTCGGGAATTAGAATAGTGTTCGGGACTCGGGAATAAGAATAGTGTTTGGGACGCGGGAATTAGAATAGGGTTCGGGACTCGGGAATAAGAATAGTGTTCGGGACTCGGGAATTAGATTAGTGTTCGGGACTCGGGAATAAGAATAGTGTTTGGGACTCGGGAATTAGAATAGTGTTTGGGACTCGGGAATTAGAATAGTGTTCGGGACTCGGGAATTAGAATAGTGTTCGGGGACTCGGGAATAAGAATAGTGTTTGTAACCCAGGAATAAGAATAGTGTTTGTGACTCGGGAATTAGAATAATGTTCGGGACTCGGGAATAAGAATAGTGTTTGGGACTCAGGAATAAGAATAGTGTTCGGGACTCGGGAATAAGAATAGTGTTCAGGACTCGGGAATAAGAAAAGTGTTTGGGACTCGGGAATTAGAATAGTGTTCGGGACTCGGGAATTAAAATAGTGTTCGGGACTCGGGAATTAGAATAGTGTTCGGGGACTCGGGAATTAGAATAGTGTTCGGGACTCGGGAATAAGAATAGTGTTTGGGACGCGGGAATTAGAATAGTGTTCGGACTCGGGAATAAGAATAGTGTTCGGGACTCGGGAATTAGATTAGTGTTCGGGACTCGGGAATAAGAATAGTGTTTGGGACTCGGGAATTAGAATAGTGTTTGGGACTCGGGAATTAGAATAGTGTTCGGGACTCGGGAATTAGAATAGTGTTCGGGGACTCGGGAATAAGAATAGTGTTTGTGACTCAGGAATAAGAATAGTGTTCGGGACTCGGGAATTAGAATAATGTTTGGGACTCGGGAATAAGAATAGTGTTCGGGACTCGGGAATAAGAATAGTGTTCGGGACTCGGGAAAAAGAATAGTGTTCGGGACTCGGGAATTAGAATAGTGTTCGGGACTCGGGAATAAGAATAATGTTTGGGACTCGGGAATAAGAATAGTGTTTGGGACTCGGGAATAAGAATAGTGTTCGGGACACGGGGATTAGAATAGTGTTCGGGACTCGGGAATAAGAAAAGTGTTTGGGACTCGGGAATTAGAATAGTGTTCGGGACTCGGGAATTAGAATAGTGTTCGGGACTCGGGAATTAGAATAGTGTTCGGGGACTCGGGAATTAGAATAGTGTTCGGGACTCGGGAATAAGAATAGTGTTTGGGACGCGGGAATTAGAATAGTGTTCGGGACTCGGGAATTAGAATAGTGTTCGGGACTCGGGAATTTGAATAGTGTTTGGGACGCGGGAATTAGAATAGTGTTCGGGACTCGGGAATTAGAATAGTGTTCGGGACTCGGGAATTAGAATAGTGTTCGGGGACTCGGGAATTAGAATAGTGTTCGGGACTCGGGAATAAGAATAGTGTTTGGGACGCGGGAATTAGAATAGTGTTCGGGACTCGGGAATAAGAATAGTGTTCGGGACTCGGGAATAAGAATAGTGTTTGGGACTCGGGAATTAGAATAGTGTTTGGGACTCAGGAATTAGAATAGTGTTCGGGACTCGGGAATTAGAATAGTGTTCGGGGACTCGGGAATAAGAATAGTGTTTGTAACCCAGGAATAAGAATAGTGTTTGTGACTCGGGAATTAGAATAATGTTCGGGACTCGGGAATAAGAATAGTGTTTGGGACTCGGGAATAAGAATAGTGTTCGGGACTTGGGAATAAGAATAGTGTTCGGGACTCGGGAATAAGAAAAGTGTTTGGGACTCGGGAATTAGAATAGTGTTCGGGACTCGGGAACTAGAATAGTGTTCGGGACTCGGGAATTAGAATAGTGTTCGGGGACTCGGGAATTAGAATAGTGTTCGGGACTCGGGAATAAGAATAGTGTTTGGGACGCGGGAATTAGAATAGTGTTCGGGACTCGGGAATTAGAATAGTGTTCGGGGACTCGGGAATTAGAATAGTGTTTGGGACTCGGGAATAAGAATAGTGTTTGGGACGCGGGAATTAGAATAGTGTTCGGAACTCGGGAATAAGAATAGTGTTCGGGACTCGGGAATTAGATTAGTGTTCGGGGACTCGGGAATAAGAATAGTGTTTGTGACTCAGGAATAAGAATAGTGTTCGGGACTCGGGAATTAGAATAATGTTTGGGACTCGGGAATTAGAATAGTGTTCGGGGACTCGGGAATAAGAATAGTGTTTGTAACCCAGGAATAAGAATAGTGTTTGTGACTCGGGAATTAGAATAATGTTCGGGACTCGGGAATAAGAATAGTGTTTGGGACTCGGGAATAAGAATAGTGTTCGGGACTTGGGAATAAGAATAGTGTTCGGGACTCGGGAATTAGATTAGTGTTCGGGGACTCGGGAATAAGAATAGTGTTTGTGACTCAGGAATAAGAATAGTGTTCGGGACTCGGGAATTAGAATAATGTTTGGGACTCGGGAATTAGAATAGTGTTCGGGGACTCGGGAATAAGAATAGTGTTTGTAACCCAGGAATAAGAATAGTGTTTGTGACTCGGGAATTAGAATAATGTTCGGGACTCGGGAATAAGAATAGTGTTTGGGACTCGGGAATAAGAATAGTGTTCGGGACTTGGGAATAAGAATAGTGTTCGGGACTCGGGAATAAGAAAAGTGTTTGGGACTCGGGAATTAGAATAGTGTTCGGGACTCGGGAACTAGAATAGTGTTCGGGACTCGGGAATTAGAATAGTGTTCGTGGACTCGGGAATTAGAATAGTGTTCGGGACTCGGGAATAAGAATAGTGTTTGGGACGCGGGAATTAGAATAGTGTTCGGGACTCGGGAATTAGAATAGTGTTCGGGGACTCGGGAATTAGAATAGTGTTTGGGACTCGGGAATAAGAATAGTGTTTGGGACGCGGGAATTAGAATAGTGTTCGGAACTCGGGAATAAGAATAGTGTTCGGGACTCGGGAATTAGATTAGTGTTCGGGGACTCGGGAATAAGAATAGTGTTTGTGACTCAGGAATAAGAATAGTGTTCGGGACTCGGGAATTAGAATAATGTTTGGGACTCGGGAATAAGAATAGTGTTTGGGACTCGGGAATAAGAATAGTGTTCGGGACACGGGAAATAGAATAGTGTTCGGGACTCGGGAATAAGAAAAGTGTTTGGGACTCGGGAATTAGAATAGTGTTCGGGACTCGGGAATTAGAATAGTGTTCGGGACTCGGGAATTAGAATAGTGTTCGGGGACTCGGGAATTAGAATAGTGTTCGGGACTCGGGAATAAGAATAGTGTTTGGGACGCGGGAATTAGAATAGTGTTCGGGACTCGGGAATAAGAATAATGTTTGGGACTCGGGAATAAGAATAGTGTTTGGGACTCGGGAATAAGAATAGTGTTCGGGACACGGGGATTAGAATAGTGTTCGGGACTCGGGAATAAGAAAAGTGTTTGGGACTCGGGAATTAGAATAGTGTTCGGGACTCGGGAATTAGAATAGTGTTCGGGACTCGGGAATTAGAATAGTGTTCGGGGACTCGGGAATTAGAATAGTGTTCGGGACTCGGGAATAAGAATAGTGTTTGGGACGCGGGAATTAGAATAGTGTTCGGGACTCGGGAATTAGAATAGTGTTCGGGACTCGGGAATTAGAATAGTGTTCGGGGACTCGGGAATTAGAATAGTGTTCGGGACTCGGGAATAAGAATAGTGTTTGGGACGCGGGAATTAGAATAGTGTTCGGGACTCGGGAATAAGAATAGTGTTCGGGACTCGGGAATAAGAATAGTGTTTGGGACTCGGGAATTAGAATAGTGTTTGGGACTCGGGAATTAGAATAGTGTTCGGGACTCGGGAATTAGAATAGTGTTCGGGGACTCGGGAATAAGAATAGTGTTTGTAACCCAGGAATAAGAATAGTGTTTGTGACTCGGGAATTAGAATAATGTTCGGGACTCGGGAATAAGAATAGTGTTTGGGACTCGGGAATAAGAATAGTGTTCGGGACTTGGGAATAAGAATAGTGTTCGGGACTCGGGAATAAGAAAAGTGTTTGGGACTCGGGAATTAGAATAGTGTTCGGGACTCGGGAACTAGAATAGTGTTCGGGACTCGGGAATTAGAATAGTGTTCGGGGACTCGGGAATTAGAATAGTGTTCGGGACTCGGGAATAAGAATAGTGTTTGGGACGCGGGAATTAGAATAGTGTTCGGGACTCGGGAATTAGAATAGTGTTCGGGGACTCGGGAATTAGAATAGTGTTTGGGACTCGGGAATAAGAATAGTGTTTGGGACGCGGGAATTAGAATAGTGTTCGGAACTCGGGAATAAGAATAGTGTTCGGGACTCGGGAATTAGATTAGTGTTCGGGACTCGGGAATAAGAATAGTGTTTGGGACTCGGGAATTAGAATAGTGTTTGGGACTCGGGAATTAGAATAGTGTTCGGGACTCGGGAATTAGAATAGTGTTCGGGGACTCGGGAATAAGAATAGTGTTTGTAACCCAGGAATAAGAATAGTGTTTGTGACTCGGGAATTAGAATAATGTTCGGGACTCGGGAATAAGAATAGTGTTTGGGACTCGGGAATAAGAATAGTGTTTGGGACTCGAGAATAAGAATAGTGTTCGGGACTCGGGAATTAGAATAGTGTTTGGGACTCGGGAATAAGAATAGTGTTCGGGACTCGGGAATAAGAATAGTGTTCGGGACTCGGGAATTAGAATAGTGTTCGGGACTCGGGAATAAGAATAGTGTTTGGGACTCGGAAACTAGAATAGTGTTCGGGACTCGGGAATTAGATTAGTGTTCGGGACTCGGGAATAAGAATAGTGTTTAGGACTCGGGAATTAGAATAGTGTTTGGGACTCGGGAATTAGAATAGTGTTCGGGACTCGGGAATTAGAATAGTGTTCGGGGACTCGGGAATAAGAATAGTGTTTGTAACCCAGGAATAAGAATAGTGTTTGTGACTCATGAATTAGAATAATGTTCGGGACTCGGGAATAAGAATAGTGTTTGGGACTCGGGAATAAGAATAGTGTTCGGGACTCGGGAATAAGAATAGTGTTCGGGACTCGGGAATTAGAATAGTGTTTGGGACTCGGGAATAAGAATAGTGTTCGGGACTCGGGAATAAGAATAGTGTTCGGGACTCGGGAATTAGAATAGTGTTCGGGACTCGGGAATAAGAATAGTGTTTGTGACTCGGAAACTAGAATAGTGTTCGGGACTCGGGAATTAGAATAGTGTTCGGGGACTCGGGAATAAGAATAGTGTTTGTGACTCAGGAATAAGAATAGTGTTCGGGACTCGGGAATTAGAATAATGTTTGGGACTCGGGAATAAGAATAGTGTTTGGGACTCGAGAATAAGAATAGTGTTCGGGACTCGGGAATTAGAATAGTGTTTGGGACTCGGGAATTAGAATAGTGTTTGGGACTCGGGAATAAGCATAGTGTTCGGGACTCGGGGATAAGAATAGTGTTTGGGACTCGGGAATAAGAATAGTGTTCGGGACTCTGGAATTAGAATAGTGTTTGGGACTTGGGAATTAGAATAGTGTTCGGGACTCGGGAATTAGAATAGTGTTCGGGACTCGGGAATAAGAATAGTGTTCGGGACTCGGGAATAAGAATAGTGTTTGGGACTCGGGAATAAAAATAGTGTTCGGGACTCTGGAATTAGAATAGTGTTTGGGACTTGGGAATTAGAATAGTGTTCGGGACTCGGGAATTAGAATAGTGTTCGGGACTCGGGAATAAGAATAGTGTTCGGGACTCGGGAATAAGAATAGTGTTCGGGACTCGGGAATTAGAATAGTGTTTGGGACTCGGCAATTAGAATAGTGTTCGGGACTCGGCAATTAGAATAGTGTTCGGGACTCGGGAATAAGAATAGTGTTCGGGACTCGGGAATAAGAATAGTGTTTGGGACTCGGGAATAAGAATAATGTTTGGGACTCGGGAATAAGAATAGTGTTTGGGACTCGGGAATAAGAATAGTGTTCGGGACTCGGGAATAAGAATAGTGTTCGGGACTCGGGAATTAGAATAGTGTTCGGGACTCGGGAATAAGAATAGTGTTCGGGGACTCGGGAATTAGAATAGTGTTTGGGACTCGGGAATTAGAATAGTGTTCGGGACTCAGGAATAAGACTAGTGTTCGGGGCTCGGCAATTAGAATAGTGTTCGGGACTCAGGAATAAGACTAGTGTTCGGGACTCGGCAATTAGAATAGTGTTCGGGACTCAGGACAAAGGTATCTCATAAGGCAGAAATGGGCGGACTCTATAATCAACAAACAATTTACCTATCTTTACTTTTTATATAGGTTAATGCTGATTTCCTGAAGAGTGACGAAAATTACTAATTATTAACCCTTTCCCTCATACGACAATTCTGAAGCAAACGACTTTGAACATATTTTGTCAAAAATTTGAAAATCTCTATAATTAAATGGTTAACCTATAACTAAAAGTGGAAAACATGTGGCAAAAGGAGAAATTGCTCGTTTTGAGCAATTTCTTCTTTTGTCATTATGTTTTCAAAAAGACGTCTGCTGCAGAGACGTGAGAAAGCATCTATATGAGGGAAAGGGTTAAACATATTTTTACAGATGAAACTTCAAGATGTTATGTCCGTGATAACTGCAATAGTTTGTTTTGTTGCCATCATCACCGCAGGCTGGTTGGGTTTTTCATACGTGGAACATGACCAGAAACACAGTGATGTTGAAAACGATAGCACTAGTCCATTGCTAAGTGCTCCAGTATCCTCTAACAGTAACCGTGTTGGTAAAACTAATAAAGAACACTATAACGGAAAGATAGCCGCAGTGTTGATGGGCTTGAATTTACTAGGTGAAGTCATGGCCGGATTAGCTATATGGGCAAATTATAAATTCAGGGCTTATTTGCGGACACGGCCCGGCTTTCTGACCCCAGAACAATACGAGACACATGTCATGACCTGTGCGTCAATATAAAATGGGCAACGCTCTCCCACCGTCGAAATTTTGGATCTGATGAAGTCAGTTTTCAGAAGTCCAGATAAGGAGGGGGTAATCCGCCCTTTTTCCCACAATTTCTCTCTTATTATTAAAGCAAACCCTATGTTGTGGGTACTCAAAAGAATCGTCTCACTGAGACGATTCTTTTGAGTACCCACAACATAGGGTTAGAGGGTAAAATAAGGATTTCAGAACATGCAAAACTCCCCTTATCTAGAGCTCTGCAGTTGTAAGGCTTACTGTCTGTGTTCTTCGGATTATTTTTGTTACGTCATACCAGACAGCAGCGCATCATTTGTGATGATATCAAAGAGACCCCAAGCAACAAGGAGGGAAGCCAGTGCTAACATTTAAAAGGTAATTGGTATGGTATTGGGTTGGAACCATCTCTCTAAACGCCTTCCGTCTAACCACATCAATGACCTTTCCGACGCATTTTGATGTATGTGTAGCAGACAACTTTTGAAAACATGGCAAAGGAAACAAAATACTGATAATGAGCATATTCTCTCCTTTTGCCATTATGTTTTCACACTTTTTCGTCACGTTTCAAATATTTTTCTACTCAAAGGATTGCATTGAAACTTCTGACAAATGTTTATATCAATGTATATGATGGGTTCACAAAAGGGGGATAATCAAAATATATTTATATCAGAGTTTTCTGTAAAATATTCAAATTACTTTTTTTCTGCTCAAAGGATTGCATTGAAACTTCTGACAAATGTTTATATCAATGTGTATGATGGGTTCACAAAAGGGGGATAATCCAAATATATTTATATCGGAGTTTTCTGTCAAATATTTAAATTACTTTTTTTTTGCTCAAAGGATTAGATTGAAACTTCTGACAAATGTTTATATCAATCTTTGTGAAGGGGGATAATCAGAGTTATTGCCCCTTTTCTGTCAAAAATCAGAATTTTCTGACAAGGCCCCGGCAGGTGACACACGTGCTCCGGGGAGCACTCCATTCTAGTATTTCTCTTATGACTCATGCTCTTATACTCTCTCATCCGGTAAATGGTTAAACTGACACAATCCGGATACTGTTGGCATACCTGCCTTTTTAATTTTTACATTAACCTTTATCAACATAAAAAAAAATCGGCAGCAGATGACTTTTACACATGCCCACAAAATAAAGAAAATATCTATACAGAGAAGTTTATTTAAGAAATACAGTTAAAAACGTTGTGACAAATGGAAAAATTTAAGCCAACTTGCCTCACATGTACAAAGAACTAGCGATATACTCTGGTTGTATTAATACACAATATTTGTGTTTCTGTGCAATCAATTGTTTGGAGTTATTGTTTTTAAGATAAGTTATTAATTATTTATAATAGTGTTTAAATAAAAAAAATAAACAAAGCGTGTTTATTAATCATATATAAAAATGTACAGAGTCTATATATTTAAAGTGGAAATCTCTCTGATAATCAACGAGCGAAATTTAAAAAAAAAATATTAGTAGAAAAAATATACTTTGAGGCACTTTTAATTCCTTTGGCAACTGCTTAATTTATTGCTTATTGTTTTTACGCCGCTTTCAATAATGTTTTGCTTATTATGTCGTATAAACATAAAACATGAAAATAACGATGACGTCAGAGCGCAAGACATTCTTATGAAATAACCAAAACACTTCGAAGTTTAGGTCTTTTTCCCTTTCCTACATACAACAAATCTGCATTAGTGGACTTTGAAAACATCTAGACGAAAGTATGAAATAATCTCTGTAAATGAAAGTATGATAATTTAACAGAGTTGAAAACATTGTGACAATAAAATAAATTGCTCATTATGTGCATTGTTATGCCCCCGGAATCCCCGATTCGGTGGGCATCTAGTTTTTGGTCTGTCTGTCTGTCTCTTTGTCTGTCTGTCGATTTTTTTTTTTAACCTTGACCACTACTTTTGAACCATAACAGGTACGGCTACCATATTTCACATGTGTATTCCTTGTGACATGACCTTTCTGTCAGTACCGAAAATGTTTACCTTGCGACCTTGACCTTTGACCTAGATGTTGCCATTCGGGGGATCAGTGTTTCACAAACACATCTTGTTTTCTTTTGGAACAATGTTAACAAAAAGTGCGTCTATAAGTGGGAAAGGGTTAAATGAGATGGAGAGCGAGATAGCAATCGTTTATACTGATGATCTGGGAATAGTTCTATCTGAGGCAAATCGGTTTTGACTGACATTTATAATTTGCATCAGGTAATAATTTAAATGAGAATTTGGCGTCATCCCAAATCGTTGAATAAGCCCTTGGCAAGTAATCGGAGTATTGGATTCGAGACAGGCTATCTAGGTCCTAACTCGTTCGAGGCGGTCAGAGTGGAGTGCTATTGTGCTACGAGGCATTTTGCTGGTAAGCCCCCAGTGAATAATAACATTTCCCACTTGTAAACACATTTTGACGAATCTGCAGCAGACGGCTTTTGAGAACAAAGTTGCAAATGGACATGTTGCTCATAATGAACAAGTTCTCTTTTTTGCCACCATGTTTTCAATACTACGCAGTAAGCTTTCCTTGATTTATAGAGAAGTCCAACATATTTGCCAAGATATTCTAAAAGTCGTCTGCTGCTGATTTGTTGTATATGTGGGAAAGTGTTAAAACGGCGTAAACCCCAAAATAAATCAAATAGATCAATCCAAACATTGAGTTAGTGTATGTATGCGTGTTAACCCTTTCAGCGCCAAAGGCAATATTCAGGTTTTAGCAAACAATACTGATTCAGGCGAGTCAGCTCGTAACGAGCTGTCTCACCTGAAATCAGCATTGTTTGCCTTTCAGTTATCAAAATAGTCCAAAAATTGTATTACATGAGAAATGTAGACGCCCGATTTTGAACCTGTGAAGAGTCTACTTCAAACAATTCGGCGCTGAAAGTGTTTTAAGCACGCATTACCTTGCCCCAGCTTTCGGTATGACGTGGTGAGTGGATGATGAACGGTTCCCCTTGACCCGGGTCGTACAGATTGGTCTTCGCGAGTGGAAACGGGATTCCGTTATCTGACGTAAACAATACGAGAGTGTCGTCTGCAAATCCGGCATCTTTAAGCTCTTTCAAGAACAACCCGACACCTTAAACGAAAATCAATTAGGTGTGGAATATATACATTACGCAGGACACATTTAGCTATATTAATTGTGTTGTTGTCGTACTATCCGACTAAACTGTATATTAACCCTTTTTCCCGCATACGACAAGTCTACAGCAGATGATTTGAAAACATCTCGACTAAAATATGTTAATTATCTATAAATGAAACTATATTTAATGAATAAAAGCGACGTATACGTCAAAATGAGCCTGCAAGTGGGAAAGGGTTTAATGAGCCGCAAAGTGTTGTGTTGCACAAGTAAACTGTAAAATCGCATTCGCAGTCATACCAGATATTTCACTGTTCGCCTGTATTTCTAATGTAATGTCATGTAATGTAATTATAGGGACTAATTGCTCTGATCGAGCATACGCTTTCCAGCTTCTATATGCCCATTTAGTAGTGTACACTTTATAGTGTACAAGCATCTGACAGGTGCAGATACATTCAAGAGACAGAGTTAGATACAAGGGATACCCTAGCTCTGACAGGTACAGATAAATTCAAGAGACAGAGTTAGATACAAGGGATATCCTAGCTCTTTCCGAAAAGACTCCTTGGTTCTTTAACGTGCTCAGTGTATAGCACCGATATACGCGAGGCACGTTTGCCTGGAATGGACCTCTAGTTGAGTGGGAGACACTTAAAGCACTTCAGAAAAATCCAGAACCCGGACTGGGATTTGAATCCCAGACCTCTGGATTGACATTTCAGCGTGCTAACGACTAGACCACCGGGCCATTCGTTTAGCAGAGACAAATATAAAATGTATCTGTAGAATTGAAGACCAAATTGTTCCTATTCCGTAATCATTTGCATTCTACCATAATTTGGTATTGAACTGAAGAATTTCTTAACTGATGCAGCTTATACATGACCGATTTAGAGATGTGTTGACGTTTCGATAAGGCATCACTAAAAGGGGCGTGGACATTATCCTAGTGAGACTATACTGTGTACAATGTTGTCATAGGTGTCGTATATGAGCACATCCGTGAGAAAAGGTTTTGTGAACAGTGTCGATCCAGATCAACCCTGTTCACATTTTACATGTACATGAGTGTATTAGAAGCTTCTTCAAACTTTGGCACTGATCAGAAATACCAACTTGTAAATATTCTCCTGAACGGGGACATATTACATTTTGACAGTTTGTGAAACATCTTGAGAGATTGTCTGACTGCACAACACACTTTCGTGAAGGATACATCACCCAAAATTGTTTGATGTGTCTCATATGAAAGAGATATATGGCGTCATATCCTGATCAAATATACTGTTTCAACAGTTGTTCAGTTATATCACGGCGTTTCATGTGTACATTACCAGTTACTACTGGTCCATTTATCCTGACATCAGCTAGTCAGCCGTTATGCTAGCCCTGCAACCCTGAGCGCCCATGAGGGCAGCCATTACTAA
The DNA here is from genome assembly GCA_031761405.1 of Serripes groenlandicus. NCBI lineage: Eukaryota > Metazoa > Mollusca > Bivalvia > Cardiida > Cardiidae > Serripes > Serripes groenlandicus. The sequence goes on along the minus strand of JASEVX010000001.1, from coordinate 182,041,379 downwards.
CGTTTTTAAAGTATTTGGTATGATCGAACCCGCTACCTCCCGCACCCGAGGCGGAAGATGTACCAATACACCACCAGCACTTACCAACCTGGTAATTAAGTTTGTGTTTTTCTTTCCACCTTACGAGATACATCGTGTACATACCCTGATCAAATCGACTGTATGTTTTATAGAAGTTAGCCAGGTCCTGGCGGGCCGCTGGGGTGTCGGGTACGTAATATGGTACTTTGACGTCCTCGGGTTTATATACTACCGGCTTCCAGTCCGGTATGACGCCAGTCCCCGGCGTCGTCCCGTCCCCGAAGTTCTCACAAAATTCTCCAAGCTTTCCCCCACCACAACGATGGACGTCGAAGAATCCAATGTATAGTAGAAACGGTCTGAAAACAAGGAATTCTTATTAGTTCATGCTTACCTAAAAGTGATAGAAATTTCTCCGTGAATTATAATTTTATAAACTCACAACGAGTTTATAGCCTTTTGCAGTGAGTTTATAACTTTTCAGTTTAAGGAACTACTTTTGTCTCGATGTTGTAAACAGTATTTAAATTCGCAACTCCTGAAAGTATGACCCTTTGCTTTTCACTCCATTAAAGAAATTTCGATAATACACTGAAACAAACAATTATCCTCTATTTTAATTGAGTTATCTCAATATGTAGTAGCAAAAAGAATCCATATCACAAATAGTCAGTCGTTGATTCATTGTTTATTTAATGTGTTTCTAACTTCATTTTTAAAGAAGAAACATAGCACACTAATATTCATGACTGATTGGCATTAACATACGAGGTGTTATAACACTTGAATCCGTTTTGATGGGACATCTACTAGTTAAATACGTAATTAACATTTGGTTTGCATGAAAGTCGGGTCATATAGTAGACCTGATAGATCAGATGGTAACCTATTGTGGATAGTGGTGATCACATTTCTCAGGCGGAAGTTTTATCATCAATGTCTACTTTAAAAACCGGTAAAATGTGTGGTATTGACCGTGTCTCTAATGAACACCTGATACACGGAGGCCTTATTCTGAAACACTATTTAACGTTTCTATTTGATTTGATGTTTTGTTATAGTTTTGTTCCTATTATGCTTAAGCGTGGTACTATAATAACCCTTCACAAGGGAGGCGGCAAGCCGAAAAATGACTCCAACAGTTATCGTGCTATAACACTTTCCTCGTCTATTTTGATATTATACGAGAAAGTGTTGTTACAACGTCTTCACAAGTCTATTAATAAACCGTTATATCCGCTCCAGGGTGGGTTTCAGTCCAATATGGGTAGTCCTATGACATCCTTTATTCTTCATGAAAGTGTAAGATTTTCTAAAGAGAATGACAGTAAGTTGTACGCTTGTTTTTTAGATGCTCGACAAGCTTTTGACCGAGTCTGGCATGACGGTCTATTTATAAAGTTATTTGAATTTGGCATTTCGCTTAAATTGTTAAATACCATAATTGCTATGTATTCTAATATGTATAGCAGTGTTGTGCATAGAGGCTTTTACTCAGACTGGTTCCCTGTTCTACAAGGTACCAGACAGGGTGGAGTTATGTCACCGTTTTTGTATCTAGTATTTATTAATTCATTGCTTGAGCAATTAGTTTACAGTCAGTTAGGATTTCAAATCGAAGGGCTCCATTTGTGTGCCCCGTCTTTTGCAGACGACATGACCCTTCTCTCTTTATCCATTACTTCTTTAAAAAGTATGATTGGTATATGTTACAAATACTCGTGCTTATGGAGATACCAATACAACTCCAACAAGTGTGCAGTTGTCACTTTTAATGAGTCCAAGCGTGCTTACAAACGCAGTTCTCGTTCATTTGTCATGGGTAATGAAATTATTTATGAAAAAGAGGAATACAATCATTTGGGAATAGAATGCAATAAATACGCTGACTACTCTTTACTTACTAAACATATTGATAGGAAATTAAGGGGGACATTTTTCGGTCTTATTAAGGAAGGACTACACGTACATGGGCTTAATCCCTTAACCAGCTATAGTATCTACAAATCTATTGTTATTCCTAAAGCGCTGTTTGGTTGTGAATTTTTACAGCCGCTTCCTGATCGAGACATGTTGACTTTAGAGAGATCTCATAGACTATGCTTAAAACAAATCCAAGGTCTAAGTAGTAGATCAAGAACAGATATTGTACTTGGTTTACTTTGTGCTCTGCCTCTGGCTGCCGAAATAGAGAAGAGAAAACTTGTCTTCTTCGGTCAGCTGTGTCGATTAGAAAGGGACTGCACAGTCAAACGTTTGTTTTTATTACGTCTTAGTTTGTTTAAGAATGGGTCTTCCGATTTCGGGTTTATTTCAGATGTTGTTTCTCTGCTACATAAATATAATATTTACAATAGCTTGGAAGACTATTTAGCTTATGGTGATTTTCCTAGTAGATATGTTTGGAAACATTGTATTAATACAAAGGTTCGTAACTACTATATAGAAGAATGGAATGTTCGAACGTCTTCGAGCCAGTTTGTCTTATACAGTAAACTACAGTATCAGTTCTCTGCTAATCCAGTGTGGGACTACGCCAAACGTAATCCGAATATGCTACGTGCTTGTTTTTCTATCGCCCAATTAATTGCATACACGGCATGCACTGATTACTCCCATTGCTCGCGGTGTAGTCATAGTGATATTAAAACAAGTTTGACTGAGCATATTCTGATTAACTGTTTGTATGTAAGACCCCTCTCGGATTCCTTTCAACAAATAACTTATGTCAAATTTGGTAGTAGTGCTTTCAATATGCTAGAATCTTTGGATGGTAAGGAGTATGTTGAAGCTCTACTCGGTTTGAATCTGAACTTGAACAGCGTACTGCTTAACAATTATGATATGTTTTACAAACATGTGGTACTATTTCTACATAACGTATGGAATAGTTACAAGTACTTTGTACCGGGTTGAATAAATACTGTCAGTATTATTTTATGTCATGTTTGTTTTGTTTGTTTGTGTGCTGTTGTAATATTGCATGTATTAATTGTTGAGATATGTTGATGTGGGTATATTTCTGCACGTTTTTTTTTTTTTTGCATCCCCTTCTCTATGAACGCTTTTCTCTTCGTTTCGGTCAAGCGTTTCTTTAGTGGGAAGTTATTATCAACAATTGCATTTAGTTAAATTCAGCTACGGTGCATCTCATATACTGACATTAATTAATTAGATTATTTTTTGTATATTGTCTTTCACTCTGTTTCTCTCTCTCTCTCTCTCTCTCTCTCTCTCTCTCTCTCTCTCTCTCTCTCTCTCTCTCTCTCTCTCTCTCTCTCTCTCTTCTCTCTCTCTCTCTCCCGCTCTTTCTCTTCTCTCTCCCCCTCTCTCTCATTCATAATGTTGTATATTTCAATCGAATTTGTTAATAATTGTCTTTGTTATTTTGAAATGATCTTCCATTTGGGAGGAAATAAAGAATAATAATAATAATAGTTAAATACGTAATTAACATTTGGTTTGCATGAAAGTCGGGTCATATAGTAGACCTGATAGATCAGATGGTAACCTTTTTCCCGCTGTAATTGACTTTAACCCTTTCCCTCATACGACAATTCTGTAGCAGACGACTTTGAACATATTTTGTCAAACAATGGAAAATCGCTATAATTGAATGGATAACCTATGACTAAAAGTGGAAAACATTGTGGCAAAAGGAGAAATTGCTCGTTCTGAGCAATTTCTTCTTTTGTCACTATGTTTTCAAAAAGTCGTCTGCTGCAGAAAGAGGCGTCAGAAAGCGTCTATATGAGGGAAAGGGTTAAACGACGTTTGCGCTTTATGTTATGTACGACTAAAAACTAAAAAAAAATCGAGTAACATATACCAAGATCTGCCAGTACGTTCGTGCAGTCTGATCGTGATATACGTTCTTCGGTACGTTTGTTTGTATCAACATTAACCCTTCCGCTGCTAAGAGCAATTAAAGCCTCATAATGTGCTTCTCTCATGAAATCTCCAGTTAGACATTAAACCTTACCAAATGTTCCGTTTGGACGAAACTGGAGTGGTCCAATTATGAACATGGAATATTCGATTTAGTGAATTTCGGCAGTGAAAGAGTTAAGGTAAGATATATAACAGAAGCATCCACTTGTAAGAAATGTTAAAAAAAATCAGTGAGGGACGATAACGATGTGAGAATCTAACGGATGAATGTTATATCAGAGACAATAGTGTCCCTGGTTATATAGTGTTCCTTGTTATATATTGTCGCTGGTTATATGGTGTCCCTGGTTAAATATTGCCACTGGTTATATATATTGTCCCTGGTTATATAGTGTCCATGGTTATATAGTGTCACTGGTTATATAGTGTCACTGATTATATAGTGTCATTGGTTATATATATTGTCCCTGGTTATATAGTGTCCCTTTGTTATATAGTGCCCCTGGTTATATAAATATATATTGTCCCTGGTTATATATATTGTCCCCCGGTTAAATAGTGTCCCTGGTTGTATATTGTCCCTGGTTATATAGTGTCCCTGCTTATATATATTGTCCCTGGTTCAATATATTGTCCCTGGTTATATATTGTCCCTGGTTATATGTACCTTGTATCATTTTTAGAGGTCTGCAAGAAATCCCGTACATACTGTTTCATACACGTGATATTACGACCGACTTGATTTAGATCGTGATTCTCCTCCGTCTGTTCATAGTCGAACTTGTACACGGCGTCTGGTCCCACGTGTTTCTTACCGATTATACCTGTAATTAGTCGTGTGTTTATTTGAGCGCCGCTTTCAACAGTAAATCAGTTATATCACCACATTGCCTGTGTAAATTTCCAGTACCATCTGTCTTATTCATCCTGACACCTAAGCGCCAGTCGTTATATTATCCCCGCCACTATGAGGGCCAAGAGGGCAGCCATTAGTTTATTTTTTTTGATAGGCCCGAAGAGAGATCGAACCCTGGTCTCCCTCTCCCGCTCCCAATGAGCACGCTTCAACCACATCAAACATATGAGCCGTGTCTATCATGTTGGGGTCTTAATGCATCTCTGTTCCGTGAAGACTCGGACGAGTCTGTAAATTCGTACATGGGCAGTCCTACCAGAGACTCCCCTCACCGTTCACATATTTGTTATATGTAGATACCTACAAGATCATCTTATGACAAAAAACCTGGAAGTTTAGCCCCCCCACCCCCACTAGTTATATGCCATTCGGTTATAACAATTATCAAAATGTAGAATTATTATGACCCCAAATAATGTCTTATACCTTAGCAACACCGTTAAAAAGCCGTCAGATGTACATGTTTATTTATTTGCAATTTAAGTATCAATACATGCTATAGCATTATATTCCCTGTGTCATCACGTAATCAATTGTATCTACCTGCATTACAAAATAAAATGCAGTTTTTCAATTCACTTCTGTGTTATGTAATCATTTTCCTCGTACTGAGTGAAACTGAGGAAACCGCAATGATACATAAATGTTACAAATAATGCTTAACCCCTTGACTGTCGAGTTTGTGAAGCCTGCGTCACCAGTATAGAGTCAGGCAATCCGGCACACTTTAGCGCCGTGTGACTAGGCCCTACCTAATCTGTTGACTGTTCAACTCCACATTTTTATCTTGATATTCCTTAAGGTAGAACGCGCCTCTAAAAAAATATTCGAATTTCCTCACGAAATTTTGCATCACTATAATACAGCATATGCCCAATAAGATTATGTTCTTACTTTTTTCGTATCTAAAACAGTTTTTAAACTACGAGACCTCAAAGTATACCACTGACGTCACTATTTAGACGTCTCTCAAATGTCCCTAGTTAAAACAACAGTAGCTGATAGTTTGGTCAATTTTAGGTTGATAGCTGCGAAATTATATCACGATTTGCATCTTAAGAATACCTTCACGTACATGTAATTTTCTTCTTTGTGTCGTACGTTTAAAAAAAATAACGCGTCTATAACGTCACTTTTCAGGAGCGAAATGACGTCGCGTTTCGCGTAAGAAAAGGCGCCCTTTTTTCATTTAAAAAAAATCTGTACATTTAATTTTTGATTTTTTTTAATCTATTCATTTATAATTTTATTAAAAATCGTTTGATATCAAGAAAAGTATACCTTACCGACTTCTTTTTTTCACAATATCAGTTTTTCTAACCCCTACTGTAGTGCATCACGGAGCGTGAAATGCATTAAAATGACAGGTTTGCCTCGAAAGCTACTCATCAGAGATCACTTAACTTGAAGAAAGTTACCGAAAAACATCAAGCAAATAGAGAACTCTATCCTTTACCAAGAAAACGTATTGTGGACATATAACATTTTGTCCAACATTTTTCAAACAGCTGTAAAATTGTGAAAATTATTTAAATATCGTAGATTTTATAAAGGAAAACACTAACTAAGTTACATTTTCGCTGCCGGCATTGCCGCGCTGTGTCTGCTATACATACATGAAACCGATCGAAAGGAAGGAAGGGGTCCTTTACACATAGCATCAAGGCATCCTTCAGCAAGGTAAAGCTTTTTTTATTATCTTACTTCATACATCTTTAAATAAGGATATATGTGCATATAACCATATAGTACAACACTCGTTATAAGAGAAAAATAATAACTTTCGTTGCACATGCACTTTACCGGGAATAAATAATTATATATCGCGGGAGGACATTCCCGAACATCCTTCTCTCAAATTTAATCATGACTGTCTCTCCTATTTGTTAACCACTTCCAACATACAGCAGATAACTTTTGAAAATATTGTGGCAAAAGGTGAAATTGCTCATTATAAAAATGTTTTATATTTCTCACAACAGTTTCGCAATTTTAAATAATTATTCTTTGTTCTTTGAGTATTTAATGTTTTTTGTTTTTTTTCGAAATGTTTTGAAAGTTTTAAGGAGCATATTTATTATACGTGGGAAAGTGATTTGTAAAGAAATCTAAATACATCCTATAAGTTACTCAATTAAATTCCCAATTGTATCGCCTCGATACATTGCGCCCGGTAAAGTGCAGACTAACATAATTTTCAGTTATAGGTCAACACCTGCTGTAATAAAATTCTTACCATCTTTCAGAAATGTTGACCTATTCACAAGATGACGAATGGCTTCCACCAAATAACTTTTTAAAGAATGGAGCGAATAGTTGGGCCTATTGTAGAGACAAAGGCCCGTGAATCTTGTGAAAGGACGTGCGCTCGAAAACACTTTGATGAGATCCGGGCTACCCTTTCTACATTTCCAGCGGTAGACGATTCACGTTGTTACTATTATTATTTATTTTATCATAATTATGATTCCGGTCAAACGAAATTTAAAAACAGGCATGTGACATTTGCATTACCCCTTCCACGAATATGGGCCATGTCCGATATCTGTAACATATTGAAGCGTATAATGCATTAATTGTGTTAAATAATTAGGGTAAAGTAAACCCTTTCCCATTGTAGACGCATTCTGAAGCAAACGAATATTAAAACATTGCAACAAAAGAATAAATTGTTCATCTTCTACTTTTGCCACAGCGTTTTCAATTATATTCAATAATGAGACTTACATTTATAGAGAATATCCATATGTTTTACTAAATGTTTTTAAAGTCGTCTGCTGAAGACATTTTGAACTGAACACTTGCATAATAATGTAAAATGTCCTTCACTATGATGGCTCAAAAATGTTTTATTCTAACGGAAATGTGTTTCACAAAAACACCAATAGAGCTCCCACTAATAACGTTCTACTTATTCTGTTTTTAGGGATTTCAAAGGAGTGGGGATATTTCTAAAATCAATTCTATATCCGTCGTTGAATAAGTAAATAGGAATTTGTCTTTTGATTATAAAATAATGGTGTAATTAGTCGCCGGGCAGAAGCCCGCGACTTCTATTTTTAATAGGTTTTCGGAAATCACATGGGAGGGGGGGTTATTATTAGATTTTTTTTTTTTAAATGTCTTGAACATATTACAATTGCGTTTGTTTAAAAACACTAAGTTATGACACATCTAAAAATGAAATAAATATTCCGATGTTTTAAGTATGTGCAGTTTCTTTATTTTGACTGGCATTTACGTTTTTGTGTTTTATTTACGAAGACAAAACAGTCCCTATTAGCTAGACTGCGATACTTTATTTTCATAAACTATGTAATCAAAAGGCGATAACTACAAACCTTTACGTCGCACAGTCTATAATTTGTTTACATACGCGCACCTGCTTGCAATAGACTATCGAAATGAAAAATCACGTCGAATTCTCCTTTTAATAGATAAGTATCAACATAAACTGGTAACAGAAACACAAATAAGAAATCATTTGTGAAAATATGTCTCAAATATAAGCCTGTTTATCGGTCGTGAACGTCGAAACGCCTTTTCCTCAGTGCGTGACCTAGTTTCATATTGCCAAAATGTAAACAAAGCGAAGTAACCGGAAGTAAAATGTAAACTTAGAAAAGTGACTTGGTTATGCAGACAAAAAATGTCGCACGACAAGTTGATTTCTTAAACGTCACAAAACGAGTGCATGGGTCGAATGTAGGAGAAAGAAAGATAATATAGAAATGCTTTTTTCTCTCGAATGCAGTGGAATAAAACATGCACTAAAGCTTTGCCTGATTTTTTATTCACTTTCTTCGATGTCTGACACTACGACTCGATGAAGCCTGACACGAGGGTCAACATTTCGAAAGAATGCTCAAACACCTTATTACAGATAGATAGCTAATATTACACACTTAAATGATTAAATATATGTGATATTAAATGTTTATTTGGCTTGAAACAAATTAAGAGAAGAACAAACTCTGATAAACAATAGATTTAGAAATAAAGAAAATCTGCTCTTTCGCACCCAATTAATTTCATACTTGCCACATATATTGTATGCATCAACGATTTAGATAAACAATTTAGCTGATATATTGTTACAAGTGTGGTCTACTTGTGAAATAATTATTATTAAAAAGGAGGAAGTTCATGTCTTCAGCAATTTAACCGTTTTCTCAATGTTTTAAGCGTTTAAAGGTTTTCATTGTTGGTTCAGACATGGAAAGGGTTAAACAGCTTTTTATTGCATGTAGATTTAAATCCCAAAATTTATTAATTTGTTGTGGTTTTATTGACAAATACAAAACATCCAAAATCCTGACCAAAATAAATCCTGAAATTTGTAGACCTATGTGGAATTTCAAAAATCCTGGAATTAGTCCTTATGAAAACATTATGTGTATGTTTAGACTAATGAAAGTCAAGAATACATGTGTGTTAAAAAATAAATCAATGAAGTCTTTTCCGGCGACATTGATGCCTTGCATCAACTTTCTCTTGTAAGATATACTGAAAAGACGCTTTTTTTAACAGATGAAGTTGACTTTCTGTACGAAACACCGTTCGAAACACAACAGCCTTCCCAACGTCTTAAAACGCCAATGTAAACTGACACTGATTAAAAGAAAACTGGTATAGAGCCGGCTTGAACTGATTGGGAACATTACATGTAATATATGTTTTTAATTAATGTACATGTACATAACAAACAGTGTATAGTTTGGGTGTATAGTCTATTGATAAACGTCTACAATGAATAAATCAGAAAAAGAGACGATTTTGGAAAAGTATTATTTCAATCCTAAAATTGCGGGTGCATATATGGGTCCACAAAAAGTGTTTATTGACTCAACGCTTTCATTATCAGTTTGAATTAAAAAAAGGCGACGTTCGCTTTGAACAAGAAATAACGATTCTAATGTTCATCATATACTAAAGATGTCAGCGATTTCAACTTCTTAAAACAGTGGTCGCATTTTTATTAGAGAATTCACGTACACATTTATGAAACACCTTTTCACATTTTAAAAATCCCCCGTCTTGTTCATGATGACATATTTAACTAAAGAAGTTTATTCTTGTAAACAGAAATATGTTGTTATCATTTTCTTCCCACGCTTTCCAGTTTAAACGAAGTCATTCCGTCGACATTGACATACCCGTAAATAGTCATTTTAATATGATAATTCATATTACCTACGTAAACATATGATGCTGAATTGCTTGAGAGATGTTACTCTTTTTTTTTCTTCTTCTGTTCTATGTGTCTGAAAATGCTGATCTACATCAAATTAAATGTGGAATCCGAAAATACCCCCACGTTTATCATTTTATTCTGTTCTCTCTTTTCATATGCACCACTTTTAAAGTAAAACATTTCTTTTCGCGATTATAAAGGAAAACATCATGTTTCTCAAATAGGATTCATTACATAAATGTATGAGGAAAGTGGGGTATTAAAATGATTAATGTGTTTGGGGTTTTATTACGACCGACTCACGATATGATCTTTTGTACTGTATTTCGAAATATATAGGTCCATCCGTGACCTATAATGTACCCTTACTCTTTCTGTTGTGTTATTTTTTTTTTCTTTAACACAAGTCACGTTCAGTCTGTATATAAATACGATATTGTTTAAAAACTGTTCGCTTTATTTTCCATTTATAACGATTTATACTCTACCTTTTATTAAAATTGCATTCAAATTGTGTTATAATTGGATATAACTGACCATGGTAATACTTAAGTGTGAGATCACTTTTTTCAGCTAAAAGACAAGTTTTAGTCATGTCATGTGGTTTTTATTTCGCAATCCGGTTTCAATAGAACGGATGGATGATTGAACGTGTTCTAGTTTCCTCCCTCCTAAAAAATGAGAGATGGTTACGTGACACGACACAATGTACGTTTATCAACAAATCATTATTAAATACCAAGATCGGTATTCATTTCTTTCTTCTCTTCTGTATACACAATTCAGTCAAATGCTTCTACAGTGGTTAACGTCGGGGATTGAAAACCGGGCGTCCCTGGTTCAATCCCCAGTCGTGTCACAACGGTCATGGTAGAGTGCCTTAAGCAATGCACATTTTCTAGCCTAGTACTGGTTTGTTTACTCAGGGATCATAAATAATTGAACTGTGGTCGTGATATAACTGAAATAATGTCGAAAACGGCATAAAACCCCAATAAAACAAACAAACATATGCTTCTACAACTTTCGCAATAAATGTCAAATTTAAAATAGCTCATAATCTGATCTTATTCTTTAAAACCTTCAGAGCACGCTTTTCATGTGTTGCGCTATCCATTTACGCCCACGTAACTCCAGTTCGAATCATATATATACACGCAGTTTTCGGAAAACGAGTTATAACACGTTCTCACGTAAAAACATTATAACACGTTACACATATTTTATAAGTATGGATAGGGAGGATCATATATTATTAAATTTTATTGCCGACTGAATAACATAACTGCAACAAGGACCATTGTTCCAGCTTACACATAATGTATATCTAAAATACACTCTTTTTAACGTCATAACTGAATAGGTAAAGGGGTGAGATAAACTGATATTGTGAAAAAACAAAGTCGGTAAGGTATATTTTTCTTGATATCAAACAATTTTTAATAAAATTGTAATTGATTAGATTAAAAAAAATCAAAAATTAAATGTACAGATTTCTTTTAAATGAAAACAAGGCGCCTTTTCTTACGCGAAACGCGACGTTATTTCGCTCCTGAAAAGTGACGTTATAGATGCGTTATTCTTTTTAAACGTACGACACAAAGAAAAAGATTACATGTACGTGAAGGTATTCTTAAGGTGCAAATCGTGATATAATTTCGCAGCTATCAACCTAGAATTGACCAAACTATCAGCTGTTGTTGTTTTAACGAGGGACATTTGAGAGACGTCTAAAAAGTGACGTCAGTGGTATACTTTGAGGTCTCGTAGTTTAAAAACTGTTTTAGATACGAAAAAAGTAAGAACAGAATCTTATTGGGCATATGCTGTATTATGGTGATGCAAAATTTCGTGAGGAAATTCGAATATTTTTTTAGAGGCGCGTTCTACCTTAAATTTCTTAAATTGACAAAGAATTCTTAGGTGAGCGGCCCTTCGTAACATAAATGGACAAGAGCACCGCGTACGGCACAGACGCTCGACTGATAGAAAACAGGAAAAAAGCTGAGCTGAGCACAAAAAATCTTAACCGGACGACCACGCCGCCGCCGCCAACAAAAAAACCTTAACCGGACGACCACGCCGACGCCGCCAACAAAAAACCTTAACCGGACGACCACGCCGACGCCGCCAACAAAAAAACCTTAACCGGACGACCACGCCGACGCCGCCAACAAAAAACCTTAACCGGACGACCACGCCGACGACGCCAACAAAAAACCTTAACCGGACGACCACGCCGACGACGCCAACAAAAAACCTTAACCGGACGACCACGCCGACGACGACGACGACGCCAGGGTCATGACAATAGCTCTCGTTTTTTCAAAAGTCGAGCTAAAACTGGTTAAGCTCCCAACAGTCAATACTTATAATAATTCAACTGGAATGATAGTTAAGATTACTAACCAGTTCGAATATTGTGTTCCCCTAGGATGTTCGGAATACTTTTCACGGCATCAAAGGACTGAAAGTGATGTTCTCCGTGATGAAGCCCGTACATACCATTCTGGTGCTGGGGTAATCCGGATAGGATAACAGCTCTGTAATGTTAACCATTAACCACATATAGACGCTTCCTGACGACTGTTGGATAGACGACTTTTAAAAACATCGAGAAAAGAGGTCATATTGCCCATAATGAAGAATTTCTCCATTTTCCTAAATGTATTATCAACTCTATTCTAAAATTAAACGTGATCTGTAGTTGTTTTCAGTCTTGTTCTTCAAATAGTTTTCAAAGTCGTCCGCTGAAGATTTGTTGTATGTTGGAAAGGCGCGACTCGCGATAACTCGAACATGTAATAATTTAAATAAATCGCCGAACTCGCGATAACTCGAACATGTAATAATTAAAATAAAGCGACTAACTCGCGATAACTAGAACATGTGATAATTTAAATAAATCACCTGACTCGCGATAACTAGAACATGTGATAATTAAAATAAATCACCTAACTCGCGATAACTAGAACATGTACTAATTTAAATAAATCGCCTAATTCGCGAAAACTAGAACATGTGATAATTAAAATAGAAATCGCCTAACTCGCGATAATTAGAACATGTGATAATTTAAATAAATCACCTGACTCGCGATAACTAGAACATGTGGTAATTAAAATAGAAATCGCCTAACTCGCGATAACTCGAACATGTGATAATTTAAATAAATCGCCTAACTCGAAGCGGGAGACCAGGGTTCGATCGCCGGTAAGGTCATTCCAAAAACAAAAAAAAGGTAGTAATTGCTTCGTAAGGTTGGTGGAATTGGACCCTGGTTATTTACCAAGGAAACATCGTGATGTAATGGAAAAATAAATGAGCCGTCCCGCGAGAAAACCAACATAATGGCATCTGCGTAATGTATCGATCAAGATCAGCCTGCGCAGTCCGCGCAGGCTAATCCGGGCTGACACATTCCTTTTCAGGGGGATAGAGGTATAGAGTAAGTATTTCTGAAATAGAAAATCCATAGGAGGCGAAAAGTGTTTATCCGGGTAAGCCTGTGCGGCATGCTTAGGCTGATCCGGATCGATCAATTACGCAATGTCCACAATGTTGGTCTTCTCGCGATACGGCTCACATACTGTTGAAAGCAGCGTTAAACACCCTTCAATCAAACAAACAAAAAACCGCCAAGGACAAATTCAGCGAGATAGGGTTAATACTGATTCATATGATTATCGACAAACCTGCTGGGCGAACAGCTGCTGACGGATGTAAATCCGTTATTGAAAACTAAACTTCTCTTCGCTAGATCATCAACATTGGGACTCTTTATACTGTTTCATATGATTATCGACAAACCTGCTAGGCGAACAGCTGCTGACGGATGTAAATCCGTTATTGAAAACTAATCTTCTCTTCGCTAGATAATCAACATTGGGACTCTTTATACTGTTTCATATGATTATCGACAAACCTGCTAGGCGAACAGCTGCTGACGGATGTAAATCCGTTATTGAAAACTAATCTTCTCTTCGCTAGATCATCAACATTGGGACTCTTTATACTGTTTCATATGATTATCGACAAACCTGCTAGGCGAACAGCTGCTGACGGATGTAAATCCGTTATTGAAAACTATAATCTTCTCTTCGCTAGATCATCAACATTGGGACTCTTTATACTGTTTCATATGATTATCGACAAACCTGCTAGGCGAACAGCTACTGACGGATGTGAATCCGTTATTGAAAACTAAACTTCTCTTCGCTAGATCATCAACATTGGGACTCTTTATACTGTTTCATATGATTATCGACAAACCTGCTAGGCGTACAGCTGCTGACGGATGTAAATCCGTTATTGAAAACTAATCTTCTCTTCGCTAGATCATCAACATTGGGACTCTTTATACTGTTTCATATGATTATCGACAAACCTGCTAGGCGAACAGCTACTGACGGATGTGAATCCGTTATTGAAAACTAAACTTCTCTTCGCTAGATCATCGACATTTGGACTCTTTATCTTGTCGTTACCGTACACACCAAATTGAAAGCCTGCATCGTCCCCTGTTTTAATGAGAAGAATACAGTTCATATGTTGCTTTACCTCAAATTTAGGAAAATGCCCCAGTTCCACCATCGATACTTAGCGCTATGTAAAACTTAAGAACTTAAGAGCGTATTTCATCATGTTTTGTTTTTTCTAATAAGAGTGTCTACATATTCTTAAATTTCTTGACAAGTATTGTTTGTCAGCAATTAAGTCTTTATGTCACCATAGTCAATTTCTTTTGCCGTATAAAATTGAGTTCCAGCCTTACTTTAGATTTTAAGTTCTACTTTTAAAAAGCGTTAAGTATGGTTGGGTGAATCGGGGCTTGTTAACATTCTGAACCAGTTAACCACAGAGGGATTCATAAATCTTTGACTGAACATTTAGCACGTATATCTTATAGCATGAATAAGCAGGCAGGTATATACATCTACACTTGTCATAACATAAATATGGTTAGCCTTGGGTTTCTTTGGAAACTGTTCGTTCATGGTTTTTTTTATTGGAGAGTCTTGTTAGCCGAGTCGAAAACGACTAGGGCTATCATTCCAGTGGTCGTGAGCTCGATTTTTTTATTAATTTCATTGTGGCGATCAGAAAGTTCTAAAATATACAGTTACCGAAGATGATGAGAACATTTTTCCAAGCGTCTTCAGTAAATATCGTTGATATTAACCAAACGAGTGTGACAACGAATATCATGGTGACAAGTGTCTTCACATGTAGAGTATATCACTTCACACCCCTGGAAATCGAGTTATCCTTAAATGTTTGTATTTATTGTTCAAAGGTTATAAAATATGCACCTACCTTAAATGAAGAGAACGTTTTTCCTGACCTCCTTAGCTAATAATGTCGATATTAACCAAACGAGTGTGATAACACATCTCATGGTGATAAGTTTCTACTAATATATCACTTCATACCCATTGACATCGATTTATCATTAAATGTTTGTTTATAGTGTTCAGTGGTTAATACATATGATACATCTATCCAGCGAGTAATGTCGATATTAACCAAGCGAGTGTGAGATCAAATCTGATGGTGACAAGTTTCTTCACGTAATAACACAGTATCGTAACATGAACCTGGGAATCGATGTATCGATCATTTAGTGATAATTTTCATTGTTCAATAGTTATAAAATATACACCTACCTAAAATGATGAGAACGTTTTTCCTGGCATCACCAGTGAATATCATCGATATTAACCAAACGAGTGTGATAACAAATCTCATGGTGACAAGTGTCTACGCATAATAACACAGTTATCGTTGCATATGCCTGGCAATGGATTTATGATTAAATACATTGTAATACGTTTCATTGTTCAAGGGCCGCATTCTTTATGAGCCCGTCCATAGGAAAAAGGTACACGTCGGCATTTCCGCACATCGTAGTTTCAGATCAACAAGTCTTTGCAACGGTTCCGTCTATTCCTAATCCACTTGACATAAGCTTCGAAAAAGCATGCATACGTAATAAGAGCCGTTCCACGAGAAACCCAACATTATGGACTCTGCGTAATGTATCGACCCAGATCAGCATGTGCATTCCGCGCAGGCTAATCCGAGCCAACACATTCCGTCTCAGTGGGATGGAGGTATAGATTAATCATTCCTGAAAAAGAAAATTAACAGGAGGCAAAAAGTGTCTGGCCGGATTAGCCTGCGCAGCATGCTTAGGCTGATCCGGGTCGATGCAGAGTCCGCAACGTTGGTTTCCTCCCGTGACGGCTCTTATGTGAACATTGTAGATATACATATATCAACTGTCCACACAAGGCAATTTGTACCTATTCCCATAGACGGACTCATATACATATTTACTTTCTTTTGAGCATGCGCTTCGAGTGCGAGAGGTGGCGGGTCCGACCCCCGGCTGAATCATACCAAATACTTTACATAAATATCATTTATAGACATATACTCACTGACCGTCGAAAATAACCCATCGCGTATCTGATATAGTCTATCAGAGACATATACTCACTGACCCGGCGGAAATAACCCATCGCGTATCTGATATAGTCTATCAGAGACATATAAACACTGACCAGGCGGAAATTACCCATCGCGTATCTGATATAGTCTATCAGAGACATATAAACACTGACCAGGCGGAAATAACCCATCGCGTATCTGATATAGTCTATCAGAGACATATAAACACTGACCAGGCGGAAATTACCCATCGCGTATCTGATATAGTCTATCAGAGACATATAAACACTGACCAGGCGGAAATTACCCATCGCGTATCTGAAATTACCCATCGCGTGTCTGATATAGTCTATCAGAGACATATAAACACTGACCAGGCGGAAATTACCCATCGCGTATCTGATATAGTCTATCAGAGACATGATATAAACACTGACCAGGCGGAAATTACCCATCGCGTATCTGATATAGTCCATCAACAAATTATTAATGTGCAATGCTATTTATTAGCAATGCTTTTACGGTTGTATGTACTCAGAAAAACAAACTCGCAATTACAATGTTTATAATAAAAGCTCGTCAAAGGTTAATATTCAATTTGGTATTTGAGATTACTCTAGATCCAGATCAGAATGTGCATCAGTACATCTATGCGCAGTATACAAAATATCTAAAATGGTACAATGCGTATAATATACACTTGGACAAACAGTTAAACACAATATATTTTATTTATCTCATTTGCTCAATTTTATGAAATTTCTACATTTAGAATACAGACAAATGACGACTGAAATGTTTAAAGATGAGTCAGTATGCATTTACTCAGGATGGTCAGACATTGCTTACATAAGCTTGTTTAGAAGCGTCTGTCAACTAGTGATAAGTCGGATAAGTCTGTACAAGTTGACACGCTTATCTGAACCTACACCGTTTGGAAATATCAAAGTGTACCTTTGGCAATGGACATAAAATGGTCATAGTTATTACTGTATGCATGTACAGTTCTAGTCTTATATCGACATTACATATATTGCAATCAGGGGCGTAGCTTGGCAATAACAATGTGTAGGCCCTCTCGTGAGAAAATCAACATTGTGGACTCTGCCTTAACTATCGACCCGGACCAGCTTAAGCATGCCACACAGGCCTACCTGGATAGACACTTTTCGCCTCCTGTGGATTTTCTGTTTCAGGAATGACTACTCTATACATCTATCCCCCTAGTACGGAATGCGTCGACCGGATCAGTCTGCGCGGACAGTGCAGGCTGATCTGGTCGATACATTACGCAGATGTCTTAGCCGCAGCTGCAATTTGGGGCATTTTGAGAAAAAAATGTGTATGCACGTGCCTACAGTGCATAAAGGGAGCTACGCCCCTGGCAATATAAAATCGCATTCCAAGTACAGAAGCCTGGACTAGTACAGTTCGAGCTGCCTTGGATGTTCTCACGTGTCTAAGTATGATAATATAAGTTCTCTTCTTTCTTTTCTTTTTTTGAGTGGGGGTGGGGTTTACGGTTACCGGTAGTAAGTTACCAGTACTATTGATCCATTTATCCTTAAACCAGCGAGTCAGTTGTAATCAAAGGGGGCCGGCACGAATTTTTAGTCATATATAGTGTAAATATAGACTATATTTACACTATATATGACTAAAAATTCGTGCCGGCCCCCTTTGGTTGTAATGCTTAACCAGGGACACTATATTATATAGTGTCCCTGGCTTAACCCACAAAACCTGAGATCCTACTGCATGCTACCATTTATTAAAAATCAAACTCGCGACCTCCCACACCCGAGGCGGGCGTTTTACCACTACGCCACCGAAGTGGTTGACTAATATATCCAATTAAGCATAAGGTACTTTAGATCATGTACAGGTTTACACTTTACCGCACCGGAAATTCCCAAACATTTTTTTACTTTCGGTTTCGATTCTATTTATTGAGGAACGTTTTGAAACACCCAGTTAGGACTCTGACAGTAGAAATTCACATTTGAACCGAAAATCACCGTGTTTTGAAAGAAAGAAACTTTACGTAAGTATATGCTGGGTTCGTTTAACTTGCTTTACAACGAGAGAAATTGTTTTTTAAATGATTTAAAACATTTTCAAACAGTTTATTTTAGACATATTTCACTTTCATTTTCGAGTGATATTTATATAAATGATGTCAACAACAAGAATGAGTCACAATAAACCCTCAGTAATGCTTTCGTTTTGCGACTTTCAAAACTTTCTTTTACTATTCTATAGCTGACTGCAGACATTAAATAATTACAAGTGTCTTATTTCGTTCAATATTAAGGGAACACTAGATTTGCTACTATACATGTAAGTTTAGTATTATATAAGTTTTATCTTCAGATTAGGTAGTCCTTCAAAAAAAGACATCGCGTATAAATGCTCATTTTTCATTTTGTTATTATCCTGCATATTCGGTTGACCAATAATGACAGATGATAAAACGAGAAACCGAAAGTCTAAATTATTTGGAATACAGATTAGGCAAAGAGAATCGGACACGGAGAAATAAAAAGTGGATTAGGTATATGAGTTAACCCTTTACCACATGCAAAAAATATGCAGCAGATAACTTTTAACATATAAAGGCAAACAGGACTAGTGGTAAATCTGTGTAATATAAGGCATCATTATTTGCTAGAGTTGATAAATTTATTAGCAATTTCTCCTTTTGTCACAATCTTTTCAAGTCTCGTTTTCCACAGACACATCAAATAGCGTATTGAGGTTGGAAAAGGTTAAAATAAAGCAAAAGACATTTAGTTCTATTGCGTTTCACTACAAAATAAAGAAATCGGAGAATTTGTTGAATGTCAAGCTTTTAATTTTCAATCATAAATTTGAAATTCTAAAAAAAAGGACCACATATTTTAATGGAATTAACCCTTCCCCTCATATAGACGCTTTCTGACGCCTCTGCAGCAGACGGCTTTTTGAAAACATAGTGACAAAAGAAGAAATTGCCACAATGTTTTCCACTTTTTGTCATAGTTTATCCATTCAATTATGAAGATTTTCTATTTTTTGACAAAATACGTTTAAAGTCGTCTGCTGCAGAATTGTCGTATGAGGGAAAGGGTTTACTATTTATCAATATCTAATTTATCTGTGACATTCCACTCTTCACAATGCAACTGCAGGCACAAGTTGTATGCTGTCTGTTATTTGTTTAACCCTTTCCCTCATACAACAATTCTGCTGCAGACAACTTTGAACATATTTTGTCAAAAAATAGAAAATCTCTATAATTGAATGGATAACCCATGACTAAAAGTGGAAAACATTGTGTCAAAAGGAGAAATTGCTTATTTTGAGCAATTTCTTATTTTGTCAACAATGTTTTCATAAAGCCGTCTGCTGCAGACGCGTCAGAAAGTGTCTATACGAGGGAAAGTGTTAACCCTTTACACAGTTGCAGATAATTTGGACACATATATAGAAAAACCTCTATAAATGAAAGACTTTAGTATTCTTTATTGAATAGTGTTAAAAAAAGTTGGCAAAGGACGAAATTCGCCATTATGAACATTTTTTCCGTTTGCCACAACATTTCAAAGGTATTCTTCTGTAAACTGGTCGAAATGTGACTGCATGTGGATAAGTGATAATTGAAAGATAAATCAGTTAATCTGTAAATGAAACCCTCAGTCAGCAGCTTGCCATCGGAAACAGCTTGCTTTGTAGCTATTCATAGACCTTCACTGAAGGTACACAGTCAGAGCTCTAGATAAGGTGCATGTTTTAAAATCCTTATTTGACCCTCTTACCCTATGTTGTGGGTACTCAAAAGAATCGTCTCACTGAGACGATTCTTTTGAGTACCCACAACATAGAATTTGCTTTAATAATAAGAGAGATATTGTGGGGAAAAGAGCTGAATTGTAACCCCTCGTTAGCTGGACCTCTGCACTGTAAGTTATCTCTTTCCCATATATACAACAAATCTGTAGTAGATGACTGGGGAACACATTAAACCTAAAATATGAAAATTTGCTATGATTTGAAACAGTTATTGAATAAAGTTGTAAACATTTTGGCAAAAGGAGAAATTCCTATTGATGACCATTTCTTCTTTTGCCAAAATGTTTGCTCTCTGTCTCTCTGTCTGTTTGTCTCTCTGTCTCTGTCTCTGTTTGTCTGTCTATCTGTCTGTCTGTCTGTTTGTCTGTATGTCTGTCTGTCTCCTTAAGTTTCTTTGTGTGTTGCAAAAGGCTTCTGCTGCAGAGGTGTCAGAAAGTGTATGTATGTGGGAAAGGGTTAGCTGATAGAGATGTCTTCTGATGACTAATATATATCTGTTCACATTTAAGACCCTTATCACCTCGCAGACACATTTCGAAGCATCTGCAGCACACAGCTTTTGAAAACATTGTGACAGTCACATAAAGAGAAATTGCAGAAGATAATGTTGGAAACATTGGAGTAAAAAGAGGAAATGCTCATATGGATCAGAGTACAGAATCTGATATGCCTCAATAATTTTGAAAGCTTTGCTATGTTTTGTTTTCTTTTGTTATAGATTTACACAGTCATATTGAGCCAGGATGTCATCCGGCATCCATGTTTCAAATCTGCCGGACAGCGCCACAGAGAAGCAGCTGAAGGTTTATTTCAGTAACCCTAGATATGGGGGTGGGCATGTCAAACAGATTCTACACCCTCTACCACACGACTCTGCTGTTGTACTGTTTGAAAACACTAGAAGTAAGCATGGCTCCCAGATACACATACAATAAGCCTTTAACCCTTCATATTTGTAGACTCATTTTGATGCATCAGCAGAAGTCTATATTTGAAAACATTGTGTCAAATTGCTAATTACAGTTAAGAACATCATGAAATTGACAATCTGAGCGGAACGTGATTGAATCGTGAGCGTGATTGAAATGAAGTTGGAAAGCTTTGAGAGTGGAACGGAATTTTGCACTCTGAACGAAACAATCATAATGAATGAAAAAATCCAATTACATGAATGCTTCGCTCGTTAATTTGAGCGGTTGCAACAATTTACTCGATAATTATTTTACGAAACTACTTTTGATACTCTCTACAACTATATAGAATACATTTTAAAACATTTTGGCAAAAGGAGAAATTGCTCATGATAAGCAATTTATTCTTTTGCCACAATGTTTTCAACTCCATGTTATAGCTAAATATTTATAAAATATAAAGAGATTTTAAAACAATTTTTTTTTCAAAATATTTCATAGTCATCTTTTCCAGATCTATTTATTGTATGTTGGAGAGTGTTTATCATTCTCCTGGTACAAAGAACTTTCATTGCCCCTGCTATTGACAAGTTTGAAACAATTGTTGGAAATGGAAATATCTCTCAAATTGAACAAGTCATCTTATTCCACAAATTCATTTACTCAATTCCGTTAGTATTCCAGATTCCTGTAAATTCAAATTTTTACGTAGATTTTACCAGAGACATGTCTCTGATTTTACCAAAGGGAAAGACTCTTAAAGGAACAAATTTGGCAGAATGTTAAAATTTCAATTTTTTGAAGCAGTGGGAAATGTGCATAAGGAGGAAAGAATATAATTCAAAAAGTTACGGCATTCAATATAAATTCAAATCAACTTTCACTTTTTCACAGTCATATATCTAGAACTAGCGATAACTCAAACAGGTGATAATTTTAATGTATTATAAAAACTAACAAGAGAAAGTTGATGCAAGGCATCAGTGTCGCCGGAAAAGACTGCATTGATTTATTTATGTATTCTTTACTTTCCTTAGTCTATTCAATCATTAGGAACGCAGTAATGAAAACATTTCTTTATAAATTTTATATACATACCTATACATTAGGGTATCTATAAAAAATTAACGAAATGTGTACACATTTATCTGGCTTAAATTTAATTTTGCTGTTGTTACTTATTTAAATAATAGTATTCATTCATATAATTTCAATGTTTGTCAATCTTATTCGAATCACAAGGTAAATATCCTGGTATTGCTTTAAAGGGAGGTAATTTGAAGAAAACAAAAGTCTTCAAAAGGAGAAATATATCAGCATTACCGTCTACAGTTTAAATTGTTCTATTGTTTGTAGATTTAAAAATGTTCTTTTTTTCTTATTTCTACATGTACAACGAAATATTGCGGCTTCTCTTTGACGCTTTGCGTCAAACATTCGTCTTGTACTTGTCTAAAATAAAATAATATCACTCGCTTTTTCATATCGAAATGCGCATGCGCAAAAATCGATGTTAAAGGTCACGAAACTACACAACAGAATAAGGTCTATATTTAGCTTAGAAACAGTTCCTACTTTAGATATTCATGGATTAACATTATTAAATGAATTCTACACAAATCAAGACATCTCTTTGAACATGAAAACAACATTTAGTAAGTTAAAATTGCTATTAAAAGGAGAATCCGAAATTGACCTCAATGATGACACATAAGAGTCTGCATTAGGGGGTGTTGGTTCACGTCTTGAAGGGACCACTTTTGTCTTCGTAAATAAGACAAAAAACTTAAATGCGAGTGAAATAAAAAAAAACTGCAAACATTAAAAAATCGGAATATTTATTTCATTTTAGATGTGTCATTTATTAGTGTTCGTAAACAACCACAATTGTAATATGTTCAAATCATCTAGATTTGTTTCTTTCTAATAATAAGCCGCCCTCCCATGTGATTTCCGAAAAGCTATTAAAAATAGAAGTCGCGGGCTTCTGCCCGGCGACTAATAACTATTTTTAGGAATTGATCTGGCTTTTGAAAACAGCAATTCTGATTAATCCTACAGTTTTAACTTGATTGGTTAAATAATGATATGTATACTTACCAATTTTAAAACTTTCTATGTATGATCTTATTACTGGCTCGGTTTAATAATTATACACTTTATATATACCATTTGTAAAATTTTCTATACATCATCTCATAACTGGCTCGGTTAAATAATTAATCGCCGGGCAGAAGCCCGTGACTTCTATTTTTAATAGGTTTTCGGAAATCACATGGGAGTGGGGGTTATTATTAGATTTTTTTTTTTAAATGTCTTGAACATATTACAATTGCGTTTGTTTAAAAACACTAAGTTATGACACATCTAAAATGAAATAAATATTCCGATGTTTTAAGTATGTGCAGTTTCTTTATTTTGACTGCCATTTACGTTTTTGTGTTTTATTTACGAAGACAAAACAGTCCCTATTAGCTAGACTGGGATACTTTATTTTCATAAACTATGTAATCAAAAGGCGATAACTACAAACCTTTACGTCGCACAGTCAAATTTGTTTAGATACGCGCACCTGCTTGCAGAGACTATAGATATGAAAATCACGTTGAATTCTCCTCTTAATAGATCAGTATCAACATAAACTGGTAACAGAAACAAAAATAAGAAATATTTTGTGAAAATATGTCTCAAATATAAGCCTGTTTATCTGTCGTGAACGTCGAAACGCCTTTTCCTCAGTTCGTGACCTAGTTTCATATTGCCAAAATGTAAACAAAGCGAAGTAACTGGAAGTAAAATGTAAACTTAGAAAAGTGACTTGTTTATGCAAACAAAAATTGTCGCACGACAAATTGATATCTTAAACGTCACGAAACGAGTGCATGGGTCGAATGTAGGAGAAAGAAAGATACTATAGAAATGCTTTTTTCTCTCGAATGCAGTGGAATAAAACATGCACTAAAGCTTTGCCTGACTTTGTATTCACTTTCTTCGATGTCTGACATCTTGAAACGAGGGTCAACATTTCGAAAGAATGCTCAAACACCTTATTACAGATAGTCTATCATAGATAGCTAATATTACACACTTAAATGATTAAATATATGTGATATTAAATGTTTATTTGGCTTGAAACAAATTAAGAGAAGAACAAACTCTGATTTATAAACAATAGATTTAGAAATAAAGAAAATCTGCTCTTTCGCACCCAATTAATTTCATACTTGCCACCTATTAAATAGTAATGGGACTCGCAACTGGCATTTCTCTTGCGCCAAACATATATTGTATGCATCAACGATTTAGATAAACAATTTAGCTGATATGTTGTTTCAAGTGTGGTCTACGTTTTAAACATATGATGATAATTTTTAACATCTGTGAAATATTTATTATAATTATAATTAAAAAGGAGGAAGTTCATGTCTTCAGCAATTTAACCGTTTTCTCAATGTTTTAAGCGTTTAAAGGTTTTCATTGTTGCTTCAGACATGGAGAGGGTTTAATAGCTTTTTATTGCATGTAGATTTAAATCCCAAAATCATTAAATGTATTAATTTGTTGGGGTTTTATTGACAAATACAAAACATCCAAAATCCTGCATGACCACAAGAAATCCTGAAATTTGTAGATCTATGTGGAATTTCAAAAATCCTGGAATTAGTCCTTATGAAAACATTATGTGTATGTTTAGACTAATGAAAGTCAAGAATACATGTGTGTTAAACAATAAATCAATGCAGTCTTTTCCGGCGACATTGATGCCTTGCATCAACTTTCTCTTGTTATATACTTATCTAAGTATAAATGAATTACGAAGGTGACAATAAATAAAAGCCATAAACATAAATCGAGGAATCCTTTGAACACACCAATAACTTAACCCTTTCTCACATATGGACGCTTTCTGACGCCTCTGCTACAGACAACTTTTTGAGAACATTGTGACATAAGAAAAAAGTTTGCTTTTTCAGCTTTTTTCAGTAATTATATCTGCATTTACAGGGATTTTCTAAATTTTTGTCCACATGTTTCTAAAGACGTCTGCTGCAGATTTGTTGTATGTGGGAAAGAGTTAAAGTAATGTATGCATGGTCCCTTTCGAGTCTGAATCCACTGTATTTTCCAAGGGTTTACAGAAATTTTCAAAACAATTAATTTAAACAGCGTACTTTATGATCATGAGATATCAGAAGGTACATAGACATAATTATTTACCCGGCCACAATAGCTTAATAAATTCTATGTGGCTGTCAGTTTATTATTATTCTATGAGGATTGCCAATCCTCCTTTACCATAGGTCCCAAGTTCAATTACTGTAAAATCTGCCCTTGAGATTTTAACGTACTAAAAAGCATGAGTACTGGTTTAGCCCTTTCCCACATACACCAAATCAGCAGCAGACGTCTTTGAAAACATCTCAACAAAACTATGGAAAATCTCTATAAATAAAAGTATAATTATTAAATGGAGATAAAATAAATCATTGTGGCAAAAGGAGAAATTGCTCATTATGAGAGATTTCCTTTATTTTCAAATGTCATCTGCTGCAGATATGTCAAAATGCAAGATCTACAAGTGAATAAGTGTCCAGGAAGCAGACATTTAGATGTGATTAATATGTATAAGCTAAGAACTAGTTTGCATAAGTTTAACCCTTTCCCACATATAGAATCTTTCTAACACAGCTACAGAAGTCCGCATGTGAAATCATTGTGACAAAGGGAAAAATTGCTATAGATGAGCCATTTCTCCTTTTGCAACAATGATTTCAACTTTTTTTTTCAATGATTATACCAAAATTTATTGACATTTCTGAGTATTGACCAAAATAATTTTAAAAAGTCATCTACTGCAGAATTTTTGTATGTGGGAAAGGGTTAACCAACAAATCTGCGCAGACGACTTTGAAAATATCTATGCCAAAATAGGGATAATGTCTGTAAATGAAAGTCTGTATTTATCGTTTAGAGTTGCGATGTTTTCAAAAGTCGTCTGCTGCAACAGAAAGAGTCTGTATGTTCACTATGTTGAAAAGGGTTAAACTTAATATTTCATGTTTAATTTACCTGGATCATCAAACATAATGTTAGAGAACTTTTGTGTATTTTAGCTGTTAGAGATATTGTCAGCAAGCAACACATATTGGGAGAGCAGAAACTGTCTGTGAAACCTCTACCTAGACAGGTAAGTGTTTAGTTGACTCTTTGTGTCGCCTTTCTGTGAAACCTCTACCTAGACAGGTAAGTGTTTAGGTGACCTTTTGGGTCGCCTTTCTGTGAAACCTCTACCTAGACAGGTAAGTGTTTAGGTGACTCTTTGTGTCGCCTTTCTGTGAAACCTCTACCTAGACAGGTAAGTGTTTAGGTGACCTTTTGTGTCGCCTTTCTGTGAAACCTCTACCTAGACAGGTAAGTGTTTAGTTGACTCTTTGTGTCGGCTTTCTGTGAAACCTCTACCTAGACAGGTAAGTGTTTAGATGACTCTTTGTGTCACCTTTCTTTGAAACCTCTACCTAGACAGGTAAGTGTTTAGGTGACTTTTTTGTGTCACCTTTCTGTGAGCAAGGGTGACATATTGGGATCAATTTTATGCCCTTTTTAGCTCCCCTGTTGCATGTCTGACCACATGGCTGACTGTCTGTCTGGATTTTAATAGCTTGGTTTTAATTTTATTAGCTCACCTAAGCACGAAGTGCAAGGTGAGCTTTTGTGATCACCACCGTCCGGCGTCCGTCTGCGTCGTCGGCGTCTGTTAACAATTTCCTACAAATGACTTCTTCTACTAAACCAATGAACAGATTTCAAAATAACTTCACAGGAATGGTCCTTAGGTAGTCCTCTTTCAAAGTTGTTCAAAGAAATTAATTCCAAGTAGAACTTTGGTTGCTGCGGCATCAGAAAAGGGGAAAATTACCAAATCTTAAAAAATCTTCTTGTCCAAAAGTACTGGCCCGATTTGAAAATTATTTTGCACAAATGTTCCTTGGGGTAGCCTCTACCAAGATTGTTCAAATATTTCCGATCCGTTGAAAAACATGGCCGCCAGGGGGCGGAGCTTATTTTCCTTATATGTGCATTGTTAAAACTTTAAAAAATTTCTTGTCCAAAAGTACTGGCCCGATTTGAAAATTATTTTGCACAAATGTTCCTTGGGACACTCTTTACCAAGATTGTTCAAATATTTCCAATCCGTTGAAAAACATGGCCGCCAGGGGGCGGAGCTTGTTTTCCTTATATGTGCATTGTTAAATTTTGAAAAATCTTCTTGTCCAAAAGTACTGGGCCGATTTGAATTTTTTTTTGCACAAATGTTCCTTGGTACACCCTTTACCAAGATTGTTCAAATATTTTTGATCCGTTGAAAAACATGGCCGCCAGGGGGCGGAGCTTGTTTTCCTTATATGTGCATTGTTAAAACTTTAAAAATCTTCTTGTCCAAAAGTACTGGCCCAATTTGAAAATTATTTTGCACAAATGTTCCTTAGGGCACCCTTTACCAAGATTGTTCAAATATTTCCGATCCGTTGAAAAGCATGGCCGCCAGGCGTCGGAGCTAGTTTTTCTTATATGTGCATTGTTAAAACTTTAAAAATCTTCTTGTCCAAAAGTACTGGGCCGATTTGAATTTTTTTTTGCACAAATGTTCCTTGGTGCACCCTTTACCAAGATTGTTCAAATATTTTTGATCCGTTGAAAAACATGGCCGCCAGGGGGCGGAGCTTGTTTTCCTTATATGTGCATTGTTAAAACTTTAAAAATCTTCTTGTCCAAAAGTACTGGCCCAATTTGAAAATTATTTTGCACAAATGTTCCTTAGGGCACCCTTTACCAAGATTGTTCAAATATTTCCGATCCGTTGAAAAGCATGGCCGCCAGGCGTCGGAGCTAGTTTTTCTTATATGTGCATTGTTAAAACTTTAAAAATCTTCTTGTCCAAAAGAACTGGCCCGATTTAAAAATTATTTTGCACAAATGTTCCTTGGGGAACCCTTTACCAAGATTGTACAAATATTTCCAATCCGTTGAAAAACATGGGGGCTAGGGGGCGGAGCTTGTTTTCCTTATATGTGCATTGTTAAAACTTTAAAAAATCTTCTTGTCCAAAAGTACTGGCCCGATTTAAAAATTCTTTCGCACAAATGTTCCTTGGGGCACCCTTTACCAAGATTGTTTAAATATTTTTTATCCGTTGAAAATCATGGCCGCCAGGGGGCGGAGCTTGTTTTCCTTATATGTGCATTGTTAAAACTTTAAAAATCTTCTTGTCCAAAAGTATTGGCCTAAAAAGACTAAAAACTTTGAAAACTATTGAAGTTCTATTAAATCAGGTGAGCGATATAGGGCCATCATGGCCCTCTTGTTATATATAGGATCTGATATAGGATCTGGTGTGAGTTGTCATTTTATTAAGTTTTACTAAATGAGTACAAGAAATTTGTTATTAAGCGGGCCTTTGGCGAGCTTAATAACAAATTTCTTGGACGGGTTTAATAAAACTTAATGAAATGTCAACGAATGTCGGATTCTTTTTATCACATGATGAAATAGGAAAAGAAAATCGTTTTTTCGCTGTCAGAAAATAGTCCCAACATGTAATACTTAATAAACTGTTAACTAATCACACAAAATTTTTATTACCTATATTGGTCCCTTTACCTCCTCTATCTATTGTGACGTTTGTGTTTACCGTATATGCGTTCTATGCCATTTTGTAAACATTTGCCGATGAATACACAAATTGTGAATCGGTCATGTTATATAACATGTGTCACATATATAAAGAAATACGTAATGGGTATATTACATCGAATACAAGTATTGTCATGTGATAAAAAGTTATAACAGTGATGCATGGTGATGAGGAGAATAATTATGAGAAAATACATTTGAGGAAAAAAAATTATATCTGAAAAATTGTATGTACATCTATTACAATATGATATAGGGGTAATAGCATATATATTTGGAAAAGTAACATTTTCTAACAATGTGCAAACTTTTTTCTTTTCTCACAATTTGTTTAACCCTTTCCGACAAGAAGACGCTTTCTGATGCCTCTTCAGCAGACGACTTTTGAAAACACTGTAGGAAAAGGAGAAATTGATCATGATGCCACAATGTTTTTAACTCTATTCACTATACATTAAATCTATAACAGATGAGTTTGAAAATATCAAGGCAAACACATGGAAAATATCTTTAAACAGGATTAAAATTATTGAAAAGAGTTCGAAACATTTTGGCAAAACGGGAAATTGCTATTTAGTTTTAATAAGTTGTCTGCTGCAGATGCATGAAAATGTGTCTGTAGGTAGTATAGGGATAAATATGCAGGAAATGGTTTTTCAGTCCTTCAAAGAGATGAAATGTTTATGTTTTATTTTCGAATACTTTCACGTCAATTTGCCGAAAGTAAATTATGTACAAATGACATAACGTGACCATTTTATAAGAAGTGAAATAAAATGAAATTTGAATATTATCTGTTCAAAGTTTAAACAATAAGTTTATTGAAAGTGAAGATTATGGTCAGATTAAAATGTAATTGTCTTTTTATTTTATTTCTTTTTTTAATTTCAATTTTATATATCAGATATTCGTGAAAAGCACTGTGAGCCGAATCAGATAAGAATATTTCCTGTCACATAAAGAAATTGATGAGTTAAAGTTCATTTAAGGACATACAACAAATCAAGAGCAATTGAATTTGAACACATCTTGGGAAAAACATTGAATAAAATGTAAAACAGAAGTACAATTATTGAAAATAGTTCAAAACATTGTGGAAAAATGGGAAATTGCTCATTAATTTACGGTCATCTGCTGCAAATACATAAAAACACATCAGCTGGTGGGAAAGACCATCAGCAAATAATTATACAAGAAAGTTTTTCTTTTCAATGAGATGAAATGTTTTATTTTTGTATTTACCAGATATTCGGTAAAATCACAGTCGAGTTAGAGAAGAATGTTTCGCGTCTCATAGAGCGGAAGCCGTCGGTGGTCGAGGAGTTACAGTACATTGGGGAGCTCACTGTAGACTTTAGCTACGAGACAGAAATCTACATCCTTAGAGGGAACTGGTATCAGGTGACTATTACATACAGTTTCAACCCTTTCCCACATACAACACATCTGCAGCAGACCACTTTGTGAAAACATGTTGGCAATTAAAGATATGAGCATGTTTTAAACCTTTTCGCTCATACAGATTGCCTCTGCAGCAGACTACCTTTGAAAACAAAGTTACAAAAGGAGAAATTGCTCATGATGAGCAATTTCACCTTTTGTCACAATGTTTTCATTTATTTTCAATTATTATTCTTTAAAATGTAGAGAATTCTAATATTTTGACTTAATGTCTTCAAAGTCATCTCCTGTAGATTTGTTATATGTTGGAAAGTATTAAATGAAAGTATAGAATGAGTGTAGCTGAGCAGAATTATTCTATTCTGTTCTACGGAACGAATGTCTACACGGCTATTATGTTACAATGTGTCTAAAAATTCAGCGATTTGAGGACAAAGAAAACAGCTCGAAGATTTTCGATGAAATTCCTCACACTTATAGAACTCAATGTGATCTAGGTCTTGGCATGTTCGTTTTATCTGGGAAAAATCTAGTTTCATAGATTTTTTAGGTTAAAACCCGAAAAATCGACATTTTCACAACATATTTCTGTAGATCTAGCACCAACAAAAAAATGGAATCAGCTAGAAACCTGAAATTGAATCTAAAACTTGTCCGAGATCCAATCCAAACAACGGTGTTTTAAATTTTTCTTACATTTCGTTTGGATTCGTGGAGAAAGCTTTTAATAGGGGTTCTTGACTTTGGTGTTGTAAAATACTTGAGTGTCATCAATTGTCATCAATTGTTAAGTTTTGGATCATGTTAGATTCAAAATAATATATTCAGCATTGTGTGTGATCGGTTGGTAGTTCGGATGCAATTCTGCTCCTCTCCACTCATTCTATCCTGCGAAACCTTTAAGGTGTCGCCTTTCTAGCATAATAAGTGAAAAGAGTTGAACAATTTGTGGCAAAAGGAGAAATTGCTCATTATGATCAACTACTCCTTTTGTAACAATGTTTTTCAAATGTGATCTGCTGCAGAGGCTTCATAATGTCCTAAACGTTCTGTTCTGAAAAATATCACATTTATCTACTATTTTCATGGTCAACTGGTGCATATGTTTTTGAAGTTTACAATATCAATTTAAGTTTTAAACACTCCAATTGTAAGAATACTTGACTTCTAATGAATGCAGGTATACATGTATGTCATAGAAGTAATTTCTGGCTTAAGACATCAGAAAGCATCTATATCTTGAACAACTTTAACCCTTTCCCTCATATAGACGCTTTCTGACGCCTCTGCAGCAGACGGCTTTTTGAAAATATAGTCACAAAAGAAGAAATTGCTCAAAACGAGTAATTTCTCCTTTTGCCATAATGTTTTCCACTTTTAGTCATAGGTTATCAATTTAATTATAGAGATTTTCTATATTTTGACAAACTATGTTCAAAGTCGTCTGCTGCAGATTTGTCGTATGAGGAAAAGGGTTAATATCAAATCTAATAGTAACATTTCATTTACAGCTGGAATGGGCCTTACATTATCTTGATGGATTATTAGAGGATGGTGACCTTGACAGAACACCAAAAGACAGAGATTCAAAAGAAAGAAACAAAAGACAAGATAATGAAGACCTAGAGGTCAAAGGTCCACCACTGCTGATCAAACATGAAATAAAGAAACCAAATATCCCGATGGTTAGAAAGACGCATAATACTACTGAGAAAACGGGTAAAAAAGAAGCATATGACGTTGCTTTGCAACAAGCCATACAGAGAGAACAGGGTGCAAAACACACTAGTAAGTCAAAAGAAAGGGAACAGACTAGTAATTATGCGAGTCAGATGCAACAAAACTTTGATCTGAAGGGGAGAAAAAAGGGACAATACAACAATGATAGTGATGACTTTAAGCAATGCAGGGAAGCACGCAGACAAACAAGGAAAAAGGGGAAACAGAGCTATGAAAACCAGCTTGACGATTCAGGAAGTGAGGAGGGGAATTATGGGACATATTACACTGGAGAAAAACACAAGGAGCCGTATGGGAAATACGTCGCCTTTACTAACGACACCAACTTCAGCGAAAACAAGCCAAGGTATTTAGAAAATGTAATGGTCATAGGGTTTACAGTCCAACTTGTGTTTAAAGACCACTAATGGGAAGAGAACAATCTGGTCTTTGTTTACAGCTGGTCATTAATTTGGTAAAATAAAAAAGTGGTTGCTATATACAGGGAATTGCTATACAAAGGTGGTCTTTAGCACAGGTTTGACTGTACACTGACCACTGTAGTCAAAACTATGTTTATTTAGATCTTTGGAAGGCATCACTTTACCAGTCTAAACCCTTTCCAACATAACAAATTTACAGCAGATGACCTTGAAAATATCTTTTCTAAAACATAATAAATTTCTGTAAATAAAAGTATAATGATAAAATAGAGCTATTTCTCTTTTTTGTCACACTGTTTGCTACAGTTGTCAGCTGTTTTAAATGCATCAGAAAATGCCTATACATGTATGCGGGAAAGGGTTAATTGAAGCGTGATATTATAGTTATGAAAAAGAATGGTGTTCAAAGCTAGGCTGGATTATGCGAGCATTCACAAGTTACCCAGTCTACCAAATTTGTGAGTGAAGTTGTCTGAATAAAGTATTCACTAGTCCATGGTCAGTCAGTTTTCATATTTCATAAATAATTTCATAATTTCATTATAATTCAGTTATTGATAAGCTTATTTACCTGATTTAACATTTTGACATTACTGTCTACTTAACGCTTTCCCTCAAACGATAATTCTGCAGCAGACGACTTTGAACATATTTTGTCAAAAAATAGTAAATCTCTATAATTAAATGGATAACCTATGACTAAAAGTGAAAAAAACATTGTGGCAAAAGGAGAAATTGCTCGTTTTGAGCAATTTCTTCTTTTGTCACTATGTTTTCAAAAAGCTGTCTGCTGCAGAGGCGTCAGAAAGTGTCTATATGAAGGAAAGGGTTAAGAATAAATTGCAGTTTCGGGAACTTTTGAAGTGAACTTTAAGTACCAAGTAAACCTTTTCCCACATATGACAATTCTGCAGCAGACGACTTTGAAAACATTTCGACAAAAACCTGAAAAATCTCCATAAAAGATAGCTTAATTGTTAAATAAAGTTGAAAACATTCTTGCCAAAAGAGCAATTTCACCTTTGACCACAATGTTTTCAAAAGTCGCCTACTATTGCATCTACAGGTGGGAAAGGGTTAAAAATGTTGGAAAATGATAACTTGATCATGATGGGTATTGTCTCCTATACCAGTAGTATTTTCAAAAGTTGTCTATTGTTCATGCAGTAAAAAGTTAGGAAGCCTTTTCCACAACATTCCATTGAAAATTACCCGTTATAAATGATGGTGTTATGAGTAACATTTTGACAGACCGACAAGACCAACTGTAAAAAGAACGAGGGGTATAGAAGTAGCGCAAACAGACCTGGGTGAGGCCTTTGGGGAAGCCCCTCTAATGCGCACGTTCACCATGCCCAATTACTTGAAAGTTGAAGTTACTTTGGACGATATCACCAAACAAGACACGGATGGGATTATTAACCCGACATCCACAGATTTGTCCAGTCATTTTGCCGCGTCCAGAGCAATTGTCCTAGCGGGTGGATATAATATGCAGATGGAGATGCAGGAGTATTTAGATAAGACTGGACGCCTTGACCTAGCTCAGGTGATTCATACAAATGCTGGAGGTAAGCAAACTCTTTCCCACATACAAAAAATTAACAGCAGATGACTTTGAAAATATCTTGGCAAACATGTGAAAACTCTTTTGAAATGAAAGTACAAAATGTATGATAATTTAATATAGAGTTGAAATCATTGTGGCAAACTGTGAAATCATGAGCAATTTCTCCCTTTGTCCCAATATTTTAAAAAGGATGCTGCATAGGCCTGAAAATGCACCTGTTTGAGTGGGAGGGTTGACATGCAAACAATTAATCTGCAGCAGATAAAGTTGAAAAGATCTTGGCAAAAATATGGAAACACTCTATAGATAAAGTATACTAATGGTAAGGAGTTATAAACATTGTGGCCGGAAAGCAATCTCTCCATTTACTAAAATGTTTTCAAAAATCGACTGCTAAGTATAAGCATCAAAATCTGTCTGCAAGAGAATTATGCTTGATTATGTCCATTATCAGATTATTGATTTAACCCTTTACCTCATACGACAATTCTGCAGCAGATGACTTTGAACATATTTTGTCCAAAAATAGAAAATCTCTATAATTGAATGGATAACCTATGACTAAAACTGGAAAAAATTGTGGCAAAAGGAGGAAAACTATGTTTTCAAAAAGCTGCAGAGGCATCAGAAAGCGTTATGAGGGAAAAGGTTAAACATTCTTTAGGATATTTTTTGGCTGGGTGTATGCCATTTTCAATTGTTTCAATGGATGCACAGTAGCCAATTTACCTACCAATGTATGGTCTGACTTTCTTTAACCACTACTCAACAATGTGTCCATACATTTTGCTGCATTCCCAAAGACAATGTTTGGTCTATCATGGAAAAATTTAATTGAAGCAATGACTTTTGTCAATCTTCATGACTAAATTGATGCACTCTCCAGGATATAAACTCAAAACCCCTTGATCTATAGCTATTGTAGAGTCCAGCTGGGCCATGATAGCATGGCAAATAGTCTTTAACCCTTTCCCACATGCAGACTGCGCTTTTGACCCATCTGCAGCAGACGACTTTTGAAAACATGGTGAGCAAAGGTAAAATTGCTCATGATGAGCAATTTCCCCTTTGGCCACCATGTTTTCAACTTTATTTAACAATAAAGCTATCTTTTATGGAGATTTTTCAGGTTTTTATACGACCGTTTCTTAAAAACGGTACGTATTATGGTATGGTCATGTTTCTTAAAAACGGTACGTATTATGGTATGGTCATGTCCATCCGTTCGGGTTTTCCGCACTTTTTTCTTACATACTTTGAGCTATTGAGCTGAAATTTTGTATAAGGCTTTGTAGTGATGTGTCACAGATCAAGTTCATATTTCCTGGGATTTCGTCAATTTTTGAATGAGTTATGCCCCTTTTTGGACTTAGAATATTGGTTTTCCGCACTTTTTTTCTACATGCTTTGATGTATTGAGCTTAAATTTTGTATATGGCTTTGTAATCATGTGTCACAGATCAAGTTCACATTTCCTCGGATTTCGTCAATTTTTGAATGAGTTATGCCCCTTTTTGGACTTAGAATATTTGTCAATTTCTGCATGAGTTATGCATTTTTCATAGTTTCCCATTATTCTTTAACAACTTATTCCTGAACGACTTTATTAACTTTTTACAAACAAACAATATATCAAAACAAAGAGGAAACTTACAAGGAAGTTCCTGACGGGCGTATTATGTACCGTTTGCGGTACTCTTGTTATACTATATTTTGCATATAATTAGTCTCCTGTGTTAATGAGTAAGAAATAAAATACTGTTTAAATAAGTAATCAATGTAAAATAAAACTAATTTAAGGGCCATTTACCTATATGTTACCACCACCTTTCTTTCCGACGATTGACAAAAGTCAATGCGACATGCGTCATTCGTCTTCCACCAATGGGCTAAGTCTATGTGGAAAAGCAGCCAGTTGCTTGGGAAGATTGTTGTGTGGAGTACTGGTGTGAGAAAACCAGGAAATGCATGAGTAGGTGAACTGGCCGCCGTGATATAACTGAGAAATTGTTAAAAATGGCGTTAAACCCCAATCAATCAATCAATCAGTAACTTTTTGACTAACATTTGAAAATATTGCAATAAAAGGTGAAATTGCTCGTTTGAACAATTTCACCATTTATTGCAATGTTTTCAAGTCGTCTGCTACAGCAGGCATTAAATGTCGTCAGTGTGAAGTAATGGGTTAACCCTTTCCCTCATACCACAATTCTGCAGCAGATGACTTTGAACATATTTTGTCAAAAAATAGAAAATCTCTATAATTGAATGGATAACCTATGACTTAAAGTGGAAAACATTGTGGCAAAAGGAGAAATTGCTCGTTTTGAGCAATTTCTTCTTTTGTCACTATGTTTTCAAAAAAGCCATCTTATGAAGTAATGTGTTAATCCATTTACAGGAACCCTAGACAAGAAAGTGACGAGTGTCCTCCATACAGCCAGTCCACCATGGATAGAGGACGACAGTGACACAGCAACCCATTACTTAGTGTGTACCTACATCAACTGTTTTATGTATGCAGACTCGAAACTATGGTTACAATCCATAGCCACACCTGTTATCAGTGCTGGTATGTATAACTACAATCAATATAAGTTATGGGTACATGTTTAGTCACAGAAGGTATAAGTGCTGGTATGTATAACTACAATCACTATAAGTTATGGGGACATATCTAGTCACAGAAGTTATAAGTGCTGGTATGTATAACTACAATCTATATAAGTTATGGGGACATATCTAGTCACAGAAGTTATAAGTGCTGGTATGTATAACTACAATCTATATAAGTTATGGGTGCATATCTAGTCACAGAAGTTATAAGTGCTGGTATGTATAACTACCATCAATATAAGTTATGGGTACATGTCTAGTCACAGAAGTTATAAGTGCTGGTATGTATAACTACCATCAATATAAGTTATGGGTACATATCTAGTCACAGAAGTTATAAATGCTGGTATGTATAACAACCATCAATATAGGTTATAGGTACATATATCTTGTCACAGAAGTTATAATTGCTGGTATGTATAACTGCAATCAATATACGTTATGGGTACATATCTAGTCACAGAAGTTATAAGTGCTGGTATTACATGCATAACCATACATGCTGATATTTATAAGTTTAAGTTACATTGTATGTCTCAACTGTTATAAATGCTGGTATGTATACATTTAACTACAATCAATATAAGTTTTGGGGACATATCTAGTCACAGAAGTTATAAGTGCTGGTATAATAACTACACACCTGTTAAAAGTGCTGATATTTATAAATTTAAGTTACAAATTTATGTCTCAACTGTTATAAATTATTGCTGGTATTTATAAGTATGATCAATACAATGAAATCAAATAGTTACATTTAATGTCTCAACTGTTATAAATTTATGCTGGTATTTATAAGTATGATCAATATAAGTAATGGGTATATCAAATAGTTACATTTAATGTCTCAACTGTTATAAATTTATGCTGGTATTTATAAGTATGATCAATATAAGTTATGGGTATATAAAAGTTATCAATGCTGGTATTTACAAGTTCAATCAATATAAGTTATGGGTATATAACAGTTGTCAGTGCTGGTATTTATAAGTGCAATCAATATAAGTTATGTGTATATAACAATTATCAGTGCTGGTATTTATAAGAACAATCAATATAAGTTATAGGTATATAGCAATTATCAGTGCTGGTATTTATAAGTACAATCAATATAATTCATGGGTATATAACAATTATCAGTGCAGGTATTTATAAGTGCAATCAATATAAGCTATGGGTATATAACAGTTGTCAATGCTGGTATTTATAAGTACAATTAATATAAGTTATGGGTATATAACAGTTGTCAGTGCTGGTATTTATAAGTACAATCAATATAAGTTATGGGTACATAACAGTTGTCAGTGCTGGTATTTATAACTACAATTAATATAAGTTATGGGTATATAACAGTTGTCAGTGCTGGTATTTATGATTACACTTAATATAAGTTATGGGTATATAACAGTTGTCAGTGGTGGTATTTATAAGTACAATCAATATAAGTCATGGGTATATAACAATTATCAGTGCAGGTATTTATAAGTGAAATCAATATAAGTTATGGGTATATAACAGTTGTCAGTGCTGGTATTTATAAGTACAATCAATATAAGTTATGGGTACATAACAGTTGTCAGGGTATTTATAACTACAATTAATATAAGTTATGGGTATATAACAGTTGTCAGTGCTGGTATTTATGAGTACACTTAATATAAGTTATGGGTATATAACAGTTGTCAGTGGTGGTATTTATAAGTACAATCAATATAAGTTATGGGTATATAACAATTATCAGTGCAGGTATTTATAAGTGCAATCAATATAAGTTAAGGGTATATAACTGTTGTCAGTGCTGGTATGTATAGGTATAATCAATATAACTTATGGGTATATAGCAGTTATCAGTGCTGG
The DNA here is from genome assembly GCA_031761405.1 of Serripes groenlandicus. Taxonomy (NCBI): domain Eukaryota; kingdom Metazoa; phylum Mollusca; class Bivalvia; order Cardiida; family Cardiidae; genus Serripes; species Serripes groenlandicus. The sequence continues at coordinate 182,002,864 of JASEVX010000001.1, read as the reverse complement.
TATTGATAAGTAAACTCAATATAAGTTATGGGTATATAACAGTTGTCAGTGCTGGTATTTATAAGTGCAATCAATATAAGTTAAGGGTATGTAACTGTTGTCAGTGCTGGTATGAATAGGTATGATCAATATAAGTTATGGGTATATAACAGTTATCAGTGCTGGTATTGATAAGTAAACTCAATATAAGTTATGGGTATATAACAGTTGTCAGTGCTGGTATTTATAACTGCAATTAATATAAGTTATGGGTATATAACAGTGATCGGTGCTGGTATTTATAACTACAATTAATATAAGTTATGGGTACATAACAGTTGTCAGTGCTGGTATTTATAACTACAATTAATATAAGTTATGGGTATATAACAGTTGTCAGTGCTGGTATTTATAAGTACACTTAATATAAGTTATGGGTATATAACAGTTGTCAGTGGTGGTATTTATAAGTACAATCAATATAAGTTATGGGTATATAACAATTATCAGTGCAGGTATTTATAAGTGCAATCAATATAAGTTAAGGGTATATAACAGTTGTCAGTGCTGGTATTTATAACTACAATTAATATAAGTTATGGGTATATAACAGTTGTCAGTGCTGGTATTTATAAGTACACTTAATATAAGTTATGGGTATATAACAGTTGTCAGTGGTGGTATTTATAAGTACAATCAATATAAGTTATGGGTATATAACAATTATCAGTGCAGGTATTTATAAATGCAATCAATATAAGTTAAGGGTATATAACAGTTGTCAGTGCTGGTATTTATAAGTACAATCAATATAAGTTATGGGTACATAACAGTTGTCAGTGGTGGTATTTATAACTACAATTAATATAAGTTATGGGTATATAACAGTTGTCAGTGGTGGTATTTATGAGTACACTTAATATAAGTTATGGGTATATAACAGTTGTCAGTGGTGGTATTTATAAGTACAATCAATATAAGTTATGGGTATATAACAGTTGTCATTGCTGGTATTTATAATAAGTACAATCAATATAATTTATGGGTATATAACAGTTGTCAGTGCTGGTATTTATAAGTACAATCAATATAATTTATGGGTATATAACAGTTGTCAGTGCTGGTATTTATAACTACAATCAATATAATTTATGGGTATATAACAGTTGTCAGTGCTGGTATTTGTACATTATGGTTACACATGATATCCACACCTGTTATAAATGCTGGTTATTTGTATGTACAATTTATAGCCACAGACCTGTTTTAATATTAACCCTTTCCCACCTACAGACGCATTTTGACGCATATGCAGCAGATGACTTTTGAAAACATAGTGATAAAAGGGGAATTTGCTCAAAACAAGCAATTAAACCTTTTGCCACAATGTTTTCAACTTTTTTAAATCATTCTACTTTCCTTTATAAAGATTTTCATGTTTTTGCATGACTGTTTTCAAAGTCGTTTTCTGCAGGTTGGTGGTATAGGGAAAGGGTTAAAACTGCTGGTACATATATGTAAAAATGATTGTAAAATAATTTAGTTCTGTTATTTGTACATTAATTGTTTGTAATTTTCCATAGACAAAGTGGCCTGAATGTAATGTAATATATTGCATTGTATTGTATTGTACTGCATTGAACTGCATGAAATTGTATCGTATTGCATTGTATTGTATTGTTTTAATTATAGTAAAATAATAGCCACACCTGTTATGAGTGCTGGTTTTTTAACTACAATCTAAAGTCACGTAAGTGCTGGTAAGTATATGTTTGGATCTCAATCCACAACTATTTTCAGTGCTTCTATGTTCACATTGTGGTTACAATTATTACTACATAATTATGTGTTCATTGGTAGTATGTAAACAATTAAGCGAACAATCTATAGCCACATACATTAGTAGTGCTAGTATGATTATAAGTTATGGTTACAATTTCTTACCACTCGTGTTGTCAGTGCTGTTATTTAATAACAGTTATGGTGGAGTGCTCTTGGGCAAGGCACATTTCCTAGCCTAGTACTTGTTTGTTCACCCGGGGATCACGAATAAGTGAACTGACGCCATAATATAACTGAAATAATGTTTAAAACGTAAAAACAACAACAATAAAACAAAATACATAACTTAATGCTGATTGCAACTTACATGACACCAACTTGTTTCTAATTTTAAGTCCATTTTAAATTTTCTAAAACAACTCTAATCAGGGCATATACACAGGTGCCAGTCTCGTTTAAAATCTAAAAATAGCATTTGACTATATATTGATATAGTCAAATGCTATTTTGGGATTTTAAAGGAGACTGGCGCCTGTGGGCATATATACACCGGTGTGTAATATGAGAATGAATGTAATACCTTTTCGCTGGTATTTATGAATTTTGGCAGTATCTGTCGCGCTGCTGTGACAAACGACATATGAAAACTTTGTGACCAAAGCAGAAGGCAAACATGAAGACAATTTATATCAACAACAGTATAGAATAGAGTTGAATTTTTGTTGGCAAAAGAAGAACTTATTTATTACAAGCAATTCTTCCTCCATACCAAATGTTTTTAAACTGTCATATGCTGGTGATGCACCAACATTTGTCTATGTGTGGGAGAGGCTAAACAGTTGATTGTTTATTTCAGGTGCATTTGGATATACCTTGGATGTCTGTATCCAGGCTTAAATTTGTCTAAGTGTGGGAGAGGCTAAACAGTTGATTGTTTATTTCAGGTGCATTTGGATATACCTTGGATGTCTGTATCCAGGCTTAAATTTGTCTAAGTGTGGGTGAGGCTAAACAGTTGATTGTTTATTTCAGGTGTATTTGGATATACCTTGGATGTCTGTATCCAGGCTTAAATTTGTCTAAGTGTGGGAGAGGCTAAACAGTTGATTGTTTATTTCAGGTGCATTTGGATATACCTTGGATGTCTGTATCCAGGCTTAAATTTGTCTAAGTGTGGGAGAGGCTAAACAGTTGATTGTTTATTTCAGGTGCATTTGGATACCCCTTGGATGTCTTTTTCTAAGTGTGGGAGATGCTAAACAGTTGATTGTTTATTTCAGGTGCATTTGGATACCCCTTGGATGTCTTTTTCTAAGTATGGGAGATGCTAAACAGTTGATTGTTTATTTCAGGTGCATTTGGATACCCCTTGGATGTCTGTATCCAGGCTTAAATTTGGCTTTAACAGTTGATTGTTTATTTCAAGTGCATTTGGATACCCCTTGGATGTCTGTATCGAGGCTTAAATTTGTCTAAGTGTGCGAGAGGCTAAACAGTTGATTGTTTATTTCAGGTGCATTTGGATACCCCTTGGATGTCTGTATCCAGGCTTTCTATGATGCCCTGTTGCTATTTTCCATCCACGGACAACAAACTAGCAACCATCTGAAAGAAATCCGTTTAATCTGCTTTGACGAGGATACATCGGTGGCGGCCATTGTCATCCTGCAGTCTCTGTTTGATTGTGATAAAAACCAGTCCATCAGTGCAGCTACAGACAGGTCATTATTTACAAACATAGATTATTGTTCGGCGTTTACACACATAGATTATTGTTCAGCGTTTCATGCCCTTAATTACTTTTTTCAGTCATATTATAGCAGCTGGTTTAATTGCCCATATGTTTCCTGGCTTTCTCAGATCAGATCTTCAGACAAAAGTGTGTTCAAACAACTGGCTTCCTTTCCACATATATGTGGAACGTTACGCTTGTGGCATTGACTTTTGTACAACCTTACGTTTTCAGATTTAATTCTAGCTCATTTTATATGGACTGTCAGTTTATAAAACAAATTAAGAGGATGTGAGTATTCCAAGAAGAAATATAATAAACATATTTTTACTTGAAGGATAGTAAACTAAATGCAGTGTTTAGAGCAATAAATGTAAGAAGTATTTAACAAACAAGTTTTGGGGGGGGGGTATATAGGAATCACCCTGTCCATCCGTCCGCCGTCTGTCTGTCTGTCTGTCTGTCTGTCTGTCTGTCTGACTGTCTGTCTGTCTGCAGTACACAACCTTAGGATGTGCATGAAATAAGATTATACCGGTCGGAAATATATCTGTCCGTCTGTCTATCCATATGTCTTGTAAGCGCCGGACGGGGGTATCCTTTTGTGAGTTCACTAACAGTTCTAGTTTTGTTTTATTCTACTGTTCAATGTCAGCTATTTAACTTTGAAATACTGGGAGAAAATACTATTGTATTACTACATGTAGTGTATTTCCATTTTCAGGTACAACAGTCGATGCGATAACAGCAAATTTGGCGCAGAAAAGTTCAGTACTGGTGCTGTCAAAAAGGCGGAAAAAACAAGAACACAACAGAAAAACAAAAACGCTGTGAAACACACAAAGAAAGAATCAAACGATGAGAAATATAAATCTAGAGCAAATAAAGAGAAGAGTGAAGATGTTTCAAAAGCAGATGATCATAATACTGATTATGGGGATACTGACGTGAATAAGAAACAGAAAAGTAGTTCATTTACCAGAGATAAAAAAGAAGCAGAGAAAACAGGAATCAACAAGGAACAAGATGAAGAGGACTTTGAAGCACACATTTCTAGCCAGATGTATGTATTTACGAGTCAAATGGGGGGGCGGGTCGGGTGGGGGTGCTTTCATGCCAGGGGCCGTTGGTTCGAACCGGAGATTTGTCATTCATTTTTTGTTATAATTAATGAAAGTCAATTTGGCTAGCCTACTAATGGGTTAAATACTGTAGTAGTCTATGTAGGACAATAGCCAGTTGTGTGGAGTACTGGGGGGTTGGGTGGGGGGGAGAAATTCAGGAAAATCACATAAGGTAAACTGGCCATTGTTATTTAACCCTTTCCCTCATACAACAAATTCTGCAGCAGACGACTTTGAACGTATTTTGTCAAAAAATAGAAAAACTCCATATTAAATGGATAACCTATGACAAAAAGTGGAAAACATTGTGGCAAAAGGAGAAATTGCACGTTTTGTGCAATTTCTTCTTTTGTCACTATGTTTTCAAAAAGCTGTCTGCTCCAGAGGCGTCAGAAAGCGCCTATATGATGGAAAGGGTTAACAGATTCCGATGCATTAGCTGTTGAAATCCAATCAATAAATCAGACCAAAATAAAATAGAGGGAATATAGATACATAGATATATATTATTGACTTAAACTATATTAAATGCAGATACAAATGTTCATGTTTGCACTATCAGTCTTGTCAAAATAGACAATGCTTGTCAAAAAGTGGATTGAAGCATTATCTGACTAACTTGCATACTGTAAAGATCCTGATCAAAGTGTGTGTGGTCCATCTGTGCTTCACACATTAACATTTAGCTTCAAACGCCTTCTAACCCTAAACCACTGGCACTGGACCAAATTCAACAAAACTTCGCGGGATTGCTCATTTGGTGGTCCTCTTCCGGGACTGTTCAAATATTTAAAATGTATGTATAAATGTTGTGCTGCGGAATCAGAAAGAGGGAAAATGACCAAACTTTAAATATCTTTTTTCTCAGACTATTCTCTGACTATTCTCATCTGATTCCATGATGATTTGGTATTAAGAAAAACAGCGCAACAGTAATTCTGATTGCTCTTTTGAGGATTAAATTCATATTGAACGATAAATTACCCCATGTTCGAGTTATCGCACGTGTATTGTACTATTACACACCTCCCAATCAGACACATTACTTCCTCATTGTAAGGTGTCAAAAATAGACAGGTTGCAATAAAAGTCATAGTGTTTGGTAATTATCACTCAATATATATCGCACGTGATAATCATTTTTAATATACTTTAAATGTGTAATGTATCAAATACTTAACCCTTTCGCTGCAAATCGCAATTAAAGGCTTTTGCAAACAATACAGATTCAGGTGAGACAGCTCGCAACGACTGAAATCTGCATTGTTTGCCACTTATACATTAAATTTGACAAAATTTCCCGTTTGAAGAAACAATGGGGTGGTCCAATTTTCAACATGGAAGAGTCGACTTTGTAAAATCTGGCAGGTAAAGAGTTAAGGGGGCTTGTTTGATAAGAAAAAAGGTTCAAAGTCGGACCAGTGAAGATCATGGCTTCTCTATAGTATGTCTGCTTGTACCGTAATCTGCGTGGATCCATCGGGTAGGACTCATTATCTAACCCAAATGATTAGTGCTTGACGTTGGATCCATCATTATATAATTGTAAGAATCCGATACTATTTGTGTGTAGCTTTAAGGCGCTTCCAACAATTTATCAGTTATATCACGGCGTCTCGCTGGTCCATTTATCCTAACACCAGCGAGACAGTTGAAATGCAAACCGCGCAACCCTTAGCACCAAGGAGGGAAAGCCTTTATTACCAGTTTAAAACTATCTGGTATGACCTGGCCGGGGATCGAACCTCCCGATGCGGACGCTCTACCACTACACCAACGAGCCGAATAGATACCATTCTTCTTTATTACATAGGAATCCGCTGTGGTCGAGTGGTTAGCGTCGGGGATTTCGAAACCGGGTGTCCCGGGTTCGATCCCCAGTCGCGGCACTACGGTCATGGTGGAGTGCCCTTGGGCAAGGCACATTTTCTAGCCTAGTACTGGTTTGTTTACCCAGGGATCATGAATAATTAAATTTAATTGCGCGCTAAATGACCTTAGCTGTCGATGCGCCATAAAACAATATACATTCATTCATTCATTCATTCTTTATTACATACACATTTATATAATTTCTATATTCATTTTCTTGTGTCCCCAGATCAAACCTAAGTGGCGATGATGATGATGATGATGATGCAGAAGACAGAGGTAGACGATCGCCTGTCCTTGAGTCCTCCGACACGAAGGTCGATCTAAAAAAGTCCATGATGGGAATAGATCGTCCAAAGTTCCAACCTGATTCCGATGGTGAAGACGGGGGTGGAGAGGTTGCAGGAGATTTTGGGGTTGGAATGATCGATGCTGACCGATACTTTCAAAAGTTTGATGACCTAGTGTCAGACAATAGGACCAGGGATGCTGAAAATGATCGGGATGAACAAGATAATGATCAGAATAAAGAGGATGCCAAGCAGTTAGAATTGACACGAGGGGACAATGAAGATGATACACAGGACTACCGAAAGGCAGAAATAGTTTGTAATGTCGATAAGGAAGATGGGAAAATGGAGGACTTTAAAGATACAGATAATGTCATGGAAGCGAGTCATGAAAACCCTGGTGTCGATAATCATGATGAGTTGCATTATAAAGAAGATCACGAGCTAAGACAGGGTGAAACAGAAATCAATGTGAACAGTTTTCAGGTGGAGGAAAGCAAATATGAATTTGTTGACGATGCTGAAATAAGTGCTGCCTTAGACAGGGAGTTGGGGATCGACAGTATATTAGTTGCTAATGGAGGTGGAGATGTCGGAAGCTCAAATAGTATGAATGCAAAGAATGCTGATTGTGAAGATGGAGACGAAGAATACTTCGAATCATATACAGGACCAAAGGTATTGGAAGACTAACACTGATGATCGGTACCAGGCGTACCAGAGATATTTAATTTATAGTGCAATGTGTTTCTACGGTTAGGCAGAACTATATTGTTCGGTGTATTGTCTCCATTTCTTATGACTTTAAACTTTACAAGATTCTTTCAAGAGAAGAATAGAAAAGAATTTGTTAAGCTGTGTCTACTTCTCCAACAATAAAACATCTTCTTTAGGAATCAACCACCCCGCTACAATGTTTCTAAGACTTCACAATAGGTATGGGTAAGAGACATTACACTATTACCGACACAAGAGTGTTCCATTTCACTCCTCCTACTTGAAAACTAACTATTAAAATATTACAGACATAAATTTGAGTGTTCCATTTCACTCCTGCTACGGAAAAAACTAACTATTAAACTATAACAGACATAAGAGTGTTCCATTTCACTCCCGCTACGGAAAAACTAAACTATTAAACTATTACAGACACAAGTGTGTTCCATTTCACTCCTGCTACGGAAAAACTAACTATTAAAATATTACTGACACAAGAGTGTTCCATTTCACTCCTGTTACGTGAAAACTAACCAAAACATATTTGTGATAAGTGGAAATGAACGGTGCTCAAGGAAAACATTAGCGTGATTAACGCACGTGTGGGTTATCGATGCTCCAGGAAAACCAACATAAGTTTAATTTGTTCAGGTGTGGGTAAAGAATCCAATCGGATATACGTTTTTAAAAGTGTATTGAAATATTCTATGAATAGTTGGTGAACAGTACCATGTAAGACCGGATTGCGCGGAAACTCGCAGGTGCCCAGAGGTCCAGATAAGGAGGGGTATTCCGCTCTTTTTCCCACAAGTTCTCTCTTATTATTAAAGCAAACCCTATGTTGTTGGTACTCAAAAGAGGGTTAGAGGGTCAAATAAGGATTTTAGAACAGACAAAACGCCCCTTATCAAGAGCTCTGGGTGCCTCTCGGTTGATTTTATCAGAGCGTCGATACAAATATAAATCAGCATGTGCGTTCATCTTATCCAAGTGTTCATCTTATCCAAGTGAAAAGATCTCGAACGCTAATTTTATTTCTGTGTGACGTTGCAGAGACAAATGTGACTGTATATACATATATATATATATATATATATTGGTTTCAACGTTAAATGTTCTTTATGTTGACTCGTGTCTTTGTTCCTGTTTTTAATGTGTATTTGAGGTTGTTGTTTTATCTGTAAACTATTTTGCATATACCCCCATATAAATATGTTGCTTATCCAGCTATAATTTAAAAGGCCTATATCTCGCACAATATCCATTGGAGGAAGAGGAATCGCTGTGTGGTACAATTTATGAAGATATTGTTGCGTTTACAATATATAATTTCAAACCACGTAGAGCGCTAATTCATTTTGCAAACAACCGAACGTTAGATGTAAGTACCTTTTGTATGTCTTATCGGTTTTTTAAAATCTGATTTCCTAGAACGGCTTACTTTCTGTGATTAAAGTTATGGAATAGATCTTTTTGTATTCATCCTTTTGATGTTCAGATACCCTGCAAAGACCTACCTTAGTGCATTAACACGCGTAGGAAAGAACGATCCTTCGCATAAAGTAAATACAATCCAAATGCACAATACTTGTCATGGGTTTCTTGAATTATTCTGTAAATGGCGAGCAGTGCAGAGCTTGATCAAAATTCGTCGAAGAAAAGAATTCAACAATGGTAGTAATGGCTGCCCTCCTTAGCGCTCAGGGTTGCGTGGTTAGCACTGAGACGGACTTGGCTGGTGTCAGGATAAATGGACCTGTACTACTGGTAACTTACCCAGAAAACGCCTTGATATAACTGAAACAATAAATAATTGAAAGTCACGTAAAACACCAACAACTCAATCAATCAAACTTCGCCGATGTACACTAGTCATGGATACGTTAAGCTGGGTTTCCGTAGAGCAAAGACGGTAGTAATGGCTTGTGGATTGTAGGGTTTATATTACGACTAACTCGCTGGTGTCAGGATAAATGATTGCTGTGATATACTAGTAATTGGAGACATCGGTCAGTTATCTCCCTTTAATACTCTCTACATCTAGCTAGGTCCTATCATTTGATTTCCTCTGTTTTTATCATTGGTTTCTTTGCACTGGATGGTGCACTTATAATTGCATTTTCTTGGCCAACTGTTATTAGATTGATTAGTAATTCCACATTTGTTTTCTTTAAACACGGCTTTGTAAATTTTCTCTTTTGAATCATCACTTTAGTTAACACATTTATGATTAATGTGTGCAGAGTAATTGCAATATATCATTGCGAAATAACAATAAAGACAAAGGATTTCAACTAAAAGGACCTACAAACTATTTGGTCTTCCTTGGTCTTTATCTGACAAGGGAGATAATATAATTATCACTAATGTCCCTCATTGATACGTATTCCAAGCGGCGTTAAACACCATTCAAATAAAGAATACGGCTCAAATCAGCATCGAGCATGGAGTTTCGAGTTCATCCTGATCATTGCCATACGCGACGTTACATATTACATAAAGGGCATTGCAAGGTCTATGATCGAAAGATTATCTCCGGTTGCTTCCCTTCTAAAACGTAGTAGGAGTTACACCTCTGAACGTTTGAGCAATACAATATATAGTGGACTTGGCTACATTCTGACTAGTCTGCTGATCTTTATCATCCTGAGTGTTGATTTGAATAGTTCATTCACAGTCCTCGGACATCAGGCAAACACAGCACATAATTAGCGCACATGTTTTCGCTGGTGACAGTGGTACGTATTCGCCATACATTCTCCTTCGCAGAGTTATCGTTCCTTACACTCACTTTCATCATGCGTGAATGTAAAGAGCCGATAGGTACAATGTAGATAGTTGATTGATTGGGGTTTAACGCCGTTTTTAACAATTTCTCAGGTATATCACGGCGGCCAGTTGACCTACTCGTGCATGTCCTGATTTTCTCAAACCAGTACTTCACACAACAATCTTCCCAAGCAACTGGCTGCTTTTCCACATAGACTTAGCCCATTGGTGGAAGACGAATGACGCATGTTGCATTGACTTTTGTCAATCGTCGGAAAAAAAGTTGGCCGAGCCGGGAATGTAGATAGTGACATCCACGGTAACATGTTATATGCTTGGATGCCTTCACTGATCTAAATTACACCCGTCCTGACAATAAAGGCACCTAATGTATACAGGAATACTGAAACTGAAAGAAAATATATACCTATCTTACTTCTCATCTCAATGAAACAGTGCCGGAGAAGTTCTAGTTCAAAAGTGACTACGATGAAGTAAGCTTGTTATCAATCAGCTCTCTGACGGCGACAACGTGTGATAACGTTATGGATATCAAGCAGCTCTTTGACGGCGACAACGTGTGATAACGTTATGGATATCAAGCAGCTCTCTGATGGCGACAACGTGTGATAACGTTATGGATATCAAGCAGCTCTCTGATGGCGACAACGTGTGATAACGTTATGGATATCAAGCAGCTCTCTGATGGCGACAACGTGTGATAACGTTCTGGATATCAAGCAGCTCTCTGACGGCGACAACGTGTGATAACGTTGTGAATATCAAGCAGCTCTCCGATGGCGACAACGTGTGATAACTTTATGGATATCAAGCAGCTCTCCGACGGCGACAACGTGTGATAACGTTATGGATATCAAGCAGCTCTCTGACGGCGACAACGTGTGATAACGTTATGGATATCAAGCAGTTCTCTGACGGCGACAACGTGTGATAACGTTATGGATATCGGACGAACGATACGGTCGTTATCCCCAGTGTTTTCTCCTCGAAGCACTTGTACATGTATATATGTTTTTTCTTCACTACAGTTTCACAATAGGCCTTTTTCGAGTTTTTTGCGTAGGAAATACCGAACACAGCATCTAATGACCGATATCTATTCTTCACTAATGATGTTATCAGAAAACATACCGGATGTTTAGGTTTCAGACGTCAACAATTAAAATGGCTTCATCAGAATCATGTCAGAAGATGTCGGGAATAACTACCTGTCGTTTTATGTCTTGCGTTTAAAATTAAAGATAAAGGACGTTCGAAAACATTATGCATTTAGAAATACTGAAAATTTGGCTGGGCTTAAGTCGATGACGTTACAATAGAAACAAAATCTCATTCTCAACGAAGAACACGGATCTATAAATTACCTCTTGAATAGCGAATATCGTGATCTACATACTAGCGCATGTTTACGGAAGTGCTACAAAAGATGAAAAAATGGAATCACTTTCGCGATACTCTTGAATATTCCTTTTATATCCAAAATCTGCTTTTTGTTAATTCGCGTGAATTGCTAACAATTAGCCAGAGTTGAAGAAGTTTGTAGAAGTTGTTTATGGGTCAGTATCATTGGCATAACTTTCGTTATATTTTCAGACATTAAAGTCACCCTCGGACCCGAGTTCCTTGTATACAAACATCATTTTCCCAGTAGTATCCTTCTATAACTAACATGTTTTGGTCATAACTTGCATCGTTGATTTGGCAGTATCATCCAAATATTATTCATAACACCTGTATTCATGAATTCTTGACATCTACTTCCGTCACATACTAAAATATCGTCTTGACACTGGTCGAACGGACAGTCGATGGAAAGGTACCTCGTAATATTTATCTTTCATCACTAGCCGGCTTTAGGTCATCCTCGGTACCAAGGCTATTCATAAACTATATGATACCATGGACAGATTGGCTGTAAAAATCTCGTACTCATGAATAATTTATGAGGTGAAATGCAACTGCTTGATTGGCCGCATGACACAAACCTCATGCGATACGAACATTACAGTGTGGTTACGGAGGAAATCGTGGTGCATGCTTTACGAAGTTTCGCTAGCCAATTTGCCCAGGGTATCATATATTTTATGAATAGCCTGGGTACCGAGGATCATATATTTTATGAATAGCCTGGGTACCGAGGATCATATATTTTATGAATAGCCTGGGTACCGAGGATCATATAGTTTATGAATAGCCTGGGTACCGAGGATGGCTTTAGGTGTGAACTAGACACAATGTTACCACACTAATTTCATCAGGTACTAGTACAAACCTTAACGAGGTTATTTGTTCGAACAGTCTAATAAACAGAAAAGACATTGCCTACGATTATGTGTGAAAAGGTCAACTATAATACGTTAAAGGTTAGTAACAACATGTCAACAACACTCAAGTTAAAGTGCAGTTACACATCAAATATCAGCATTAATGTATAATTATAATTAACCCTTTCAGCGCCGAATTGTTTAAAGTAGACTCTTCCATGTTCAAACTCGGACGAAACTATTTTCATGTTATAGGATTTTTGGAATATCTTTATAACTTACAGCCAAACAATGCAGATTTCAGGTGAGACAGCTCGTTACGAGCTGCCTCACCTGAAATCTGTATTGTTTGCAAAAAGCTCAATATTGCCTTTGGCGATGAAAGAGTTAAAGAAAACTTGTCAAAAATGGTACACGAAGCTGTTTCTCGTTTCAGATTAATGAACAACGTCTTGATCCCCTTACTTGAAAATGTATACGAATGAAAGAGTTAAAGAAAACTTGTCAAAAATGGTACACGAAGCTGTTTCTCGTTTCAGATTAATGAACAACGTCTTGATCCCCTTACTTGAAAATGTATACGAATTAATTAATATTACTTTTTCTTTTTTTGATACTTTGAATTATCAAATCCCGATGATTATTAATTCGTAAAAAAAAGGAATCAAACGCCAATAAACCCCGCTTTACGATATACCCGGACCCGATTCCTAATGGTGCTACATCGCTGTAGTTGGAATACATTTACCGGTAGTTGATTGATTGCGGGTAAAACGCTGTTTTCAACAATTTTCCTGTCATATTACGGCGGCAAGTTCACATACCCATGTGTTTCCTGGCTTTCTCATGCCAGGACTCAACACAACGGACTTTGAAAGCATGTTGCTACCTTTTCACATAGACTGTTAGTCCATTGGTGGGAGACGAATGACGCTTGTCACGGTGACAGTGACGTCGGAAAGAATGTTTAGCCGAACTGTGGTTCGAACTCACAGCCCTTGGATTGACCGCCCCGCGTCGCTACCGACTAAGTTACCGGTGATACTGAGCCGTATTCGAAATTGTCCGAACGAACAGAGAGTTAAATATTGAAACTGTCTATAAACTTTATGATAAAAGGAGAAATTGCTCGTGTCGCTCCTTTTTTTTTCGAAATGAATGCAAAAGTCGTCTGCATGTGGGTAAAGTTTAACTTTACAAATTGTGCTGTTATTTGTAAATAAAATACTTATGAGGCAAACGTTTGCATTTCTTAACAGTGTAGATTCAGATCATCCTGTACACCTAGTTCGTCTTATCAGACTCAATCAATCTGTACATGTTGGCAGAAAGTGCTTTCACAAGCTTGTGCAAAACATAATAGAATAGTGTAGATCTTGATCAGACTATGCACATACACAGGATAATCTTGATCTACACTGTTCATAGAAGCCAACATGCACTTTGTCGTAAGAAACGATTCATGTATCATTTTGGCCAGCCAAAACTGTTGCAATTTAATATGCATTTCGCTTAGCATCTACACAGTTTTAATATGACACGCCTTTGTTTGTATTGTGATTTACGCCGCTTTCAACAATTTATCAGTTATATCCCGCCGTTCCAATGGTGATTTACCAGTACTTCCGGTCCAGTTATACCGACACCAGCGAGACAGTCCTTATGCGAACCCCTACAACTCTGAACGCCAAGGAGGAAAAGCCAGTACTACCATTGCTTAAGTTTTTGGTATGACTCGAACCTACACCCGAGGGACACGCTCTACCACTACACCACGGAGGCGTCCTATTATCCTATTATGACACGCATTTATCCTACTGTTGCTTGGACTAAAAGCCAACCTTTGGCACAGAATCTCTCAGGATAAGAGTCGCAAGTCGCCTTTTGCTTTCAACAAAATTAAGCCATCCCGCGAGAAAACCAACATTATGGCCTCTGCGTAATATATCGACCCGGATCAGCCTGCGCATTCCGCGCAGGTTGATCCGGGTCGACATATTCCGTCTCAGGGGGATAGAGGTATAGAATAATGATTTCTGAAACAGAAAATCCAAAGGAGGCGAAACGTGTAAGCCTGCGTAGCATGCTTAGACTGATCCGGGTCGATACTTTACGCAGAGTCAACAATGTTGGTTTTCTCGCGAGACGGATCACATTATGAGTGGTGCACCAGGAAAACGTCAGCGAAATTATTACACCTGTAAAGAAATAAACAAATATTGTCTTCCGCATTCATGCTTTTGGATATCAAACTAAAACTGTTTTCAGATGTTTCTTGAAATGTTACAAGACTTATTTGCGAACAGTGCCGATACTTGAACAAATGCTCGAATATACATGCCGGCCGTAAAAGCCTTCACGGATGTTTGTTTTTCGTAGAACATGTCTCGTATGTATACCCGCTATTGAAGTAGACAACGTGTGGCGACATGGTTCACACTGAATGACATGTTCTTGCAATTACTGCCGTATATAGAACTAACATGCTAATTGATGACACACCTTTCGTGGAATTAATAAAAGTGTCGTTAGGTAAGGCTTCGTAAGGAGAAAAGGGGGCATTGTTTTGACGTCGAAAGAAGGCTTGTGATTTTGAAACCAGTGGGGAGGGGCACTCAATTATTGTCGGCTCTATTGCGTTAAACATACATACATGT
Organism: Serripes groenlandicus; assembly: GCA_031761405.1. Classification (NCBI taxonomy): domain Eukaryota; kingdom Metazoa; phylum Mollusca; class Bivalvia; order Cardiida; family Cardiidae; genus Serripes; species Serripes groenlandicus. The sequence goes on along the minus strand of JASEVX010000001.1, from coordinate 181,987,657 downwards.
TGTGATAGATTGTGGTTTGATAATTTTTAAGTTTTGATTAAGTTGACCTCATAAATACATCTACTTATATTACATGACCCGCAGGTAGTCTAGACCATGTTGCCGGAGAGTTAATAAGACCGCAAATCGTCAGCCGCGATTCATTAACAGGTACCTTACATTCAGACTGCAGAACAATAACGTGTCATCAATTAATTAGAAAATAGATACTGCAGAACAATACTGTTTAGTCAATTAATTGTAATTGGTATTTCCAGCGTCACATTTCACAGCAAATACCGCGTTTTATTGGTACTTGATTAACAGCGAAAACGCTCAATATCCAATTATCTTTTGTCTTGTCCTGTTATGGTGTTTATACGGGATATATTAATTGTTGAAACTGTTAAAAAGATATCTGAACTGTTTGGTAATATAAAATGCTAGTTGTCACTTTTTTTTTACAAAAAACAGAAATGTATGTAAATATATGAGACACGTCTGTTGATTTTAAAACTCTTTCAGCGCCGAATTGTTTAAAGTAGAATCTTCCATGTTCAAAATCGGGCGTCTCCATTACTCATATAATTAAATTTTGGACTATTTTGATAACTAAAAGGCAAATAATGCTGATTTCAGGTGTGACAGCTCGTTAAGAGCTGACTCGCCTGAATCAGTATTGTTTGCAAAAAGCTGAATATTGCCTTTGGCGCTGAAAGAGTTAACGGCCTATTTTATCACTACAATCGGAATAAATATTTATTTATTGTTTGTTTGTTTGTTATTGTTTCTTTTTTTTTGTATTTACCCTCGCCGTGCAGAATTAACTATTTGGCGAGCAGACAAAGTAAGGTTCAAGGGAGAACGGGTGCGATACCCTAGCTCTTCCCCAAAAAGACCTCTTGGTTCTTTTACGTGCCCGGTGTATAGCACCGATACACGAGAAGTTATTTTGCCTGGAAGTGACCAGTATTTAACCTCTAGTTGAGTGGGAGACGATTATCTTTGTAAACCCTTCCCATATACGATATATTTGCATTCAGATGACTTATAAAACATCAAGGCAAACCTATAAAACTTCTCTGTAATTGAAAGTATAATACTTGAATAGATTGTGGGGTTTATTTTAACCCTTTCAGCGCCGGATTGTTTAAAGTAGACTCTTCCATGTTCAAACTCGGACGACTCTATTTTCATGTTATAGGATTTTTGGAATGTTTTTATAACTCACAGCCAAACAATGCAGATTTCAGGTGAGACAGCTCGTTACGAGCTGACTCACCTTAAATCTGTATTGTTTGCAAAGAACTCAATATTGCCTTTGGCGCTGAAAGAGTTAAAGACGTTACAGGAATAGCGGGTTCCTTTGAACAAATCGAGTTCTCTCTTCCCATGTAATATGTCATCTACTCTTATTGTTTAATCGACCTAATATAACGGTCTGTTGCATACATTTGATAACATGCTGAAGAAAGAATGCGTAAAACACTCAATGAATGTAGGAAAAAACGCAATGTACGAGGGAAATCGAAACATTATAAGAAAAATTCGTTCTCTCTTTTGATAATTGATAATTGACAAATCGAAACAAATGGTTTTACTCTATAAAACATCAACATATATTTTATTAAATCTATTGTTTTAATTGTATGTAGTTGTAATACATACCAAATTATATTGTCCCTAAAGCAACGTCATGTCGACGTGGGTGGGGAAGATTCGCTATTTCGGTAGCCACCGTTCCAGGGACATTGGGCACACATGAAATTACAAGCCCACATTACCGTTTAAATTGCACGGGATTGTAATCGTACATTAATAAGCATTTTATAAAAAAAAAAAAGAAATAGACAATTATCCTGATACGATATCGAGGGCTTTGCGTGAAACAGTGGTAAATAAAAACCTATTTTGAAAACCCTGGTTTAGGGGCAATTTTGACCCCTTTGTAAAACAATGCAAATTTAGGTGTCATTGCTCAGAACGAGCAATGGCACCTAAATTTCCATTTTTTACCAAGAAAAAATATTTAACGCTTAAAAAGACGTTATGGCGATGTGATTAAAGTACCAATTTTAGTAGCCTCGAATATTATATCAGGGAAGAAATCAAAATGGGTTTGAGAGACGTAAACATTGGTTGTAACTGGAATAACGATAACTTTTAACAGTGGACGCGCAATAACTCGAGTCTGTAGTCATTCGGAAATCCGTTTTCTTATAAATATGTCACAATACACCAAATAAATTCCATCTTTGTTTCCATGTAAATCGACATTTTCTGTCCTCAATTGTGACACTTTCTAAGTGTTTCTCATGTAGAACAACATACATCAATGAAAAGAATTACATCTAAGATTTAAAACAATCCAAAGAAAATTGGGGGTCATGCATTATGGAAAAAAGAATTCGTGAGGCGAAAATGGTAACTATCATTTTGGACCAAATCGGGCCCGGAAAAAACCTGTTTTTAGCATTCTCTACTGTCACTTTCAAACAAGGTCAAATACTAATAGTGATCAAATCAATCATTTCTAGTTCATCATATACACATTTACAATGAATTTAAACTTAATGGCATGCATTCAATGCATTCTGGTGATGGTATACACTCATTTCTACGCAAACAAATTGTTGTTTTTTTTGGACTATAGTACTTTGATGTTTTTGGCGTTTTTTGGGACTATTTGGCTCTAGATCAGCTTGACCGCGGATGTATTTGGCGTAATTTGATCTAACGAGCGAGGTTGGGTCCCTAAAACAATACAAAGAAACATCAGCGATAAATGTAACGTCGATGCAGACCCAAATCTATTAGAGGTCTGTTCATAAGAGGTCTGTTCATAAGAGGTCTCTGGTTATAAACGCACGTTCATCAATACACCCCCCGCTCTCTCTCCACCCCCCCCCCCCCCCCCCCCTCTTGCACGTGACATTATTTGTATTTAAATAGTTTGTAAATAATTATGTTATTTTCATGTGTCTCATGTTGAGACTTAGACAAAAATAAACGATTCAATTGAATTGAATACCACAATACATATGAAATTCATTTTACAGTTTATTTTCATCCAATATTATGTCATAATGATAATCATTTTGTATATAGGCCCCTACAACTAATAAAATATTAGACGACAAAAACGACTATTTGGAAGATAATTTACCACGTGTCAAAAGTCCGTCAGGGTGAATTGTCCAAAATGACAAATTCTTGTTTTTTAAAAAAGCATTGCAGTTCAAATCAGCAGGACACAATTTCCAGGTACATCTACTATTACCTTATAAATTCTAAAGCATTAGCAATATATGTTTCCCATCGGATTGGACTTAAGGTGACATTTTGTGAACTCTTGAACGGTATAACGTCCTTAAAGTAACTTTGTAAACATGTCTCTGTACATATCCGGATTGAGGGGAATCCGCCGTCGTCGAGTGTTCAGCGTCGGGGTTTTGAAACCGGGTGTCCCGGGTTTGATCCAGTCGAGGCACGACGGTCATGATGGAGTGCCCTTGGGCAAGGCACATTGTCTAGCCTAATACTGGTTTGTTTACCCAGGGATCATGAATAAGTAAACTGTCGCCGTGATATAACTGAAATAATTTTGAAAGCGGCGTAAAACACCATAAAAACAAACATAGCCGGATTGAAATGACACAAATCTAGTTGACATTTCGGAACATTGTAGGTTAAGATCAAAGTGTACATCTATTCTGACTTATCACACTCTGCACATGTCGACAGAAACTTCTAATATGCGCATATATACAGAGTTATTATCCGTAACAGGAAACGCGTTCATTTTCGCTGAAATGAAAGTTACATAAATGTCGATTTCAAATTAGCAATTATGCCAATGATATGTTCGCACATCTGTTTAGAGTTGCGTCGACGTGTTGATGCTATCAATACTTAGGAAGCTGTCCCGTGAAAACGTCATCACATTCAATGCCGTGGGTGTTACCAAATACATGTATATAAAGTCGTCCACATAATTTGTTCGGCACTAGATATCAACTTTCGCCAATCTGTCGTGCGCATCAATTGATGGTGTCTGCTATTTTCTGAGAAGAGGATTTATAAAGGTAAGTCCGAGTTAAATCATTTATCATATTTTAAGTAATTGATGATGCACTGTAATAATTCTTAATTGTATATCAGTGAAGATAAATGGCAAAGTGTGCATTTGCAGAACAACATGAGATTAGTTTAAACTTATTTATTTAACATCGATTGCGAAACAATATTTAAGCTTATATTAAACACGCTCGATGTCTGCTTAACCAGTACTCGCGCCGTTTGCGTGAACAAATTACAAATGTTAAACCCGCTAAGAACGGGATTCGAACCCTGGACCTTTGGGTAAATGAGCTTTACCTGACAGCTGTGATATCACATTATTCACTTCCTTTCCACATATCTGAAGTTTGTACGGATCCGATGTGATCCCCGAGATAATCCGGATCTACACTGCTTGAACACTATCTCACGGATCGCCTGCATTGAAGCTGTTTACCCCCTTTCACTTCAGAATTTCACAGTCGACTCTTTAATGTTGAAAATTGGATCATTCCATCTTTCGTCCAACATGAAATTTGGTAAGAATTATATCTAAGAGACAAACAATGCAGATTTTAGGTGAGACAGCTCGTTACGAGCTGTCTCATCTGAATCTGCATTGTTTGCAAAAGCCTTTAATTGCGTTTGGCAGCGAATGGGTTTAACTGAATTACACAGCCGCTCTATATGAACATGTTTTAAATCTTTACATAGGCTAGTGTATATTTTAGTCGTTGTTCCGGGTAGGCAACCTAAGGACTAAGAACTTTATCATTCTCAGACGCATTCTGATGCATCAAAAGCAGAAGACTTTTGAAAATATTATTAGCAAAAAAGCAAAAGCGTTCATTATTAGCTTTTGCCACAATGTTTTCAACTCTTATCTAAATTTCTGCTGTAGTGATATGCTATTTTTTCCTGATTGGTTTCCAAGGTCTTCTGCTACATATTTGTTGTATTTGGGTTCATGTAAATTGGCAAGTATATTCGCACAACTATTATTTTAACTACATTCCAATTACCGGTCAGTTTCATATTAATGTTACTGGGGCCCGGTAGCGACGTAAGCTATCAATCCAGGGGATGTGAGTTCGAATCCCAGCTCGGCTAACGTTCTTTCCAACGTTTGACAAAAGTCATTATGACAAGCGTCATTCGTCTTCCACCTGTGGGCAAACAGTATACAAGTAGCCAGTTGCTTGGAAAGAATGTTGTGTTGAGTATTGGTGAGAGAAAGCCATGACACACACGTGTAGGTGAACTGGTCGCTGTGATATAACTGAGGAATTGTTGAAAACCGCGTTAAACCCTATCAACCAACTTATCGTTACGGTGAATGAGTGGGTGCGCTGATTGGTATCAATCTACTTTGGTCGCAAATTCCGTGTGGCTGCTTTCGTTTGAGCACAATCTGTCTCTCCTGAAATCTGCATTGTTTGCCACTAAGACATTAGACATTAAATTTTACCAAATTTCCTGTTGAACGAAAAATGGAGTGGTCCAATTATCATCATGGAAGACTCGACTTTGCGAAATTTGACAGTGAAACTTAAGCGAAGCACCATGAAAACATAATAATTACACACCTAGGAAATACTTCACATTCACATTCATGTTTAGGATCATATTATATACTGCTTTAAGGAAGCTTATCGAAACATTCTATGGCTAATTGGCGAACAGTGCAGAACCAGATCTGATTGCGTAGATGCGCTGGCTGATCTGGTAATACACTGGTTGAAAATGCCTTACGGTTTGGTTTCGCGGAATACGGAGCACTTTTCCGAATGGTGACGTCAGTCAATATAATTTATAGGATGTGCTCTGCAAAGAACAACCGCGTGAAATATGTAGCCAGGTCATATTGCTTTATTTACGAAAAAAATTAGAAGCAACTTTTGACAAATATTGTCGTTTTACATCGGATTGTATAGATAGATAGCTGCACAGGCAGATGTTTCTTTACACCTTTGTATGAACTCTTTTAGCAGAGAATTTCCAAAATATACTCCTCCGTGATAATGTTTGGGGTAATCCGTTTGTTTATGTAACAAGAGTTGTTTTAATAGTTTGATAACTTAAAGGCAACCAATGCTGTTTTCCATGACGAGCTTTCTCACCTGAATCTTTATTGTTTGCAAAATATCTATATTGCCATTGGCGCCGAAAAAGTTAAATACGCTGGGATTGTATTTTCTTGAGTACGACATGTATCAACGTTGTTGGTTATCTATTTACAGAAGGCAGAATCATGAACGAGACATTTCTTGCTTTCGACAACACCACTGGGGTATTCAACGCGACTACAATGGATACGAATAGTACAACGCTAACGACTCCTGCTGGTCGGTCAAGCGGAATTGTCATGGCATTCCCTTGGGACAACCCGGAAAATGTTGTCCAACAGGATGTATCCGACGAGGTCGGGTACGGGATGCAGTGTGTAGTATTCCCTATAATCACACTGTTCGGTGTGACCGGAAACATATTGAGTTTGATTGTCCTTACCAGGAAACAGATCCGCAAATCCACCACATCATTGGTACTGATTGCTCTGGCCGTATCGGACCTGTGTTTTCTGATCACAAACATGATACGGAAGTCTAGGTGTATTATCGATCAGGTTGACGAGATGTCGGGAGCCTTGTGGAACGCAGTGTCATTCCGATATGTATTCTACTTGAGGTTGGTGTTCAGTCGTATCTCCACGCTGTTGGTCGTTGTAATCTGTTTCGAAAGGTTCCTGGCTGTAGCGATGCCGTTAAAAGTCAAAACCATTGTTACCAGGACCCGGATGTTGTTGGCAATAATTGGCTGTTACATCTTCACCTTCGTCGGCATTGGCGCGATACCCTTTCAGTACACGTGGAGATACTTTCGTGGTAACCCCGTTATTTGGCCCTCGCAGTTCGCCAATGATAATGTAGACGGCCTCAAGATCTATAACGAATACCTCCTTCCTATTGTTTTCAGATACATCCCTGTCACCGTTGTTATAATACTTACCCTTACCATCATTACCCTCCTTAAACGGAGCCAGCAGTTTAAAAAGACATCGGCGAAAGGGTCAAACCGTAACGACGAGCAGAGCAAGATTACCCGGATGTTACTGACCGTGGCACTCATCTATTTAGTTTGTCTGATACCTGGTGACGCCGTCCTCATCGCTTCAGATATCCACGAGAAGTTCAGGTACTTCGGGAACTATCACAACCTGTTCCTCATTGTCAGTGATATCTCTCTATTCTTTGAACTCATCAACTCCTCGGTCAATTTCATCATCTATATGGTTCTCAACACGAATTTCTACGCCGTCTATGCTTCACTGTTCTGTGGCAGATGTATACGAGCACTGGAAAGTCGTCGACAAAGGTCAAAGAACGAAGACAGTGAATCCAAAAGAGATACCAAATCGAAGGGGACATTAAGCGGTACTAAAGATACAAACGCAGATGCAAGTATCTCACAAAATGATGACAGTGCTGCTAGTAAAGTTCATGGTCACACAAACCAATTGTGCGAGATTGAGAAGTACTGAGAATAACTGGAAACACTCAATGATCTGATATGCCAAATGAACGTAACGTTAACACATGTTATAATATGCTTAAATTGTAAGATGAAACAGGATATATTAATTTGGTGACTAAAGTAAGAAATAATTTGTTAAAACATGATTTTGTCTATGTATGAGAGACTCAGACCGTCAGAAATTCTAAACATTTCGTTTCGGTTTAAACTAGCAGACTTAAAGATCAGTTTATTTAAACATTACTATTGATATTAAATGTGAATACCATTTCATTCGTGTATGTCCACTTTATAATGATCTGCGTCATAAATAAATTCCGAAAAAGTTCTACACGTTTCCTAATTTGAATTAATTATATATTCTAATGGCAAATAAGGACCAGTGTCCGTATTCACCAATACAATCAACTTTTGATACCAAAAGTCCAAATCCAAATCCAAATCCAAATCCCAAGTTCCTTTTTTGGATTCCCCAAGATTTAGATTTAGTCGTATTCACCAACGCGTTTTAAAACCGTCTAAATTTAGTCCAGTTTGTAAATGTCGTAAGAGGCCGCGCACCGACTCTGGTTTCCGAATTTGCAAAATAGGTAAAATAAAAGACGCGTTAGTGAATACGGGCCCAGGTCTTTCTATGTTTATCTATCATGCCATGAACAAGAGAAACTTTGAACTGAATAACGTTTAATTATCATTATAATTTGTCATTTAAATTTTGTTTTACTTGTATTGTGTTGTATGTTTAGCCACACCTTACCTGTCTACAAGTTTACAGCATATCAATCAAGGTCCACAAAGACAGCGGAAGACCGAAGATTTATCCGAAATTGCTTTGTACTAGAACTTCAAGCTCAGACCGATGTCGGTAATTCTGTTTTTTCTAGATTTTTCAATCGATCAGTACATGTTTGCTATAAAATGGCCATTTTTCAAATGTAAGTTATGGTTATATATTCAAGTTCGTGTTTTTGGTAAAGTATAATTTTGTATTTTGGAACATTGTAGGTTCAGATTAGCCTTATAACTGCTTCGCCTTTTCAGAATATACACATGTTGAGATAAGATCTAAGTTAGCCATCCTACCTGGTTCTCCGCAAGTTCTTACATATGTAACACAAATATGAACAATACTTGAATATACTAACGCCCTTTTATTCACATGTTTTTGTAAATTTTAGAATTTGTAATAACCATCTTCCAATCGAAAAACTTCGTTGGTCTAATATAAATCATCACGAGAGAATTTGTAAAATATGCAATTCCGGAGATATAGGTGTTGAATATCACTGTTTGTTTCAATGCGCATATTTCAACAACTTGCGAAAAAAACTTATACCTGTAAAGTATAGTAGAAATAACAATCTTCTAAGTTACGATTCACTCATGAATGAGAATGAAGAAAATTTCCTGTCTAAACCTTGTAAATTCATTAATATCATTTTAAGTTATTTTCAACAATCACCTGGCCATTAACCCCACTATCCCCCCCCCCCCCCCCCTCTCTCTCTCTCTCTCTCTCTCTCTCTCTCTCTCTCTCTCTCTCTCTCTCTCTCTCTCTCTCTCTTCTCTCTCTTAATTGTATCTCTTTGCCTATTTAACTACTCCATAGTCTGGTTTTCTTTTTGTTTATATTTTGTTATTTACTGTTCCTCTTGTCACATTATTATGTATGTGCTGAGTGTAAAAATAAACTTGTAAACTTGTCTCAGTACAACAACATGAGCGGCGCTCTTCGGAAACCAGCCGTCAGGTATTATCGATCAGTGTAGATCTAGATCGGTTGGAGCATCCGTGCAGGCTGAACGATGTGTCGTTCAGGTGTGTATAAATTAATCAATCAGGCCATTCTGCCTTCGTGATTAATTACTACACACCTGAACTCCCAATATTGATATACGAGCCGGTATATCACTCAAAATGAGATATATCTCCTAGGTTTACTATTCCATAACTAGTCCTTTGATTAGTTTACTATTTCAACGCAGGTAACCTTTGCTATTTTTTATTGATCGGACCGCGCTAGCTCATTTGCCAGTGACGTGAAAGGCCAATCAACTGGTGACAAGCCCGAATATCGGCTCGGCCTTTCTCTATTTCCGAACATTGTTATTAATATGAAAAGGGTATATGGGTGAAGGTCGATACGTGTCTGCGAAAACGTGTTCTGTGTTACTTGTTCGAGAAAATCAGGAAACACATCTGATTGTGTACTGGCCTCTGAGATATAACGGACAACAGAATAACTGTTGAAAACGGCGTTAAGCTCCAGTAGACCAAGTATTAGTAAGGCAAGATCTTATATTGCGTTTAACTCTTTCAGCGCCAAAGGCAATATTGAGCATTTTGCAAACAATGCAGATTCAGGTGAGTCAGCTCGTAACGAGCTGTCTCACCTGAAATCTGCATTGTTTGGCTGTGAGTTAGAAATATATTCCAAAAATCCTATAACATAAAAATAGAGTCGTCCGAGTTTGAACATGGAAGAGTCTACTTTAAACAATTCGGCTGCTGAAAGGGTTAAGTGAAATCCTTCATATGAGCCGTCCCGCGAGAAAACCAACATTGTGGACTCAGCGTAAAGTATCGACCCGGATCAGCCTAAGCATTCCGCGCAGGCTTACCCGGATAGACACTTTTCGCCTCCATTGGATTTTATGTTTCAGGACTCATTACTCTATACCTCTATCCCCCTGAGACGGAATGTGTCGGTCCGGATCAGTCCAAGCGGACAGCGCCGGCTGATCTGGTTCGATACATCACGCAGAGGCCATAATGTTGGTTTTCTCGCGGGACGGCTCAATCTTTTTTAAATAACGCCAATTATATCTGAAATATCATTGACAGTTATAGTTAAATATGGTCATTCCTTCTTAGTTATGATTGGTTCTCGTATATATATTGACCATTGATCATTTGAAAACCATAATTTGTAAATATTTACAATTTGTTATTTGTTTAATATTTATTGTAAGCGTTTGTTTGTATTATTAAAGTTATTTTAATACAATTTACCTGTGACAATTTATTCTATATCTTTCTCATAATGTTCACTAGCTTCACCCATCGATGGAATGGTTGAGCCGGAAAACATCAAACGGTAACGACATAGACCAACACTTTCCTACGTACAACAAATTTGCAGCAGACGACTTAATAAACATATTGACGAAATAGGTTATGCCTCTATAAATGAAAGATTATTCATTGAATAGAGTTGAAAACATTTTTTGCAAATGGAGAAATTGCTTTGCAAATGGACAAATGGCTCATTATGAGCAATTTTCTTTTTTTGCCACAATGTTTTCAAGTGTCGTCTGCAATAACTGGTTTCTAGTTGTATATAAATTCCTTTCTATGCCGTGGCATGGTATAAGGCGACGGGGTTGGCAACCAAAACAGTCCAACCCGACCCCGCCCATTCGTTATTTCCAATAATAGACCTAAATCAGTGTGAATAGCGTCATTCGTCCTCCACCAATCGGGACAAAGCAGCCTAACGTAGGAAGTTACCTGGAAACAATAGTGTGTAACGAACAGGTCGAGGGCTTGGCGTTAAACGGTTGTAACTAAAATCGGTTTCAATTGCTCATGCAGTGTTTTCTTGATATGATTTATAAATTCACTAATTTGGTTCTCATATAAGTACATACGTATAAACGAATTGTGAAATTCATATGACATCCATTAATATACAGTCACACCCGTGGTTGAGACCAACTTGGAATAGCAAATCCTGTCAAAAGCGACTAAATTAAAGACCACCTGTGAACATAGACCATATTGTTGTGTTCCTATTGGTGGTCTTTATACAAAGGTTCCACTGAAGTATGAATCACGTGATCACTTGAACACGTTGATAATTTAGGTTATTTGCGCACCCATTTGGACTTCCAGCTATCTCGACAGCGCTGTTTGTCTAATCTGATTATTTTGGGTTTTACGCCGTTTAACATTATTTCAGTTATATTACACGGCGTCAGCTCACTTACCTATCGAAGGCTTGGCGTGAAACGGTTGTAACTAAAATTGGTCTTTTTTTTACGATGTTAATCACTTCGCCATAAAGGCTTTATAAGCGTTAAATCATTTGTCTTGGTAAAGAATGGAAATTTAGGTGCCATTGCTCGTTCTGAGCAATGGCAGCTAAATTTGCATTGTTTACAAAGGGGTAGAAAAAATCGCCCCTAAACCCGGGTTTTCAAAAATAGGTTTTTAGTTACAACCGTTTCACACCAAGCCCTCGAGGTGCGAGATATTCAGGAAACACACCCGCCACGATATAACTGAAATACTAATCTAAAAAGAGCGCCGCGGATCGAACGCTAAGTCGAAAACAATACAATACAATACAATTTCTTTATTGCCCCCTTTCTAGGAGATATTGTAAGTACATGTACAATTTTTCACGATTAACAGAAATACAAACAAACAACAATACAGGTTAAAGATTATCCATAGTTGAATTTGTAAAGGAGAAGAAAAAGAAAAACAGCAAAACAAAAAAAACAAAAACAAAAACTAAGACAATAATGTATATCAATGTACATGTATATACACGCATGACAGATCGTCATTTACATACTATGTATAAAGCATGTATGCAGTTTTGCAGAGAATAAATATATAGTGCTCGTTTGGTGCTGGCACATACCAGTGCTTCAATATATTGCTTTTAACCAGAGTAATACATTTGAAGACACCGGTATATGTATCTAAAAGTACAATCTAGCAGCTCGTATTGTATTGTATTGGTATATACATGCGAATAGTTCCTAGGAACATGTGTACCAAGTTTCATTTGCAGACCAATTTTTTCTCTCGAAAAACAGACGAGCCTTTTTATAAAAAGGTGTTGACTTTCAACCATTCAATCAATCACCCGATGATCGTCAATAGTTTAGTTTAAACATATTTTATTACTAAAATAACATAAAGTATTTACAAACATACATATTTGTACATAGTTTAACTAAAAAAATAACAACAGACAGATATTTACAAATAGAACAAGCAATAATCTGGCAAGAAATTCTGAAGAAAATTCAAATTATGTAATCAATAATAGTGTTGAAATTAAAATATTTATGAAGTTTTTATTTCTGGAATATCATTTGAAAAGTTACACTACATGTATAACTATCAATTGATATATAGAATCTATAGAATATTTTTAGTGTTTAAGAAAAAATGAAAAATGAAAATAAATTGATATATATGTCAGCTGGAATTCAAAGGATGGGTAGAGTCAGCTTTTTGATAGCTATGTGTTGGACTTAGGATCTGCAGATTAAGCCATCACTTAATAAATATCTTTAAAATCTTTCCGTTGCTTCACTAAATTGTTGCACTGCTAAAGAAATGTTCGAATTTTCATGGTAATTAAAGTTTTGAGAGCCATATAGTAACAAATTAACCCCCTAGCGGAGGATATTTGTGAAGCTTACGAAATAATGTTAATCTCTGTTGGTTATATGTATTACATATGAAGAAAAAATGTTCCACATCTTCAATATAACCACCGCAACTACAAATATCACTATTTGATATATATATATATATATATTCTTTATTCCTCCAATAACGAAGAGCATTACAATACATAGAAAACAAACAGAATGCCTAACATATAGTATTATACCAGAGAACAAATGAACACATGACGACAAAAAAAAAAAAAAAAAAAAAAATCGAACATATAAATGCCTAACATATAGTATTATACCAGAGAACAAATGAACACATGACGACAAAAAAAAAAAAAAAAAAAAATCGAACATATAAAATAAAATAAAATAAAATAAAAAATTAGGCTTTTAGAAACGCCCCTTATCTAGAGCTCTCAACTTATTGTACTGCTTCATACTTTTATAATTCAAACACTAACTAAGTTACCTACTAAATGGAAGTATACTTATTGAGTATAGATGAAAGCACTTTTGTTTAAAGGAAAAACACAACAACAGTAATAATTTTTCTAATGAAAAAAGAATGTTTCTGATTGCAGGGACTAAGTATAATATAACCCGCATTCCAGAAGTAAAATGATGAAGTAATACTGAATTTGAGCTCCCTACGAGACAACAGACTGGAAACAGCTTGAGGAGTCTGATCGTCAATAAATCAAACGTTTAATACTAGTTGGACATGCGCACAATCTGACAACGATCAACACCGTTCACTAAACAGCCAAAGACACTTACACGATGTGACATGCAGTGTAGATCAAATTTAATGTAGATGCACACATAGGTCTTTATCTTCACTCGTCAAACATGTTTATGGTTGTATTGAATAGAAACAATCCAGTGCATACGCATTTATAATTGTTTAACATGGCCGTTAATCAATGTTGTTAATATTATACAAAAAGTCGCGTCTGGCAATTTGCAGTCATATTGCTACGGCGGTCTGGTATCGTTTCAAAATGTAATGGTGTAAACAATGTTGTGATACACTTATAGCTTTTGTAAAAAGTTTCACTTTTGCGTATATATCATATAAGCGAAGAGAGAAGATATTTGTAGGACAGGCTGTTTGTTGCAAGAGTCTTCAATGTGCGCAGAATATGAAAAAAAATACCCTTCAAATCGCGAGTCAATGATAATACAGCCACTCTGTAAATACTAGATAGGTTTGTTTGTTTATTGTTTTACGCCGCTTTCAACAGCTTATGTCATATCTCAGCGGACAGGAAATATCATATTGGTCCTACACCTTATATTTACACCAAGGTGGAATTATGTAAGGTATGACACCAAAACCACCCCGACCGTTGAAGCTTAAGAGATGCATTGACTCCAATAGTTCAGACCCATTTAGCCGGTTATTACGGTCAACCAAGGGTCAGACTGTAGCTGTAATTCTTATTTAGCGTCCTCCATCCGCAGGGGCACCGCTGAATATACGCCGATGAACCTTTATGTGAGACCTAACTATATCGCAAGATGATTTTCTATTCTTCTGTAGAGATGATAATGTTTTATATTATATATAGTGTGCGATATAGCTCACTAGCCGGATTTTCGGAACTACTTTTTAAAAATCTCTTTTAAGCCCCGTTTTCACTACTTAACACTTTATTACCATGATGAACAGTTAAATAATCCACAATTGCACTTTTAAATCCGCAAATAAGAGCTTGAATCGACATGACACATTTATTTCAATCAATGTACACATTTGTCGGTGCGCGCGTAGTGACGTCACTGCAAAACTGGCAGATTACGTCATTCAGATCTCTCCGATTCTGAGCTAAAGATAAATGAGCTGCACAGGGGTATTGTCGTTTAAAAACGAAAATTATCGTCGAGTATATAATATATAGTTTAATAAACAATGTTTTCATGATACGGGATTTAAATCTCAAGTGGTAGAGATTCTTGCATATAAAAACTCGTGCGCTATGCGCGCACTCGTTTTTATATCGCAAGAATCTCTACCACTTGAGATTTAAATCCCGTATCATGAAAACATTGTTTATTAAACTCTATATAAAACTAAGATGTACAGTCAAACTTGTGATCAGCAGCCACTCAAGGGAAATGATAAAACTGGCTGCTTAAAACAGGTGGCTGCTGATCACAAAATTCATTATTTGGTCGGATTTGTTCAAGTTTTTTTTGTCAGTTCACATATTGTATACAACTGCTAGAAAAGTAATCTTTTACATTACAAATAGTAAATTGTCTATTTAAACTAAATTTGGATAAAACATATATAGGGAAAAACAGACAGTGAATGTTCAAATTATGATTATCAAAGTAGACAAAAGTATGAACAATTTCCCCATTTTCAACAGTGTTTTCAAAAATCTGCAGATAAATGCATATGTAAGTGGGAATTTTTAAATTTCTTACAATGTTTTGCTGTTCATTTACAACATATCTCACAGCAGTCTGACTTTCCCATTTTGCTAAGAAAACATATCTTTAGAGCTAACCTCTATATTTAAACATTGCTATGAACATTTTTAATGTTAGTCTATAAATTATTTCATTGTATTAGAATCTATTTTTTTTTTGTTTAAACCGACGTGCACAACTAACTTGACTATCAAATATCTTTTCACTTTGAAATTCGCCGTACAAAGTATCCGAAAAACATAGTTTCCTGTTCAATGGACACCAAATATCAACACTGTATATTGGAATCATGCTGAAAATGACATGTAAATGCACATCTGCAGGTCATAAGTTTCCTTTAAACTAAGTTTGAAATTGATACACTGAAACTTTATTGAGAGAATGACCGAAGAAAAAGCATGGCAAATGGAGATTATAGGCCTACCTAAAAAAACTCGTTCTCCTGATCACAATGTATAAGTGTGACCATAAAATGAATCTGCCAATCAGAAACAACGTTTAGATCAATTAATGCAAACCGTGACGGACAGACATACGAATAGATGGTCAAAAAACCGGTCTAGTTTACATCAATTGCGAAACAAGCTTTCAGCTTATGTAAATCACGCTCAATGTCTGTTGCCTGGAGACTTAACCAGTACTCGCACCGTTTGTGATGAAAAATCCCAAAGTCAGAACGGGCTCATCACGGGAATCGAACTCGACCTTTGCACGACTGTCTTCCACACGATTGGATGGTTCCTGATGTGTACGCTCTGCCAATGTATCAATGCAAAAAAACTAGATTGTAGCCTGCCTATTTTCGCTCCAAATCCGTAATGTATTATGCCAAAGCAGTATCGGTGCAATAAGACCCTGTTTTTGCATCTCGAGTTTCTATCATTCACATGTATCAGCATGATTCAAATATACAGTGTTGATATTTAGTGCCCACTGAACAGGAAATATTATACTAAAGAGTCGATGCAATGTTTGTCAATATTTTGTAATTCATTTTTTCATTTCTGTTAAACAGAAAAGCTTCAAACAGTGATAATTAGGTATTGGTTATTGGCAGGCAATTTGTGTTGTTTCAAACATTTTTGGTTTGGTTTGTTTACAGGCCGATGAGACATTGTTGTAACAACGTGTATCCATATAAACTATGGCATCTCTTTTCACCTTACAGAGGCCCCTATAGCATAAATGCTTTCAGCGCTTTGATTTCATACGCGTTATATTTGTTTACATGTTAGATGTAGTGTAGCGAAATCCCCCGATGAGTGCCGAATGTTTATTGCACGATTCGAATCCGCTGTGGTCGAGTGGTTAGCGTCGGGGATTTCGAAACCGGGTGTCCCGGGTTCGATCCCCAGTCGCGGCACCTCGGTCATCGTGGATAGCCCTTGGGCAAGGCACATTTTCTAGCCTAGTACTGGTTTGTTTACCCAGGGACCATGAATAAGTGAACTGTCGCCGTGATATAACTGAAATAATGTTGAAAGCGGCGTAAAACCCCAATAAATAAATCGAACTGCTGTGAGATATGTTGTAAATGAACAGCAATATATTGTAACAAATTTAAAAATGCCCACATATATATGCATTTTTCTGCAGATTTTTGAAAACACTGTTGAAAATAGGGAAATTGTTCATACTTGTGTCTACTTTGATAATCATAATTTGAACATTCACTGTCTGTTTTTCCCTATAAATGTGTTATCCAAATTTAGTTTAAATAGACAATTTACTATTTGTAATGTTAATGATTACTTTTCTAGCAGTTGTAAATCATTTTTGAACTGACAAAAACTTGAATAAATCCGACCAAATAATTAATTTTGTGATCAGCAGCAAGTTTTTTCATTTCTCTTGGGTGGCTGCTGATCACAAGTTTATCTTCTCTCTTCGCCTATATACTGCATAAACGTAAATGAAAACTTCTTACACAAACTAGAAGTGTAGCCCAACTTTGTTTACACCATTAACTATTGAAATGATGCCAGACCGGAGTGACACTATGTCTCAAAATCGCCAGATGCGACTGTATAACATGAACTTCATTGATCAACGGCCATGTTAAACAATCATAAATGCGTATGTACGGGATTGTTTGAACCTATATATGTTCCCACATGATCCGTTTTTGGCCTAGGGCTTTTATACCCTGGTCATAGAAGTAATACCATTTTTTTTCGGAGTTGGCATCCTGCCAATTGCTGTTTACACCCAACAACGTATTTTAGGGTGAGACTACGCGAGAAAAAATAGTTCATCATGGATTCAACAAAACTGCATTTAAAACGTTAAGATCTCCCCCAAAAAAGATTTTGAAGCATGACTTAAAGGAAGCAGATGCAGTTCAGTACATTAAATAACCTGTGCAAGCAGACAGGATGTAAACATTTCGAACAAAAAGGCCAAATGTCCCTTTATTTTAAACAAGAAGGCCAAGATGTGCCTATATTGCTCACCTAGCTACCATAGCCTATATAAAAAAGGTTACCAAGAGCAGAAAGAAAGGGTCAATATTGACGTAGGGATTAAACGTTGTATATGCTACGATCTATGTGATATTCAGCATGTGAAGTTTATAGTCGTGAAATGACAAGCGTAGTCCTGAACCATTTGGTTTACAGTTTGCTTAAGATTCACTGCAACTTTAATGTGTCATACAAGCTGAAGTGTCTCAAGTGTTTTTTTTTACCAATAAACTGTTTTTAATCCTCTAACTAGATCCATTAGATAGAAAACAAATATAGGTGCTTAAATGTTAACATATATTAAGCTTTATTGCCTCTAGTTATACGTTAAGTGTGACACAAGCTTTGGAAGAACACGGGGAAGTCGATTCTCCTTCCAGTTTACAGAAGTATGATAGCAAAAACGGGAGTATATAAACAAAGAATACGATGTAATTAAAACGAAAAATAAGATATTTATGATCAAGATTGAGCATTATGAAAGTTCACATGTATAGTCAACATATAGCAATAATTATTAAGTCTGTTTTGTTTGTTTGTAATGTTACTTTAATCGTTTTGAACATGCCAGTAGAAAACTGAAAATAAAAAAATAAAAATGGTCAAGTCAGTTCCCCAGGAGCAAAGAGCGAAAACCAGTCGGTACGAATTGTTCATCTCGAACGAAACATGAAAAACCGGGTACGAATCCAAGGAATTTTAGAAATCGGATGAAATCGTGAAAACAGCGAAGTATTCATAACGGAAGGAAGCAGAGCCAACTTAATTACTCTATGGTAACCGATGACACCTTGTTGTCTATTTAATAAGAATGACTAAAATCGCCAAGCGATGACATGCTGCATTTACAAATAGAACGGGTCACGTTACGGCCATGCCTATTGCATAGTTGGGTTAAGGTTGTTTTCATAGTTTCTAGAATTATACTGTAATAATGTAGTAATTAAAATGAATCATAATTGATTTTTTAAAGATTACCCATTTATTTAAAAATCTCAATATTGTAAATAGGCAAAGACATCGCCAGAAACTTTTTTCTGAGCTTTGATGAATCGGGTCGTAAACCAAACTATAATCAAAGTACTGATAGTACTGAAGGTAGAATTGCGATCGGTTTTTTTAATAAACTTTTAATCAAAATGTGTGTCTCAGCGTTGTCATCTTCAGCAGTTTGACAGAAACAAAGCCTAAATATGATATTGTGTCAATGTGTTATTTGTCAACTCTATCCCATAAGTTTTTCCTGTGATTTGATGCTGCTTACTCTCATAAAAAAAGCACGGAAAGGGACAACTATACTTTCACAACTTTGATTAAATATATTTTCAATTAAATTGTAAAAAATCTTTTTCTTGTTTATTGAAAGTTTTGTCATTATTATTTAAGACGGACATTATATACTAGAATAGCCAACTGACTATCATTTTAAAAAAGTGTTTCTTATTTAACCTTTCCCATCTGCATACGTACTTTTGAAAACATTGATGCAGAAGAAGAAATTGCTCATGACAAGCAATTTCTCCTTTTGCAACAATGTTTTCAACTTTATTCAATGATTACACTTCAAATAAAGGTGATTTTCTGTATCTTTGCTCAGATTTTTTTCTAATTCGTCTGCTGCAGAGTTTTTATATTGTGGGGTTGGTTGTGATTTGTTAAAGGGCAAGCAGGATTGGGAATTGAGTGTTGCACTTATCCTAATGAAACACTCGCCTGCCTGTGCATGATTTAGCTTAACTTAACATTTTAATATTCTTTCCATACAACTCAGTCATCTGTTAGTAATCAACTCTATGAACGAAATAATCGCGTCAAAATCTTGAATTGCGTCAAAATCATAACGAACAAACTGTCAACATCAAATGTTGAACTGTGTAATACAAATTTAGACTAAAAGGATGAATCAGTTATAACAACCAATATCCGCGGGTCATTTACCTGATTTTGGCCGAAAGAAATGATTGATTTCTTGCAAGATTTATTCGTTCCTTATTCGTTCTCCCCATTATAATCAAAGTATTCTAAACGATTTATAAACAAGCGTTTAGAACTCGCAATCCATTCTCTAACAATATCGACTCATTCCATTCATGTATGGCGAGTGTAAGGAACGACAACTCTGCTAAGGAGATTGCTCGCAATCGTCGTAATTTAAAGCGCTCAAATGATTTGATGAAATCTCTTTCTTAGAAGTCGAGAATTCAGACGCGGACCTTGTCGAAAGCATTAACCCAAAATGCAAAAATCATCGTTAATTGTTGACTTATTGTCGATTGAACTCATGTTTTTGCGGAAACCTGCTTCTGGTATATATGTGAAAGGAAAATGACCTTTTGAAAACGAATGCATAACTAAAACGACTTTGATGGGCTTCGTTACTAGAAACGAGCACATGTTCTACACGCAACTTTGTCGAAGGAATAGATGGACTGAGGGAAAGAGAATGAAAAGGCTAAGCAATGCATACTATCATTATATGAATAAGGACATGAACGAATATGTATGGACTAGCGCCTAGAATTTCGTACTAGCCCGATCCTGTATTCCACTCGCTTATGTTAGCGGGCGAGTGGATGTTTACATCTCTGCCGAGAGTGAAGAAAGTGTTACAATTTACAAAGGGTAATTGCGCAGTGAAGTGCTATATTGCGTAGTCAAAGACCTAATAACACATGTGTTATTAGGTCTTTGGCGTAGTGATATCTAAATAATTGTGTACACTTAAATGTGATGTTTACACATTAAGAGACTTTGTAATTTTATTTGGATACCTAGAATAAGTGAATTTTATTTATTTCCAGGGCCACCATAGATAATGAATATTCATAAATTCTGCTCTTTTTTTAAATAGGTCAGATAAACAAACCCATCTTAAACATGGCTTTTAACTGCGTTACAGCTGATTGTCGCATCAAAATAGAACGTATATGAAAAGCCAAATGCAAGTCTAGCAAAACGCTTACTATGTTTATAATCCGGTTAACCGTATGCATATTCATGAATTCTATTCTGATAAACAAACCCTGTCTTTATCATGACGTTGAACTACATGTTGAAGAAGGTTTCGCATCATATAGAGCTTGTATCGAATATCCACATGCGAGTCAAGCAGAACGTTTACGTGCGGTACTATACGATCAGTAAAATATGTTTAAAGATGCTATGCCATTCGCATTGAAAGACCATTGATTACGTTCTCAACAAAATCAAACAAACGGTTCTTCGTTGAAGAAAGGGTTCAAACTTGATACGAGGCGTTCTCTGATTTTAGGTTGATTTGCGTAAGAATATTCAAAGACAATATACATTCAAATATGATATTTACAATAATACTTGTTATTTTAAATGACGGGCTTGAATAATCGGATATTTTTTTTCTTAATAACTCCATGTTTGCTTTTGTAAATATTCGTTAATTAGTCAAACAAATGTGCACTATTTGGCGGTGAACGGCATATACATCACGTGACTTCAAAATCCAACATGTAAACTATGGCAAAGCCGCGCATGCGCAGCTCTACCCAAAAAGCGTAGCCTAGGAAGTTAGGGGAAAGTTATTAAATACCAATTAGATGTGTCTAAAGTTTTGTAATAACTGTAGAAGACATGCCTATTTTGTATTTTTTTGTGTCTTAAATCATTTTATACAATTTATTGATTGATAAAGGTTGTTTTTTTTTCGAACAAACAGCAGAGGGTTTTTTAACAATAATAACATTGGTTTCTCCCTTTTCGATTACGACACCCCATGGTACAAAATTAAAACCTATCCCATACTGACGCCGCGCTTCCACGCGGCGTCAATAAACAATCTACAAATTGTAAATATTTACAAATTAGGTTTTCAAATTATCAATGGTCAATATATATACGAAAACCACAGACAATTACACCTAAGAATGAACGACTATATTAGATTAGAACTATATAGGCTTTCACTCGAACGCAATACAAGATCTTGCCTTAAAAACTATTGATCCACTGGAGCTTAACGCCGTTTTCAACAGTTATTCTGAGTTGTCCGTTATATCTCAGAGGCCAGTGTTTCCTGATTTTCTCGAACAAGTATCACAGAATCAGAATCAGTTCATCGTCATATACATAATTATAATTATTTACATACATGTAACAAAAAGCAATTGTTTAATATATATTCATGGAATAACAAATTTGAATATTAATTTGATTATAGATAAAGATGTTGTAGGCGGAAGTAACCATAATGTGTTAATGTTTTTGATTTAAAAATGTTTTATAAATAGATAGACTTTTCCGTTTCTTTAATTTCCAAAAATATAACAAACCACACGCGCATGTCAGCAAGGGTATCCTTCGTTATTTAACCGGACAGCCCCACTGACACGCAACGCGGCTATATGTGAGCTTATTTACACAAGAAGATAAAACATCAAATACCATATATTGTTCACACGCACACACTGAGTAGAACATGTCAGTGGGGGTGTCCGACCGAGTTAAACCGGACGTCCACCCGACATGCAATGCAAAGAATACGCGTGCATATGAACTGCCCATATATTACTATATATACATTTTTATACATATTCAAAGATAAACATAATTTATACATATATGAACAACCACAATCACCTATATGTGGGCACGCTTGTTTGCTTGTACTTGAAAATGTGTGAAAGCGTAGATGCGTACGTGCGTGAGAACGTGCGTGCGTGTGTGCGTGCGTGCGTGCTTGAAATAATACCGTTTGTGGGTTATCCTTGTTGAAACACAAGGATCGACGGCTTCGAAATTGTGTATTTAGTGATTGCGTGCATGCAAATGTTCACCCGTCGTATTTGATCTTTGTTAAAATGTTTTCACAGGCACCTGGCGACCTTAACCCATAGACCTTTTCATATTAATAAAAAATTTCGGAAATAGAGCAGGGCCGAGCCGGGATTTGGTTTCATGACCAGTTGATTGACCTTTCACGTCACTGGCAAATGAGCTAGAGCGGCCCTATAAATCAAAACAGCAAAGGTTACCTGCATTATCAGAGAAGTAGATAGGGAAGAGACAACTAGTCTTTTCCACATAATATATATATCTCTCTTATTACTCAACCAAGAAGTGAAAGGCGAATGATGTTTGTCACAACCACTTTTGTCAATCATCGGCCAAATTATTAATTATTTAAAGCTGAACGATTAAATAATCTAGAACAAGCAGTAATACCGACATGGTCAGATCGAGGGGTTAGTGCGAAACTGTATCATCTGACATTTCGGTCAAAATTCTTTTTTTTTTATAAAATGAATTATTATACATGTACACATATAAAGTTAAATTATTGAGATTGGAACTTAATTATTAAAAAAGATATTTAATAATTGTCCTTTAGTATTATGTGCACCAACCTCAAACAAGTTAATGCGAAACTATATCATCTGTATGAGTGCAGTTAACACTGTTTCGCACTAAATCATTCCAGTTTAAGTTAAAGTTTCTAATATACTAAAATTGAAAAAAAAATGTTATTTCAGTTGAAACCCTTTCATGCCTTTCATAAATCCTAGTCATGAATGAATGATATAGAAAAAACAAACATTTCATTTGAATATTTAAAAAAAATATACTTGATACAGTTTCGCATGTAAAACAACATTAAGTCCTGATATTTTTCAAGTGGAAACTGTATCAAGTCCACTTATAAGCTATAATTAGAACATAATTTATTCAAAATATGATGTCATCATTTTGAATTATGATATCATACATACGTAATAATTATTATGTTACTATGGTTGCACAGGGGAGATAATAGAGAGGCCCTTCTCAGTCAAATAACCCTTACCCTAATGCAGAGAACATTTTGATGCTACTATTGTTGAAATTATAGTGGTAAAAGGAGAATGAATCATGATGATCAATATCTTTTTCTTTTACTGTCTCCTACTGTCTCAAAACTGTACCTCCAAATTTAGATTATGTACTTTAATTATTAATCTTTAAATGTTTTCAAAGCAGAAAACTGAAATAGTACTTGAGGAAAGTGATAAAAGCATACAAAACTTATAATGAAAATATGATAACTAAAATTAAGTATGACTTTAACAGGTAAAACACATTTAATATAATTATACATACATTTTATTTATGATAATTCTTTTGTTTTGCAAAATGTTTTACCAATTTTGTAAAGGTATTAAATCAAAGAAATTAAGTTTCAACTATAAAGAACTATCTCTTACAAAAACGAATTAAAAATATGACAAGATGGGCCTCAATTACTATTAATTATTATAAAGTTCTAACAGTTTTTAAGTTTTACAAAAGAGTAAACTGAAAACATCAGACCAATTTGCATAATTTAAAGATAGCAGACAGTTTAAAAGAAAGAAATGGCAGATATAACAAGGTAAGTTATATTCTATTTTCATTTTACATTAGAAAAATCTTTCAGGATTTATTTAGTAACACAAACCATTAGCAAACTGCTGACCTATACTGCTTGTTATGAGGATCACACTTTTTTAGCTCATAATATTAACTTGAACCATTGTGATTATGTTTACCTCAATCATGCCGTGATTGCTGATTAGCCCACTCTCTCTTTGCGGGAAAGTAGCCAGTTGCCTGTGAAGAGTGTTGTGTGGAGTATAGCTGAGCGAAAACAGGAAACACACATAAGATGAACTTTCAACTTAAAAATGATGTTTAAATTAACTCAACTAATTAAACAACTGGCAGACATGTACCTCGATTTCAAAATTTAAAAATGAAAGCAATTCTGAACACGAGAGTTAAAGGGTTTTACGCAGTTTTCAACAGTATTTGAGTCATACCATGGTATCACACTTGTTCCTGGTTAAATAACCAGTACTAGACTGGGCGATATGACTTGCCTTGATACAACACAATTAAGTTCAAACCTAGAATATGCTGTCTCTTATCCCCCATTTTAACCACTGTCACTTCAGATACCTTAAATATACTTAACATAAGAAAATATAAATCAGAAACACCACAGAAAGCATTGTGGGAAAAGAAAAAAACTGCACTTTAAATGAAACTGCTTTTCCAACTGTTTTGCTCAAAAGTCTTCTACAGATACGCTCACAAAGGGTAAAGATGCTTGTGTGGGAGCATGAAATTTAATTATGAAGAACAAATCAGGTATCAACTTGGTGATGCAGTGGTTTTATCATCGGCATGGAGACACATTTTAGTTCAATCCCTGGTTGGCTATGACCAAAAACTTTATAAATGGTAGTTTAGGGCTTCCATCCCTTGCACCCAGTATTGCATGTATTATGACTGATGGAATAACAGGATAAACTTACTGGTATAACTGGTTATTAACCCAGGAAACGTTATGATGTAGCTGATATATTGTTCAAAAGTATGTTAAACACCATTTCACAAACTATAAGTATAGCCATATTGATCATAAAGTGTAGATTAAGCTAATAACACATAGTTATTTACATCAAAGTGCTCAATAATTAAAAAGAAATTGAGTTTAAAAACTATAAATTGTTTAACTTTGTTCTTGGTTTTTCAGAAACATCTATCCAAAAAATAGGTTAAAGATGCCTGGTGTAGATCCTACTCTTTGAGGGCAAGAAAGTCAAGAATTTCAAATTACTTGCAAGGTAAATGAGACAAGATTATATATTATGACTAGGTTATCAAATAACTCCCCATTTTAAAACTTTTTAACTTTAAAACGAAAGAAACCGATGCATTTAGTCATTTCAAAAATGGAATGGATTGAGAACTGATCTATCAATTTAAGCTCATCTGATTTAACCCTTTCCCACATGCAAAAAATATGCATGAGACAGATTAGAGCACACTTAGTGAAAAGTGTGGAAACTCTATAAATGAAAGAACAATTATTGTATAAAATTGAAAAAACAACAACATTGTGGTAAAAAGAGAAATTGCTCATTATGAATAATTTAGACATATGTCACAATATTTGCAAAAGTCGTTTGTTCCAGTCGCACCAGAAAGCCTCATGGCAAATGGTTAAAAATAATTATTGGAGCATTCTTTTTAGGTTTTATCCCTGGTCGTGTCATACCCTCTTTAATAATGGTTGTAATAGATTGTATCTTTGGCGATCTAAGTTGTGGCAATGGACTGATTTTTCATGTCGGGATAAATGGACAGGTAGTACTGGTTAGTTCTTTGGAAAGCAGCATAAACTGACAAACAAATGAAATATTATGTTATTACTGGTGCTTCTCGCTTCAGCATTCTTGTAGCATCAATAAAGGGTATGTGAACTAATGACAAAACTTTGAACTTTGTTTCCTCTGAAAGTCTGATTTCAAAAATAATTTGGTTTAAATCTGCATTAGGTGACCCTTTTCATTATATTTAGTTCAAACTTCGAGCAATATGATTGGTTGAAAACATAGGTACCTTTCGCTGAAATAATCTTAAGAGGAGAAATTGATTCATAAAAGTAAATCCTCCTTTTTCCAAGATGTTTTCAAACGATTTCTGCAAAATGCATTTATGATAAATATGAAATGAGATCATCTTGTGTATACATGAAAGATTATTGGAGTCTTCAATATTTGGCAGCTTGTCAAAGCTGAATATCTGATCTGACTACAGACTGATCTTAACCTTTAAATGTTTTTTGAGTAATGTGGCTCATTTTGTCTTGCCAGTGCATAAGAAAAGGCACAAGTTGAATTTTTTTCAACACTATAGATCAGTATCAGTCTGTACATCCATACATGACCCAGTCCAATCAAGATCTGCACTGTGCACAAACCACTTATACAAGCTTGATATAAGATGCTGTCAACTTGTGTGATTCTGATGAAACTGAGCAGGTGGACAAGATGATCTGAACCTACACTGTTCAGAAAAGTCATCTTGTACTTTTGTCTATGCACTTGCTCATTGTAGTTTGGCTGTATTCAGATAATGTAAAATTAGGTGACTCAATATATTATATTTCTAATTTTCAAGATGTCTTTCCTTATTTATTACAGAATGTTGTCTGTGTCAGCCACTTCTCACCAGGGAGATACAAAATACCATGGGGCTGGTAAACAATGCACAACTAACAGCCTTGCTGCAATGCTGTTTACACAAGAAAAGTTACCAAGCAAATGGCTGACAACATATTTAGACTCAGTACTAGACAGGGGTGATCAGCTGTACCACAATGTTGGTTTATCTAAATATTTATTGATATCTGAATTACCAAAACAATTAGACACATTTAGTTTAAAAGTTTCAAGTTCATATTGTGGGACAATAGATAGAGAGATAACAGAATGTCCATTTTACAGCCTTTCCGGTGCCCTTAAGCTAATAGATAAGTTTTGCTTTTTGACTTTAGGGTGTTATACAATGGCAATGATTAAAAGCAATAAGCAATATTTCTTGTTTGATTCCCACAGCAGGAATGACTGTGGAATGCCCTGCCCAGATGGCAAGGCTGTAATTACTGGCCATAACAGCCTCTATGATCTGGAGCAATTTGTAAGGCATTTGTGCTCGAGGCTTTTCTCCAACAAAAACCATTACTTTGAGGCAACAAATGTTGTCTTAGAGCCTAACAATTTATATGAAGAAGATTTGAACACGTCTTCAAGCTTTTCAGGGTTTTCTGAAATGAGTGATGGGGAATATGCTTGTAGAATGTTTATAACACAAGAAAGGCAAAGTAAGTTGAAAAAATATCTAAGCAAAATTGACACATTACAAAGTAGCAATTCTGACTTATCCAGCTTGTTAGAAGACAGTGATAGTACAGACAAAGACTTAGCTACAGACATTAACGACACAGAAAGCAACAAAGACATTGAAAACAGAGAACAACCCTTTGGAAGCAAACATATTGCAAATGATAGCCAAAAACATGAAAAGGAGAGGAAGACAAATAGTAAAGACCAAACCATGGTAACAGATCAAGAAGAATATAGCACATCTGATGATATAAATGGTTTTACTCAACATGAAAGTATGATTGATGATGCAATCAACAAATTAGATAACTCTAGAGTATACTTTGAAGATATTGATTTAAATACCATATATAATTCCAATAGTGATTCAGTTGAATATCTACCATCAGAGAATGACAGATCAATAACCGTTGAAGAGAGTGATGATGGAATTCCATTAAGTTTTGTGGCAAAAAAGGCTAAATGGTTTAACAGAAGAAGAAAGCCAATATCAGATAATCTGATTGAAACAGGCCTGCCTGATAACGAAGAAACAGAACAAACACCAATTGAAAATGTAGATAAAACAGTTGGACAAAAATCAAAAGAAAATGATGAAAACAGATGTAGAAAAAGAGTTAAGAACATTGAGAGCTGGAGAAGAAATGTATCAAAGAGACTTAGAAATGAAGGAAAAGAATACCAAAATAAATATGGTCATACCAAAAAAGCTAGAAAAATACAAAAGGCTTGTGGAGACAATTGTCGCTTCAAATGTTCCAAAAGTTTTAGTTCAGAGGAAAGAGAATCTATTTTCCACAAATTTTGGAAATTGGGTAATATTGCAAAACAGAGACAATTTATAATTAGATATTCAACAAGGTTGCCAAAGAGTCGCGGTCAAATGTCAAGTAGAATAAACACAATTAAGTATTATTTCCCAATTGGTAACCAGCATGACATAAGAATATGTAAAACCTTTTTTTTGAAAACATTGAATATATCCCAAACCACATTAACAACTGCACATAAAAAAAATGTATCACTTCCTGGCGTGGTAGACGATGATGAGAGGGGCAAATCTGCAAAAAGCAGACATAACTTAATTGCAGATGAAGCACTTAACTTCATTAGAACTCATATAAAATCTTTCAAATGTTATGAATCACATTATTGTAGAAAAGATAGCAAAAAGGTATATATAGATGGTAAATTAAATCTTAACCAAATGTACAACCTGTACTGTGAGGAATGTGATAAAGAACACAGGCAGAAGGTTAAACGCCATACATACAGAAATATCTTTAATACTGAATTCAATATTTCATTTCACACCCCAAGAAAAGATTTGTGTGATTTGTGCGCATCATTCGGCCAAGCATCTTTAGAAGAAAGGTCTCATATGAAAAGTGAATATGACATACACATTAAAAATAAAGCCCTTGCAAGAGAAAATAAAGAGAAAGACAAGGAACGTGCATGCTTTGATAAAGGAATTTGCGTTTCTTGTTTTGATCTTGAAGAAGTTTTAATTACCCCTAAAGGATTTGAATCTTCATTGTATTATAAAAGGAGGCTTAATACTTACAATTTTACTATCTATGAGTTAGGAAGCAAAAATGGGTTTGCATATATTTGGAATGAAACAATAGCAGGGAGGGGTGCATCAAAAATAGCATCATGTGTATACAATTTTATTGCCCATAAAAGCAAACAAGGTATTAAACGATACATCTTCTATTCCGATAATTGCCCGTCCCAAAATAAGAATAAATACTACATATCCATGTTATGGTATTGCTTGCATAGCTTTGATTTAGTTTCAATTGAACACAAGTACCTTGAAAAGGGGCATACTTTCAATGAAAATGACAGTGTTCATGCTTCAATTGAAACTAAATCAAGAAAAACAAGCGTATACACTACAGCACAGTGGGCAGCAATAATAAGGACTGCTAGGCCAATGCAACCATATTTAGTCACTGAAATGTCATTAGATGATTTTTATGACTTTAAGAAAATTTGTGATTGTCTTAAAAACTTTGATTTAAATGAACAAAAACATAAAGTGTATATCAGTCAGATCAGAACTTTCAAACTATCTGCTGATGAGCCAAATATGTACTCATTTAAGTATTACCATGATAGTGCTACATATTCCAAGGTGAATCTTTTGAACAGACTTAGGCGCTCATGCGAAAATGTTAATGCAAAGAGTATTGCTTTAAAGCAGTTAAGAAATGAGCTTATACCAATTAGTGCTGCAAAGTATAATGATCTTATTTCACTTTGTGTGGTCAATATCATTCCAAAGTGTCACCACATATTTTATGTTTTGTTACCCCACTCTACTGAGTTAGATTAGACAATTTGAATATAGTTATACAATCATGACACCTGAAATAATTCTGGGAAAAGCATAAATTGTTCAGCCATACATATGGGAAAGGTTCAGGTTTGTACACAGAAAACAACTTTGAAGATGGTAGATTTGTTAAGTAATTGTGAATTATGTAAACAGTGATTGATATCCAAAAATAAGATTTATCTTTGGATTTCAATCACTGTTTGCATAGTAGTTCTAACAATGTTGTTTCTATCTGAACATTGTTTAATATTACAAGCTAAGAATGCAAGTTGGATTAAGTGGTGAATATAAGTGTCATAATAATATAGGTAATGTTATTTTATTTCATTGTATTCTATTATAAATTAATTTTATCCTTTGTCTGTGTTCTTTGTTGGGATTTTTAGTATGGTATTTGGTGTTAAGGTCTTTAATTGATGAAAAAGTTTGACCACAGGAATCAATTTTGAAGATTGTAGATTTTTTAGATTATTAAATAGTAAATAATGTAAATAGTGATTTATATCCAAAAATAAGATAAATTTTGGATTTCAATCACTATGTATTTGCATAGTATGTAGTTCTAACAATGTTTTTTTTTGTTATGTTGCTTAATTTTTGTGAGAGAGTTCAACACTGTTTAAAACAGTGATAACAGTTTTGTATAAACACCATCACAAGGGATGGCAGAAATAATGACTTCAGGCCACAGCAGCCATATGTTGAGCTCCAGCCTCTTGTACCAAAGGTTCCTGATTCGAGTCCCATGATGAGTGTTCTGACTTTGCGATTATTTCCACACAAACAGCACGAGTACTGGTTTAGTCTCCAGGAAACAGACATCGAGCGTGATTAATATAAGCTGAAAGCTTGTTTCGCAAACAAAGTAAAATAAATAAGTTTGAACTAACCATATTTAGTCACTGATATGTCATTATGTGATTTATTTTTTTACTTTAACACTTTACCACGACATATAACAAATCTGCAGCAGACGACTTTAAAAACATATTGACAAAAATGTTAAATATCTCTATAAATGAGAGTTTAATCATTAAATAGGGTTGAAAACATTGCGGTAGAAAGAGAAATTGCTCATTATGAGCAATTTCTCCTTTTGCCAAAGTGATTTCAAAAGTCGACTGCTGTAGAGGTATCAGAAAGCGTTTATATGTGGGAAAGGTTTTACAGAATTTGTGATTGTCTTAATTTGTTTTATCTAAATGTTATTTTAGTATTCTGTTATAAAATGAATTTTATCCTCTGTCTGTGTTCTTTGTAGTATGGAATCAGTGCTTTGTTGCTAATTTGTTGGAAAAGAGTTCAACACTGTTTAAAAGCTATCTCGCAAATCAGTTTCTCCATACTCAAATTATTTACTATTACGTCCAGCAGATCAAGTCATTAATAAAAAAAATTATACTTAGAAGCTATTCATCTATATAGTACTTCTGTAGCAATATTCTTGTAAAACATCTGAGGATATTGTTAGAAAAAGTAGAAATCAATCATCTTTTTTCCTGTTTCAAAAATATTTCTTAACCTGTAAAAATGCCTTAAAGTGAAATCCATCATCAGACAAGTTACCATGCGTACCATTTAATTCCTAGAATATAATCTGTTATTCCAATACAAGTTCTTTCAAGAAGGTAAAATGAAACATAAGGACTTATAAAGTAGTTAGAGTGATTTGATAATATTGTTGAAAAAGAGGAAATAACTGAAAAAATCATCTGAATTAATGAAAGGGCCAGAAACACAAATTATGTTGCATCTGGCAAGTATTGCACAATACATTGTAGATGATGAGTGTTTTGAGAAAAAAATCATTCAAAAAATCACATAAAAGAACATAAATGTTTCACTTGATACAGTTTCGCATATATTTTTTTTTAAATTCGAACGTATTTTTCAGCGGGAAACTGTATCAAGTAACATTTCCTTCAAAATATTCTTTTTGAAGAATATTTTATTAATTTTGCAAATAACCCTTTTAAGATTAAGAGTTTTATAACAACATAAGTGAAGTTCAAATCTTAATTTCAAGTTTTTAATAAAATATTAAGTTATTTGCTTCTCCTGAATAGTTTATAAAAATACACTTGATACAGTTTCGCACTAACCCCTCGGTCTGTGCTTGAATCACTAGTATAAAGCGATTTGGGTTAGATCTTCGGTCCCCAGCTGTCGATGTGACCTTGCTTGATTTACTGT
The DNA here is from genome assembly GCA_031761405.1 of Serripes groenlandicus. Lineage (NCBI taxonomy): Eukaryota > Metazoa > Mollusca > Bivalvia > Cardiida > Cardiidae > Serripes > Serripes groenlandicus. Next base: position 181,955,544 of record JASEVX010000001.1, on the reverse strand, counting down.
AAACTTGTAGACAGGTAAGGTTTGAATAAACATACAACGAAAAACAAGTAAAACAAAATATTAATGATGAATTATAATGATAATTAAACGTTATTCAGTTCAAAGTTTCTCTTCTTTCATTGCTTGTTAGATAAACAACTATGACTTGGTCCTTGTTTGCCATTATAATATATAATTAATTTAAATTAGCAAACATGTATAACTTTTTTGGAATATATTTATGACGCAGATCATTATAAATGGGACATATAAGAATGAAATGGTATTCACATTCAATATCAACATTACAATACAAACAAAACCTTAAACCCCTACCAATGCCTAGATGGTGCCCCTTTTCAATCATAAGACACTGAGCCGAAGCTCTAAATGCAACCACACTTTTCCTTAATTTGCTTATACCAATGACAAGTAAGCCTCAGACGAAAACTCTGGTTTAACTAACGATAATATTCGAGTTTATGACTGTTATCACAATATTTGTGCCATGTTTGAATAAACTGATCTTTTAGTCAGCTAGTGTAAACCGAAAGAAAACGTTTAGAATTTCTGCCGGTCTGATTCTCCCATACATAGCCAAAACTATTTGTTTACAAATTATTTCTTAGTTGCCCAATTCATATATCCAATTTCATCTAACAATATAAGAATATTATAAAGATTTTCAACATAACGTTCATTTGGCATATCGATCATTGAATGTTTTAAGTTATTCTCATTACTTCTCAATCTCGAACGACTGGTTTGAGTGACTATGATCTTTACTAGCCGCATTGTCATCATAGTGTGAGACGTTTGCATCAACGTTAGTATCTTTAGTACCGCTAGACGTTCCCTCTGATTTGGCATCTCTTTTGGATTCACTGTCTTCGTACTTTGGCCTTTGTCGACGACTTTCCAGTGCTCGTATACACCTGCCACAGAATAGTGAAAAATAGACAGCGTAGAAATTCTTGTTGAGAACTATATAGATGATGAAATTAATCGAGGAGTTGATGAGTTCAAAGAATACAGAAATATCATTGAACATGAGGAACAGGTTGTGATAATTCCCTAAATACGTGAACTTCGAGTGGATATCTGAAGCGATGAGGAAGGCGTCACCAGGTACCAGACACACTATATAGATAATTGCCACGGTCAGTAACATCCGGGTAATCTTGCTCTGCTCGTCGTTACGGTTTGACCCCTTCGCCGATGTCTTTTTAAACCGCTGGCTGCGTTTAAGGAGAGTAATGATGGCCAGGGTAAGTATTATAACAACGGTGACAGGGATGAATCTAAAAACAATAGGAACGAAGTATTCTGTATAGAACTTGAGGCCGTCTACATTATCATTGGCGAACTGCGAGGGCGAAATGACGGGGTTACCACGAAAATATCTCCACGTGAACCGAAAGGGTATCACGCCAATACCGACGAAGGTGAAGATGTAACAGCCAATTATTGCCAACAACATCCGGGTCCTAGTAACAATGGTTTTGACTTTTAACGGCATCGCTACAGCCAGAAATCTTTCGACACAGATTACAACAACCAACAGCGTGGAGATACGACTGAACACCATCCTCAAGTAGAATACATATCGGAATGACACTGCGTTCCACAAGGCTCCTGACATCTCGTCAACCTGCTCGATAATACACCTAGACTTCCGTATCATGTTTGTGATCAGAAAACACAGGTCCGATACGGCCAGAGCAATCAGTACGATTGATGTGGTGGATATGCGGATCTGTTTCCTGGTAAGGACAATCAAACTCAAGATGTTTCCAGTCACACCGAACAGTGTGATTATAGGGAATACTACACACTGCATCCCGTACCCGAACTCGTCGGATACATCCTGTTGGACGATATTTTCCGGGTTGTCCCAAGGGAATGCCATGACAATTTCGCTTGACCGACCAGCAGAAGTCGTTAGAGTTGTACTATTCGTATCCATTGAAGTCTCGTTAAATACCCCAGTGGTGTTGTCGAAAGCAACAAATGTCTCGTTCATGATTCTGCCCTCTGTAAATAGATAACCAACAATGTTGATATCTGTCGTTTTCCAGAAAATACAACCCCAGCGTATTTAACTGTTTCGTCGCCAATGGCAATATAGATATTTTGCAAACAATAAAGATTCATGTGAGACAGCTCGTCACGGAAATCAGCATTGTTTGCCTTTAAGTTATCAAACTATTAAAAAAACTCTTGTTTCATAAAACGGATTAGCCGAATTGTTATCATGGACGAGTATATTTTGGAAATTCGCTGCTAAAAGAGTTAATACAAAAGTGTAAAGAGATATCTACCTGTGCATCTATACACTCCGATGTAAGAAGACAATATTTGTCAGAAGTTGCTTCGAAACTTTTGTAAACAATTTGCGTACATTACAAAGCAATATAACCTGGCTGAAATTCTTTGCAGAGCACACCTCCTATGAATTCTTGACTGACGTCATCATTCCTAACTCCGCGAAACCAAACCGTAAGGCATTTGCAACCAGTGTTTAGCCAGATCAACCAGCGCATCCACGCAATCAGATCTGGTTGTGCACTGTACGCCAATTAGCCATTGAATGTTTCATTAGCATGAATGTGAACACAAGGCATGTAATTATAACGTTTTCATGGTGAATCGCTTGAATATATAAACCGTGTTCAACCAAAAGCAACCACACGGAATTTGCGACCTAGCTATAGATTGGTACCACGTAGTATGGTAACCAACCGCACTTTTCGCAACTCATTCATTGAAACGTTCACCCTTTCCCACATACAGAGAATATACAGGAGACGACTTTGAAAACGTCTTGACAAAGATCTTGAATTTATCAACATGAAAGAGTCGACTTTGTGAAATTCTGAAGTGAAAGGGTTTTAAAAACAGCTTCAATGAAGGCAATCCGAGATATAGTGTTCAAGCAGTGTAGATCCGGATTATCCCGAGGATCAGATCGGATCCGTACAAACTTCTGATATCTGGAAGCGAAGTGAATTATGTGATATCACTGCTGCCAGGTAAAGCTCATATACCCAAAGGTCCCGGGTTCGAATCCCGTGATGAGCGGGTTCTACATTTTTTTTATTCACGCAAACAGCGCGAGTACTGGTTAAGCAGACATCGAGCGTGATTAATATAAGCTTAACGATTGTTTCGCAATCGATGTTAAATAAATAAGTTTAAACTAATCTTATTTTGTTCTGAAAATGCACACTTTGCCATTTATATTCCCTGATATACAATTAAATAAAAACTATTACAGTGCATCATAAATTACTTAAAATATGATAAATGATTAAATTCGGACTTACCTTAACAAATCCTCTTTACAGAAAATAGCAGACACTATCAATTAATGCGCACAACAGATTGGCAAAATTTGATATCTAGTGCCAAACAATTATATGGACGACTTTATATACATGTATTTTGTAACACCCAAGGCATTGGTTGTGATGACGTTTTCACGGGACTGCTTCCTAATTATTGGTAGCATCAACACGTCAACGCAACTCTAAATTGCTAAAAAATTTAAATCGACTTACATGTCACTTTCATTTCAATCAAAATGAACGCTTGTTCTGAACGGATAACTCTGTATATAGTCAGAATAAATGTACACTTTGATCTTAACTGACTCTGTTCCAAAATTTCAACTAGATTTCAGTCATTTTAATTCGACAAAGCACAAAGACATGTTTTACAAAGTTGCTTTAAGGACGTTATACCTTTCAAGAGTTCACAAACTGGTACCTACATATAAGTCCATATCCGATGGGAACAATATATTGCTAATGGTTTAAAAATGATAAGGTCATTGTACATGTACCTGGAAAGTGTGCACTGCTGATTTGAACGGCAATGCTTTTTTAAAAAATGGTTTGCCATTTTGGACAATTCACCCTGTCGAACCTTTGACACATGGACAATTATCTACCTAAAATCTGCCAAATAGTCCCTAAACAATCTTTGTTTGCGTAGAAATAAGTGTATACCATCACCTGAATGCATTGATTATATGGCATTGAGTTTAAAGTTATTGTAAATGTGTATTGGATGCACTGGAAATGATTGATTTTATCACTTTTAGTATTGTGACTTTGTTTAAAAGTGACAGTACAGAATGGTAAACACCTGTTTTGTCCGGGCTCGATTTGGTTCAAAATGACATTATCGCCTGGCGAATTCTTTCTTGCATAATGCATGACCCCCCCCCCCCCCCCCCCCCCATTTTCTATGGATATTTTTAAAGCTTAGAGGTAATTCTTATATGGTGTTTGTACATGAGAAACACAGACTCCAGTTATTCCAGTTACAACCAATGTTTCACGTCTCTCAAACCCATTTTGTTTTCTTCCCTGATATACCATATTCGGAAAATTGTTGATTTTTTTTCTTTTTTTCTAAAATGCTTATTAACCTAACAGTGCAATATCGTGCAATTTAAACGGTAATGTGGGCTTGTAATTTCATGTGTACCCAATGCCCCCGGAACAGTGGCTACTGAAATAGTGAATCTTCCCCACCCGCGTCGACATGACGTTGCTTTAGGGACAATATAATTTGGTATGTATAAAAACTACATAAGATTAAAACAATACATTTAAAAACATATATTTTTATGTATTTAGAGTAAAACAATTCGTTTCGATGGATCAGTTATCAAAAAGAGAGAAGGAATTGTTCTTGAAATGTTTTGAACATCCCTCGTACATTCATTGAGTGTTTACGTATTCTTTCTTCAACATGTTATCAAATTTTTGAAACAAACTTTTATATAAGAGTAGATGACATTACATAGGCCGAGAGAGAGGAACTCGCTTCGTTCAAAGGTACCCGCTATTCCTTTAATCTATATATATTCAATCTATTCAAGTATTCTACTTTCAATTACAGAGAAGTTTTTTATAGGTTTGCCTTCATGTTTTAATAAGTCATCTGAATGCAAATATATTGTATGTGGGAAAGGGTTTACACAGGTAATCGTCTAGTCGTATCTGAAATCCGATTTTATTAATAAAACAGGCCGTTAATTGCCTGACGCGTCTCGTATATATACACATTTCTGCTTTTTGTTTAAAAAGTGACAATTACCTTTTTATATTACACAACATTTCAGATATCTTTCAACAGTTTCAACAATTAATATATCTCGTGTTAACACCATAACAGGACAAGACAACAGACAGTTGGATGTTGAGCCTATTGGCTGTTAATCAAGTACCAATAAAACGCAGTATTGGCTGTGAAATGTGACGGTGAAAATACCAATTTAATTGATGACACATTATTGTTCTCCAGTCTGAATGTAAGATAACTGTTGATGAATCGCGTCTGGCGATTTGTGGTAGGATTGACTCTCCGATTATGCACCTAATGAGCCGTCCCGCGAGAAACCCAACTTTATGGCCTCTGCGTAATGTGTCGATCCAGATCAGCCTGCGCAGTCCGCAGACTGATCAGGGCCGACACATTCCGTTTCAGTTTGATAGAGGTATAGAGTAATGATTTCTGAAACAGTGTCTATCCGGGTAAGCCTGCGCGGCATGCTTAGGCCGATCCGGGTCGATACTTTACGCAGAGTCCACAATGTTGGTTTTCTCGTGGGACGGCTCAAATGTAAAATTACCGCCTCGGTGGTGTAGTGGGAAGAGCGTTTCCCTTGAGCTTCGATCCCCAGATTGATCATAGCAAAGATCTTTAAATATGGCAGTATTTGCTTCTTTCCTTTGGCGATCAGGGTCGCAACATAATGTTCCTTCTGTTATAAACCCGTATATAACTAAATACAAGATATACACATTTCTATATTTTCAATAACGGAAAAACACAATTTACACATATTATTAAATGTATGAATGGCGTGTGAATCACGCAACACTACCTATTGGCTGTTAATCAAGTACCAATAAAACGCAGTATTGACTGTGAAATGTGACGGTGAAAATACCAATTTAATTGACTCAACAGTATTGTTCTGCAGTATCTATTTTCTAATTAATTGATGACACATTATTGTTCTGCAGTCTGAAAGTAAGGTAACTGTTAATGAATCGCGTCTGGCGATTTGTGGTAGGATTGACTCTCCGGTTATGCACCTAAAGAGCCGTCCCGCGAGAAAACCAACTGTATGGCCTCTGCGTAATGTGTCGATCCAGATCAGCCTGCGCAGTCCGCGCAGACTGATCAGGGCCGACACATTCCGTCTCAGTTTGATAGAGGTATAGAGTAATGATTTCTGAAACAGTGTCTATCCGGGTAAGCCTGCGCGGCATGCTTAGGCTGATCCGGGTCGATACTTTACGCAGATTCCGCAATGTTGGTTTTCTCGTGGGACGGCTCAAATGTAAAATTACCGCCTCGGTGGTGTAGTGGGAAGAGCGTTTCCCTTAAGCTTCGATCCCCAGATTGATCATAGCAAAGATCTTTAAATATGGCAGTATTTGCTTCTTTCCTTGGCGATCAGGGTCGCAACATAATGTTCCTTCTGTTATAAACCCTAGTATAACTAAATACAAGATATACACATTTCTATATTTTTAATAACGGAAAAACACAATTTACACATATTATTAAATGTATGAATGGCGTGTGAATCACGCAACACTACCGCATTTTGAATGACGAGAAATCATATTTCAGTGTCGTACCATAACCAGTTTTAGTACTGTATTTGACCTTGTCAAATGCGGAATTTTAATCCGTCGTGGTTCATTTGCGTGTGACATTCTGTATGTATTTGTTTCGGAAATGTGCAGGTATATAAACACATATACATGTAGTTATATTATATAGCCTTATCTCTATCGCCAATAGTTAAGCTCGGGAGAGCCTGTTCATACACACGTAGTCTAACCAGAGTCGTCTAATTTAGAACAGCAAATTTTAACTGAACGTCCCCGCGGGGTAGTGGTATCCGCATAGGGAGTGGGTGACCAGCCTTCGATCCTAGTCTGATCCTATCAACGATATCTACAGAGCTCTATATTTCAAATTCGAGTATTTCAAATTCTAAAATCATTATTTGATACTCAAACCATATGTTGTGGGTACTCAAAAGAATCGTCTCAGTGAGACGATTCATTTGAGTACCCACAACATAGGGTTTGGTTGAGTCATAAGAGAAATATAGATGGTAAACGACCAGTTGACTCGTCATTATCTAGTCCTCTGTTATCTCTCCTTGGCGATCAGGGTTGATGGGATGGCAGTACGATTGACGCATCGGTTTGGGGATTAATAATACCGGAAGTACTGGTACATTACCAAGGAAACGCCGTGAAACTACTAAAACACGTCGTAATACAGCGTAGCGGGACATAGCTTCTGGCGAATCGTTTAAAAGGGTTAGCCGACTAGTTTAACACCTTTGCACTGTGATGTGATGCTATTACGGAGATCCGACAAGCCATTACGGTGAGCCACTCCGCCGTGAGAAAAGCTACAAGTTGGCTTTGTTTTGGGGTTCGCTTCGTTAGATATCCCTTATTGTCAGGCTTTTCCGGCTGTCTGTCTGTCTGTTTGTTTGTAAAGCGACGCTCCACAGCCCAAACCGACGGGCCGATTCCGATGAAACTTGGTGAACAGGTGCCATACGGACTCAGGGTGTGCGCGTTTGAGTTTCCTTGCTAAGGACCCACAACCTAGGGCTTTTCCGGCTGTCTGTCTGTCTGTTTGTTTGTAAAGCGACGCTTCACAGCCCAAACCGAAGGGCTGATTCCGATGAAACTTGGTGAACAGGTGCCATACGAGCTCAGGGTGCCCGCGTTTGAGTTTCGTTGCTAAGGACCCACAACCAAGGGTTTTTCCGACTGTCTGTCTGTCTGTTTGTTTGTAAAGCGACGCTCCACAGCCCAAACCGACGGGCCGATTCCGATGAAACTTGGTGAACAGGTGCCATACGGGCTCAGGTTGCGCGCGTTTGAGTTTCGTTGCTAAGGACCCACAACCAGGGCAAATCCCACGTCGCCAACCGGCTTGTAATAGTTTTTGTTCAGATCAGCCTGTTCATCTATTCCGTCTTATCAGAATATACGCAACTTGACACAATCGTCTGACAAGCTTATGTAATATATCTTTGAACAGCGTAGATCTTGATCAGTCTGTAAGGATGTACAAGCTGATCTCGATCTTCCCTGTTCACAAAAGCATATTCTTATGGACGTGCTCAGTGTGTTTTCAAAGGTTTCATCTGATTGATACTGTGCTTATTCATCTATTACAACTGATCTAGCCAAGCGGAAGTTAAAAACCAAAACGATTACTCAGTCAAGGGAGATAACTATTGGAGTAACTGAATATTTCAAAAGTCGGCTGCTACAGATGCGTCAAAATGCGTCTGCAAGTGGGAAAGGGTAAATTAATTAATAAATCCAAGTTTTATTTGAATTACAGCAAGAAACTTTACATCATCTGATTCGCCGCTACATTCTCCAACCAGTCCGAAGTAAGAGAGGCCAGGTATGTTGCTCCTTTTTTTCAAAATGTTTTTTAAGTTCGTCTGATGCAGATGCCTGTCAAAATAATGAAACATGTTGGAAAGGATTAAGAATAAACAGTAAAATGGATTGCCATAGAAATTGCCATGAAGCTGGGTACCTTTTGCTAGGCGCTGTGAGATGATGGTTTCATCATAAAAGCCGTCCCGCGAGAAAACCAACATTGTGGACTCTAACGTGAAGTATCGACCCGGATCAGCTAGAGCATGCCACACAGGCTTACCTGGACAGACACTTTTTGCCTCATGCGGATTTTCTGTTTCAGGAATCATTACTTTATACCTCTATTCCCCTGAGACGGAATGTGTCGGCCCGGATCAGTCTGCGCGGACTGCGCAGGCTGATCTGGGTCGATACATTACGCAAAGGCCATAATGTTGGTTTTCTCGCGGGACGGCTCAATTAAGATTAAATGCTTACCTTGGTTTTTTAAGACATTGACCAAAAGTATTTAATAGTGCAGAAATTAGACATGTTATCACATTTCGATACCACGAGAAAAATAATGACGCTTTTTTTTAAATTCACACACATACCTGTGTTGAGAAAGGGCACGGGACATTCATTTACAGTAGTTGCACTGTGACATTGACATCTACACAGTCTGATCTGACCCTACACCCTTCACCGATTAGGTGTAGACGGTGTAGACGGCACCAAACAACTTCTGTAAAGTATTTGGATCCTCCACATAGATGGATCATTGTTCATTCATTTAACTCTTTCCCACATGCAGGCGCTTGCTGCAGCCTCTTCAGCAGACGCATTTTGCCACATTGTTTTATATTCTTTTCAAGTTCGCCTAGATGTTTTCAAAATCGTCTGCTTCAGATTTATCGTATGTGGGAGAGGGTTAAACTGATACATTGACTATAACACGATTGATGCGTGTCATGCTTCTAGAGTACATTCGTGTTTAACGCAACATTAAAAGCTAAACTCTGTCCAGCCTCTGCTGATTTTGTTTTGAACTATTTACGTTCTGAGTATAGAAGAATGGTTTTTCACATTTAACACTTTCCCACATACAACAATTCTGCAACTGACGACTTTGTAACGATCTGTGCAAACATATTGAAAATACCTAATAACATGTTTAAATATTGAATCCAGTTTTAAAACATTGTGACAAAGGCAGAAATTGCTAATTTTGTCAAAATGTTTTAGAAAGACGTCTGCTGCAGAGGTATCAAAAAAGCGTCTGTATTATGGAAAAGGTTAAATTAAAAGCCTTAACTAGAAAAAGTTGCTGTTTTATATATATGTTACTACTGAAAACAAGTTATCTTTAGAAAATAAATCCGTTGTGATGATGAAAGTTGATTGACTCTTATCTCATCGATTTTCGGAACGTATGGAAAGAAGGAATAACATAACAGGGATTCGAATTCATGGCCTCTCGATCGAGGTGGTATAAGTCTTAAAGCGGCGACCAATACACCTGCTTTTTCCTGGCTTTCTCGCAACAGTGCTCCATCCAACATTCTTACCAGGTAACTAGTCAATTCCTACATATACTGTTTAAGCCCACTGGTGGTATATGAATGAGACGTATCACAATGGCTTTTAGCACTCATCGGACAGAATGAATGACCGAGCCAGGGTTCGAACCTATGACCCATGAATGAATAACACTCGTCGTTAGGGATCGATCTATCACGGCTCGACTTTTGTACATCGGTGTGTGTTGTTCGTTTTCTACCGGAATCGCGGTTATATATCTATGATATTTAAACTAGTCTGTACCTATGGTGGCACAGAGGTGACATGTGTATGTTTTTATTTATCTCGTGCGCACGACATACTAAGTCGTGCGCACGAGATACGTAAGTCGTGCGCACGAGATACTATGTCGTCGCACGAGTTACTAAGTCGTGCACACGAGTTACTATGTCGTGCGCACGAGTTACCAAGTCGTACGCACGAGATACTATGTCGTGCGCACGAGATACTAAGTCTTGCGCACGAGATACTTAAGTCGTGCGCACGAGATACTATGTCGTGTGCACGAGTTACTAAGTCGTGCGCACGATTTACTAAGTCGTGCGCACGAGTTACTATGTCGTTCGCACGACACGCGAACGACATAATTAGCCAATCAGAATACATTTTACATGCTGATCGCCTAAAAGAAACCGAATTTCTTCATACGTTAACCCTGCATTAAAATATAATAGAATAAATTTCAAACAACATTCATGTATGTAAAGTGTATTCTGATCGGCTAATTATCTCGTGCGCACGACTTAATTATCTCATGCGCCCGACTTAATTATCTCGTGCGCACGACATAGTATCTCGTGCGCACGACTTAGTATGTCGTGCGCACAAGATAAATAAAAACATACACATGTCATCTCTGTGCCACCGTAGGTACCGGTGTATTATAGTAAATTAGAAAATCTGGCATGGACTTTCTGGCTTTCGCATATACATGTATATAATACAACCTAGTATTTAGTAATATACGGCGGACAAATAAAACTTAACTCTTTCAGTGTCAATGGCGATATTGATTGTCTTTTACAAACAAAGCAGATTCAGGTGAGTCAGCCTTTTAGTAATCAAATTATTCCCAAACTCTTATTACATGAGAATTGGAATGGCTCGATTCTACTTTAGGGAATCCGGTGTTGAAGGCGTCGATATTTGGAATCAATACATAAATAATGAAGCCAACTTCTTTTGGAGTTTGAAAGTTTAAGCCCGTTCGTCAACAAACAGTTTGTATTTATAACCTTTAATTGCTACACCATGCTCAAAGGGCTCCGTCGTTATTGGCATGCCTTGACCTAATTATAAAGTTATATTAGGGACAGGTACCTCCAGAAAAGTGTTTACATAAGATAAAAGAATGAAAACATCATAGCTTGATATTTTGTATTTATTAGAAAATATCTTTGAATATAGTTTTGATATTTGTCGTATTTAACAGAGTAACCTATGTTCAAAAGCGTCTAACTACACAGTGTGTAATACTGAAAATGAAGCGTCTAACTACACAGTGTGTAATACTGAAAATAAAGCGTCTAACTACACAGTGTGTAATACTGAAAATAAAACGTCTAACTACACAGTGTGTAATACTGAAAATAAAACGTCTAACTACACAGTGTCTAATACTGAAAATAAAGAACTATTCCTTATCTTTACATGGACAGCAATGCATATGAAACAACAACAACAACAACAACAACAACAACAACAACACTCAAAGATGATATGTTAATTATAATGCTTTGATTAAATCCGGACGTTACAGCACATTCCTCTTGTTCCAAAGGTCTGGTTCGAATCCCGTAATCTGCGATTTCTGCGTTGGGTATTTCATCCACAGAAGCAGTGCAAGTACTGGCAAGGTCTCCAGGAGCTAAAGTTATGTTAACTGAAAGCTAGTTTCGCAATGAATGTGACATAAATGTGTTTAAAATATACAAATTTTAAAAACAACGACTTGAGTGTATGCCCCTCACACTGCTGTCAGTTCGACAGAACTTCAGCAAATGACATTCTAATCATTTCCAACAGACCACAAATCTGCAGCAGGTGAATATGAAATCATCTTTAGAGGCGAAAACTATGGAAAACTTTAATGATTTAATACTGTGGAAAATATTGTTGCAAAAGGACTTGTTCATTTTGAATGAGTTCTCCTTTCCTACATTGTTTTCAAATAGAGTCAAAGTAGGTGTTTACTACTTGTAAAGTTGTTAACAATATTGTATTTACTTTTAACAAACAAAATTCTGTATTCTGTATTCTGTGTATGTACATAATACCGGTAGAAAAAGGTAAACCGCAATTTCGCAATTAGGAATCCGCCTTCACTAAGTGGCTATCGTCAGGGATGAGCGACCGGGTTTTCCGGATTCGATCCCCAGTCGCAGCGCAACGGTTATTGTGGAGTCCCCATGGGTAAGGCACAATTTCTAGCCTAGTACTGGATTGTTTACCAAGGGATCATAAGTAAGTGAGCTGACGCCGTGTAATATAACTGAAATAATGTTAAACGGCGTAAAACCCAAAATAATCAGATTAGACAAATAGCGGTGTCGAGATAGCTGGAAGTCCAAATGGGTGCGCAAATAACCTAAATTATCAACGTGTTCGAGTGATCACGTGATTCATACTTCAGTGGAACCTTTGTATAAAGACCACACAACAATATGGTCTTTGTTCACATGTGGTCTTTAATTTTGTCGCTTTTGATGCTATTCCAAGTTGGTCTCAACCACAGGTCTGACTGTATATTAATGGATGTCATATGAACTTCACAATTCATTTATACATATGTACTTATATGAGAACCAAATAAGTGAATTTATAAATCATATCAATAAAACACTGCATGAGCAATTGAAACTGATGCTGCACTGTATTCCAAAGCGAGATCCGTTCCGGGGAATAGCGATATACTGGATACATCGCATGGTCGAGTTATCGAGGACGCCTGTACGTTTTGACTCCGGCGAAGGTACGGTCCATCCATTGTTTTCAAACATAAGCTTGAATGACCACTTAACTCTTTCTGTGCCGAATTTCATTTAGTAGACACTTATTTTTATAACTAAAAGGCAAACAATGCTGATTTCAGGTGAGACAGCTTGTTAAGAGCCAACTCACCTGAATCTGTATTGTTTGCATAAACCTAACTATTGCCATTGACGCATTGAAAGAGCTATGAAATATAATTGGTTACAGGAATGAGTATAAGTATTCCGATGTCTTAGGCCACAACACTAACCACATAATATCCGTATTGTGGTCACGACTCTTCCGAATCTATCCATAGCCCCAATAATTGAGAGACTCGCTACTGCAGAATTCCGTTGCGCCGAGAGGGAATAACTTATACCAGCCCGCGGTATGTTGACTAAGGTCAAGGTTATCTAACTTTACAACTGCCTCACCAAGACAACGTTTCTTGTCAAATGTCTTCTGCTTCTCCCAGACGTTAACCTGGAAATAATAACGATACGTTGACCCTTTAATACCATAATATTGAATCTGCAGAAGACAACTTCGAAAAACATCTACGCAAACACGTTGAAAACAGTATTTTAAAGAATGTGCAAGACGGATGTTTGATGCAAAGCATCAAAGAGAAGCCGCAATATTTCGTTTCATATGAAGAAATAAGAAAAAAGATCATTTAAATCCACAAACATTAGAACAATTTAATCTGTAGTCAGTAATGCTGATATCGATTATTGAAGATATAAGTTTTATGTAGGATATTTAACCTGGCAGGGTCTGTGTTTTAAGTGAATGAGATAATTTAGAGTTAAGCTGATCATAAAACGTGACATATAATACTAAAGATAAATGGACAAGAGGTTATGATAAATTTAAATTAGTACCAAAAACAATCAACTATTTGTATTGAACACACGCCCTGTTATGATAATGTTTTATCAAATAATGCTGACACACAGAAAATCTGTTTTTCGTTTGTATCGGTAAGTCATGATAGATAAGGGTTTCCCACATAAAACAAATCTGCAGTAGACGACTTTGAAATTATCAAGTAAAAAAAATATCTCTATAAATGATCGTATGATAATTGAAAAGTGTTGAATTATTGTGGCAAATGCAGATATTGCTCATTATGAGCAATTTCTCCTTTCGCCACAATTATTTCAATGATGTTTACTCTGACAGACTTTAAAATCATCAAGTACAAAACATAGAAAATCTCTATAAATGATAGTAACATAATTGAAAAGAGTTGAAATTATTGTGGCAAATTGAGCAATTGAAAATCAAAGCTGTCGGATTACAAACGCACAATCTCGAGTTGACGAAACTGATGTGAACTCGTGTCGTTGATTAGCATTCAGAAAATCAAGTAAACGTATTTCTATGTCCACGTAATCCGAAAGACTGACAATAGCTGCAGCGACTTTTGAAAACATTGTGACAAAAAGAGAAATCGATCACGAGGAATTTATCCTTTTGCTACAATGTTTTCTACTTTATGCCCATAAATTATACCTTCATTTAGCAAGATGTTCCAATTTTTACTTAATGTGCTACGTATAAGGGAAAGGCTTAACATAGGAACTAGTTTCAATTTTTTTGAAAACCTTTTAAAAACCAGTGCTTGAAAATTTACTTGAATTTATTTCTCAAACTGTAAATTTACCAGTTGATATAAGAGTTGAAATGCTGTCTACATTTACAGTGATAAGTTAAATACCGTTCAGTTAATCCGATCACACTTTGTTTGTAAGAACCAGAAGATTTCATTTCATTTAAGTATTCTGGATGTTCACATCGCATCCGTGATAAAACATGTTGTTGGCTAGGCAAAATACACCGATATCGTGTTTACCGCGATATTCATGAAATGTGGAACTGCAACAGCGAAAAAGAACGAAATTGATCTTGAAACAGATATTTCTGTGGTTTAAATCTTTTCATGTCTACATTTTGCGAAGAAAATTGTACTCAAAGTTAACTTTGAATCCAGTATGTACTGAACATGAAAGTCAGATTATTAAAAGCAAAGCAAATGAAAAATGTATGTGAAATTGCGATAAAAATGAAAATCTATAAATAGACTATAGATGAATGGTACTGTCTTTTATTTTAGCTCTTAACTTGATTCGGGAACCAGAGTCGCTGCGTGGCCGCTTAAAACATTTACACACTAGACCAAATTGAGATCGGTTTAAAACGCATTGGTGAATATGGATTAAATCGTGGACTAAATAATAAGATTTAGATTTAGACAAATATTTAATTGAAAAGTTTAGTGAATACGGGACGAGGCTTCTTCGTCTAATTACTGCGTAATATATCATAGCATGTAATTTTAAGGAACCAGACTACATTTACAAATTCAATAGAAGGGTTCTCTATTTTACTGTCTAGAGTAGATACAGTATGAATTTCGCTTAAATAAAAATGTACATACATTCAATTAATATACTGGCCTTTGTTTTTTGTTTTTAATTTGTAAAACTCACACATGTATATAGAGTGTAAAAGGGATGTTTTAAAAGTCATTACCTTAAAGTAATGTACTTAGAAAGGACAAAGAGAAATCATGCTATGTGGTCACGCCGGCAGGTCTAAATATTCTCCTTGACCGTAAATTAAAAGCATCCCTACAGGAAGCCGCATATAATCATATAATCAGTGTGGCAAAACTATTTATTGACTGCGGATTCAGGAAAACTTAACTCGGACCATTGCACGCTTGACTACGTATAGTCCAGTATCGCTGTGTATAGTAACCCACCAACTACTTGCTTGTCAGTTCAGTTGGCCGAATGTTGCATTCCCATGTCAGCAGTCAATTAATGTTCACAAGATAAATATGCTTGGGGCTTCTTGACTAGCGAATTGGTAGACAGATTGCATAGAAAATTCCTTGAAAGATTATCAAAAGTAAAACCCTCACTGATTTTATACAAAAATCTAAATTCCGCTTTTGATATGTCTGGTTACCTTGAACAAATGAATATTCCAACTTACAGAAATGCCGTTGCGAGATTAAGCTTATCATTAAATCAATTACTTAGTGAAACTGGCAGACATAGACAAATGAATAGAGAAGAGAGGAAATGTGCTCTTTGCAATTTTAATGACATTGAAGACGAGTTTCATTTTATGGTAGTTTGTCCTTCTTATCAAGAATTAAGAGATATAAATATATAAAGAAAATGTATTACAGAAATTTTTACATGTACAAATTCATGTCTTTTTTAAACTAATCAAATCAAGTTTTAAATGCCATTGGAATATATTTAAATGCCATTGGAATATACCATACAAAAGAAAAAGTATACTCAATGTAGTAAATGATTAGACGTTGAGTGATATTGTTCCTTTTCATGTTGAGCTTCTTGCTCAATATGTCAAGAAATCATAGCACTAAGTTTTTATCCGAATGGCTGCATAATTATAAATATATATTCCTCTCATTTCAAACATGATTTCCGCCTTCTAGGGAAGTGCATTAATCATTCACCATAGTATTGTGTTAAACTGTATGTCTAGTTGCGATCGTATGCACATGTATATTGTAAATATTTTGTCGATGAACCATATATGTGATAAACTTTTGTTCTATTATGTTCTGTTCTATATGAAACGTGAACTATATTCCCAAATGAATCCGTTCATGCGTAAGGGCTTTGTGAATGGATCTAGATATGGTTTCATCGTTTGTCGATTCTGATAAGGCGGAGTTCGATGAACAGTCTGATCACAACCTACGGTATTTGGAAATACTTTATCATTTCCCTCAATCTCATTAAAACCAGACCTATCCTTTGCTCGCTCGCTCGAATATAGGTCTGGTGACTGCCCCATACAGGTCAACTCATATTGATATTTGCGTCAGCCAATCAAATTGTACCAAATCGTTCAGTATAAAACAGGTAAGATAATCCATATAAATAAACGATAAAGAGAAGCCTTTTGATTTTCGAGTTGTACAATTGAATAGAACCGAGCATTGGTTGTATCGAGCGATTTCATTGGACAAAACAAACAGATTGTTTGACTGATTTTAGTTTAACGCCGTTTACAACAGCTTGTAAATCATATTACGGCGGCAAGTTGACCTATCCACGTGTTTCATGGCTAACTCACATCAGTACTCCACAGAACAATCTTTCCGTGCAGATGTCTGTTTTTCCACATAACTGATAGACCATTAGTTGCAGACAAATGACGCTGTAGTCGCATTGACTTTTGTCAAACGTCGAAAAGAATGCTGGCTGAGCTGGCGTTCGAACTCACAACCCTTGGATTTACTACCCGTGTCGCTACCGACTGAGCTACCAGAAGACATGCTCATGATTATTAAAGTGAAAACGGTCAATTCGAGACGACCTGATTTGTTATGTCCTCAGAGCAAATAAAGTTCAGCGAAGTAATTTGGTCGGATTTTCATAAGATTGCTTTACCCACGGACGGCCTCTAATATATTTATATCCCTGTCTAGTTATTCACATGATCTGTCTTACCTTAATGCATCGCCCGTGTATATTACAGGCGGAATATTTCACAGTTTTCCTGAAGATTGGATCAAATGATGCTCGAATTGTCTGTGTCTTCTTCTTCTGAACTGTTTTCGTACCTGCCACCAGATATGTCTTCACGTATGTATCTGTAAATAGACATTTTACCCTTGAGAAATTCATTTCATCGGCGCTCTGTAAAAACTAACCGTAAATTAATTGCGATGTGTGTAGACTTAGATCAGCTAGAGCATCCGCGCAGTCAGATCTGGCTCTACACTATTTCGCTTTTTACTCAATGAAGGTTTTACCCATTTTTCCTAACACGTAATAATTACGTTAATGTTGGTTTTCCTGGAGCACCACTTACATATATGAGCTCATTTATAGGTCAGAACACACCAATTAACGTCCTACTTTGTTTCCATGTAAATAAACAACTTTCCACCCTCAATTGGCACACTTCCTTCAATATTTACAGATAGGACATCTCATATCATTGAAAGAAATAACATCCAAAGATATTAAATAATCCAATTAAAAAAATGGGGGTCATGTATTATGCAAGAAAGACTCGGTTGTTCCAGAGACATTTAAACACGTGGTTTCTCTGGTTGTCCCCGTCATGTTGCATACTAGCGGACATTCTGGTGAATGTATTCACTTATTTCTACGCAAACAAAGGTTATTTTATGAACTTTGTGGCGTATCAAAAGGATTTGTATTAGGTAACATGCCTTTAATTAATTAAACTACAATTGCCAACAGCATAGACAAGCCTCCGCCTGCACGTTGCCGAGTGCATTGGAATATCGGATTATATTGTTCGCTACACATTTATTGATATTTAGTAAAGATTCGTTCATTAATCCATAAGAACTTATCGAAATCATAGGTGATTGTAGCGAGGTAATTTAAGAGTTTAAGAGTTTAAGAGCTTAAGTCATCCTACAGTCTGCTCTAATAAAGTACTTATTTATTGATATAAAGTTATGATTAGTTGCTGTTTAGTTGCACAAAAAACGTAATAACTTTATCAAAACCAGACGCGATTTTTAACGCATGCAGTTTAAACATATATTACTCCCTTCTCCAACCTCTTTCGTAAAATCATACGTTATCAACACAATCTTAAGAGTCTGACAACATTATGAGCAAGTTCTTATTTTGCCTTAATGTTTTCAAAAGTTCTCTACTGCAGGGGCGTCAACTGTTACTGAATAAAGGAACTAACCTGGTGGCTGGGACATCCCAGATTTCGTCAGGCCCCTAACAACAACAACGTCGATCTCCAGTTGTCCTTTAGATACCATATACCCCATCTTGATGTCACCGCACACATTGGTTTCTGAAACATAAACGTATATGTTTTTTTTTATTAACTTCGTTATTTGTAAGAAACGGTAAATTTTGGAAAATAGTGTTGGTATAAAGAAATTGCTCATTCAAAATGTCGATTTCCAATATCGCCCTTAAGATACAAACACACACTTTTTGACATCGCGGCACACATTATCACTTCTAACATTGGCTGCTGATATAGCCGCACACATTGGCTGCTAATATCACCGCTAACAGTTGCTGCTGATCTCGTAGCAGTCATTGGCTGCTAAAACATTTTGAGCAATTTCTTCTTTTGTCACGATGTTTTCAAAAGTCGTCTGCTGTAGATGCGTCAAAATGCGTGTGCATGTGGGAAAGGGTTAAGGAATCCACCGTGGCCGAGGGGTTAGCGTCGCTGATATGGAAACCGACCGTCCCGGGTTCGTTCCCCTGTCTCGGCGGTTATGGTGGAGTACCCTTGTGCAATGCACATTTCCTAGCCTAGTACTGGTTTAATTACACAGGGATCCTGAATAAGTGAACTGTCGCCGTGATATAATTGACATAATGTTGAAAACGGTGTCAAACCCTTATAAACCAAACAAAGTAAACGCCGTTTGGACCGCGTAGGACAGTAACAAAGGATCGCCAATTAAACACATAAACATTATATAAATAACACATTGCTTTGAATTGGACAGTAATATTGTCAGCCTGAGGAGAATACTGTCACCCGAGCCGCAGGCGAGGGTGACAGTATTTCTCCGAAGGATGACAATATTACTGTCCAATTCAAAGCAATGTGTTATTTATTTTATTATACCGAAAAATAATAAAATAATAAAATATAAATAATAAAATTATAAATAATTATCACATGACAATGCTTGTATCCAATGTAATATAACCATTACGTATTTCTTTATATACAACATGTGTAATATAAGATGACCTAATACTTGGAAAATGACGTCACGTCAGCGTTTTGACGTCATACGTTAGACACTTTGGCGCCAAAACCCGTACATTTTATCTAGAAATAGAATATAGAAATATGATCTGTAAAATGTTTCATAGCACAAAAGTACAACATAGAGCGCTCTACATGTCTAGTTTTAATGAGTTTCATTAACATAAATCTCCCTACCTACCTAATTTGCATACGTCCGTGAGACAGTAAAAAAATTTGCATACCGCCGTGAGACAGTATATAAATAACACATTGCTTTGAATTGGACAGTAATATTGTCAGCCTGAGGAGAATACTGTCACCCGAGCCGCAGGCGAGGGTGACAGTATTTCTCCGAAGGATGACAATATTACTGTCCAATTCAAAGCAATGTGTTATTTATTTTATTATACCGAAAAATAATAAAATAATGAAATATAAATTATAAAATTATAAATAATAAATAAATAATATTAAAAAGTAAAAAAAAAAAAAAAAAAATATTTGCATATTATTTATATATTTTATGAAAATATTTTATTTTATTATTATTATTATTATTAGCATATGATCTGTAAAATGTTTTATAGCCTAAAAGTACAACATAGAGCGCTCTACATGTCTAGTTTTAATGAGTTGCATTAACATAAATCTTCCTACCTACCTAATTTGCATACGGCCGTGAGACAGTAAAAAAATTTGCATACAGCCGTGAGACAGTAAAAACTGTCGCATGGTCACGTGGTACATTTGTCTTGACAGTAAAAATAGCAACTTTTTGTCAATGGGAGTTTTATATGGACAATGAAATTGAGGTGTAATAATACAAAATGTCGCATGGTCACGTGGTACATTTGTCTTGACAGTAAAAATAGCAACTTTTTGTCAATGGGAGTTTTACATGGACAATGGAATTGAGGTGTAATAAATAAACATATAAACGAATAAACATATAAACGAATAAACGAATACACAATTAAACAAATAAACAAACAAACAAACAAATATATAAACAAACAAACCATAGGATGGTTTTGGTGCAATCTGTCCGGGACCCAGTACCGATGTTATATCATCCCCTTCCGGCGCGAGTCGGTCTGTACCAGACACACTGAAACATGAAAAGCAGAGGTCCAGATAAGGAGGGGTATTCAGCTCTTTTCCGAACAATTTCTCTCTTATTATTAAAGCAAAGACTATGGTGCGTGTACTCAAAAGAATCGTCTCACTGAGGCGATTCTTTTGAGTACCCACATCATAGGGTTAGAGGGTCAAATAAGGAGTTTATAACAAGCAAAACGCCCGTTATATAGAGCTCTGGAATAGACACAAACGTATATTATACTATTATACGATATCATTTAACCCTTTTCGACATACAACAAATCTGCAGGAGATGATTTAGAAATGATATAGGCAAAATGTGAAAAATCTTTCCAAATGAAAGTAAAACTTTTGAAAAAAACCATTTTAATTTCGCAAGACCCTATTCGTACATGCAACACGATTCATGTTCGTCAGACCAGGGTTCATATCTGAGCTGCATCACGTGATTTGAGGTCTTATTGCCTGCGCGAACAATGAAGACTCGAACTGTCCTGTTCATCCGCACAGTGTCACCGGATCATTCAACTTCGGTCTACGTGTATTATAGCTCTTGAAGCAAATTTGGACCAAAAACTAGAAATGTAACTCAGGAAGATTTACATCAATGAAACGTTCCCTCCCACAACAAAACTGCGACAGACAACTTATATAGAAAATCTCTATAAATTAATGTTACATTATCAAATAGAGTTTCGTAAACAAAGTATCAAATGGTGAAATTATTCATTATGAGCAATTTCTCCTTTTCCCACAATGTTTTAAGATTGTCTGGTGGAGGTGCGTCAAATGAATCTATAAGTGGGAAATGGTTACATGAGCAGGTGCGCTGCGACTACCAACCTTAGGCATAAGGACCCGTTTGGTACCAGATCATTATATTCCGCTTCCACGCAGTCTGATCCGGATATACACTGTTCATTAAATAAGAAACGGACGCACATGTATTCAAGAAGCCTCTGGCATACGATGGGAATATATATATGAGCCAACACACATTATGGCCTCTGCGTAATGTATCGATCCAGATCAGCCTGCGCAGTCCGCGCAGACTGATCCGGGCCGACACATTCCGTCTCAGGGGGATAGAGGTATAGAGTAATGATTCCTGAAACAGAAAATCCACAGGAGGCGAAAAGTGTCTATCCGGGTAAGCCTGCGCAGCATACTTAGGCTGATCCGGGTCGATACTTTACACAGAGTCCATAATGTTGGTTTTCTCGCGGGATGGCTCATGTGTACAGTTAAACTTGTCTTAAGCAGCCACCCAGGGGAGATTCAACGTGTGACTGCTAAATACAGGTTGCTGTTTAATACAGGTCAAATAAAGAAGAACATTTTGATTTGGTTTATCTTCAAGTGGCTGCTTAAAAAAAGCGACCGCAAACACAGATTTGACTGTAGTCATGTGACGCATAGCTAGGCAGTGCAAATTAGTCCTTTTCTTCACTTGTAAAAAGTGCCATAAGGATGGTTTTTGTAGAACATGCCTCAAATGATGCAAGAATGGAGTTACAATGAAATCCAAGATAGGAGACTTTCTTTTCAACAATGTTAACTCACTTTTCTAATTCTGGCAATGAATCACAAAACAAACCAGTGGAACTGCTCGGTCTACTCAGCTGATATGGCGGCGCAAGAAATTCGAAACGCTCTGTAATAATAAAAAAAAGAAGCTAGAATTATTAAATATGTGGATGATAATTGAACAGCGCTCTGCGAAAAACCTACAGAAACGTCAACCTGTAATTTTATAATCTTACTCAAAATACTAATACTGCTGTCAATCCAGGGGTTGTGAGTTCGAACCAAAGCTCGGCCAACATTCTTTCCGACGTTTTACAAAAGTCACTGTGACAAGCGTCATTCGTCTTCCATCAATGGGCTATCAGTCTATGTGGAAAAGCGGCCAGTTGCTTGGAAAGTATGTTGTATGAAGTACTGGTGTTAGAAAGCCAAGAAGCATATGAGTAAGTGAACTGGTCGCCGTGATATGACTAACAATTGTTGAAAACGGCGTTAAATCCCAACCAATTAGTTTACACTTATTTATTTTACATCGATTGCGAAACAAGCCTTGGGATTAATCACGCTCGATGTCTGCTTCCTGGAGACTTCACCAGTACTCGCGCCGTTTGTGTGGAAAAATCCCAAAGTCAGGATCCGCACATCACGGGACTCGAACCAGGGACCTTTGATACGAGAGGCCGACGCTCTACCTCTGCACCACTGTCTTCCACAACCAATCAATCAATTCCCGAATTCAAACGTCAAAGCAGCGTTGACAACATAAGGACAATAGTGTACAGTTATGCAAAAGACAAGAAACATTGTTAGGAAAAAGAGATCTTTCACATTATCAGCATTTCGGGCAATTTTGCTTTAAACCTTTCCCACTTACGACAAATATGCATCATACACTCTACTTCTTTTGAAAAATATCGGGTCAAACATACAGAAAATCTTTATAAATAAATGAATGTACAATTATTGAACATATTTGGAAAAACATTGAGACAAAAGGATGCATTGCTCGTTTTTGAGCATTTTCCCCTTTTGTCACAATGTTTTCAAAAAACGTCTGCTGCAGCTGCGTCCAATGTCGTCTACACCTAGAAATGAAGTAAAGTCATCTACTATTATTAAATCGAAATTCATTTGTAGAAAGTAAACAATGATTTGTTATAGATATGCGTACTTGTGTGTGTTTCAAATGAACGCCGTGGTTGTTTGGGACAATTAGCTTTGAGCATATTAGACTCCGTGATATCGCTATAACTCTTACTTCGTCCAAACAAGCCTGGGTTATCTATACCGTCTGAAACGGAATACATCACATAACATGACATTTCTTTATTTGGCATTAACTATTAAGTGTTCTCTCAATTTACCAAGTATATATATCGCAGGTGCCAGTCTCGTTTAAAATCTAAAGATAGCATTTGACTATATCATCGAGGGCTTAGCGTGAAACGGTTGTACCTAAATCCTATTTTGAAAACCCTGGTTTAGGGCCAATTTTGACCCCTTTGTGAACAATGCAAATTTAGGTGCCATTGCTCAGTACGAGCAATGGCACCCAAATTTCCATTGTTTACCAAGTAAAATGATTTAACGCTTATAAAGACTTTATGGTGAGGTGATTAACCTTGGTAAAAAAAATACCAATTTCAGTTACAACCGTTTCACGCAAAGCCCTCGATATATAGTCAAATGCTATTTTTAGATTTTAAACGAGACTGGCACCTGTGTTATACATATTCAAATAACACATATTTGGTTTCACGTCATGTAAAATTGCATGTAAAGTTGCATCGACTTTAAAAACAATTGGGCTACACTATCAGCGTTTGGACTAATTTTGAATCAAGGACAATAGCTTAAATATATTAGCCCTTCCATGAGAAAACAAACAGTATGGTCTCTGCGTAATGTATCGATCCAGATCAGCCTGCGCAGTCCGTGCAGGTTAATCCGGGCCGATACCGGTGATTCCGTCTCAGGGGAATAGAGGAATATTAGAGTAATGATTCCTGAAACAGGAAATCCACAGGAGGCGAAAATTGTATTTCCAGGTTAACCTGCGCGGCATGCTTAGACTGATCCGGGTCGTAATTAACGCAGAGTCCACAATGTTGGTTTTCTCGTGGAACGGCTCATATATATATATATGCATGCGGACAATGAAGGCTCTGGTGTACAGAAGTGTATAGCCAAACCATATTGACGCCAATGCAACTTTATATAAGGTTATGTTATAAATTTATATATATATAATTGTCCTATTGTAGACTAAATCACACATTGTTTGAAATATCTGTGAAGATACTCCCTAGTACTATATTTGATCATTGCCGAGCGTTTTGGGGTCTCAATGCATCAGCGTACAGTGAAGACAGAGGCGAGCCTCCTGCGCGTACATATAAACACAGTCTCACCAGATAAGTCAATGGTCGCCCACACGTAACTACAGTCATGGCCGCACCTTTCAACAAGAACTTAGAACTGTAGCCCTAATATATCTTTGCGTCGGTTTACCTTGATATGATTTCGTTTTGGACATTCAATAAATCCCCTCATCGACACACACAGTACATTTATAATTGTATATACATAAAATATATACCACAGATGCATATAGGCTTTCAATGGCATTATAAACAATCTACGATTATCCGGACAAATCTCTGAACCCGAAATGGAGACACTGTAGAAAGAGATATCTCAAGCCATTGCCGATATTGTAATATGACTTTAACAATATATACTGATTCCAGTCTAGATTTCGGTGAGTGTCTTCGGAATTCGCCTACTATTGCATCTGATTCTGACGTGGCCTTTGCTAATTAAGAGATTAGCTTGTCCTAGATAGGAACACCCATTTTGGGACATTTAAATATTCGGTCTACTGCAAGACGGGCATTGTATTTACATACATTATTACTTATAACTGTTTTTACTATAAATGTTTCAAACATGCAGACACATCTTATTTCATTTACCGCAGTCGACTTATATTTGCTAATATATTTTAAACCTTTTCCCTCAAACAGACACGTGCTAATGCCTCCGCACTAGAAGACTTTTGAAAACATTTTGACAAATCGAGAAATTGTTCATCATGAGATATTTCTTCTTTTGCCACAATGTTTTCAACTCTATACAATGATAACAATTTCATCTACAGATATTTTTTATGTTTTGACCGAGATGTTTTCAATGTTATCTTCTGCAAAATTCTTGTAAGTTGGAAACGGTTACTCAACGGCTACAGGTTTGTCAAAACTTAAATATCAAAAATATTAATGGAATATAATTACATTTACCATCTTTTCTGTTCCCCATGATCAATGACGAGGACAGCTTGGCTACTGCACTGACCTTTTTCCTCAGTAAAGAAGATAAGCTGTTGTGCTTTTCATCTGAAAAATAAAAGTTTGTTTTAATGTGACGGAAAGCGACTAAGTTAATTATTTTTATAACGAGTAAGACTCGGGATCTGAACAACCCTGTGAAGTATATTACAACTTCAGGATATTTTGAAATATAGTTTTGATACACACATTGAGCGAAATGGAGCAAAGACTAGATTTGTGTCAATTTCTCTATTTCCCCCAGAATGTTTGTGAAACGGCGTGAACAGCAAACAAAGGAAATATTGAGATAGAAAGTCCTTCCACATAATTTATGTAACTTATATTCTAAATCTGTGAAAAACAGATAGGCCGTTCCCATATGTAGACGAATTTTGACGCATTTACAGCATATCACTATCATGGTAAAAGGAATAAGTGTCCATAATGGACAGATGCTCTACCTACCACAATGTTTTCAATTATATGTAAACGCAGCTTGACGCAGACGACTTCTGAGAACATTGTGATTACGGGAGAAATGACCAATTTCATCTTTATCAACAATGTTTTCAACTCCATTTACTTTTAATATGGAGAGATTGCCTTACTTTACATGCATATTTTCAAAGTCGTTGCTACAGATTTGTTGTATGAGGGAAATATTGTATTATATTATTGCGCAACATACCTGGTCCATCCTCCTTCGGACTGGTTGGAGAATGTAACGGGGAATCAGATGATGTAAATTCTCTTGCTGTAATACAAAGATATCTTGGATTTATTAATAAATTAATCATTTCCCACTTGCAGACGCATTTTGACGCATCTGCAGCAGACTAGTTTTGAAGACATTGCGACAAAGAAGACATTGCTCATAACGAGCAATTTCTATTTTTGCCACTATCATTCCAGCTTTATTCAAAAATAACCTTTATATATAAAGATTTGCCTGGATGTTTTCAAACTCGTCTGCTGCCTATTTATTGCATGTTGAAAAGCAATACAGCGAACTGTTTCTGACTATACGATGTTGCAATTGACAGAAGAAGCAACACGTTTAGAGATTACGGGGTATACATGATATGGTCCAATTATGTGTGAAGAATGTTTAGTCAATCGAGTTAATCGAAAAGCGCGATCGAAAATATTCAGTTACACCAATAGTTATCTCCCTTGATTGAGTAGTTTTGGTTTTGTACTTCCGCCTTGCTAGAACAGTCGCCAAGAAGAGATAACAGAGGACTAGATGAGGACGAGTCAACTGGTCGTTTACAACCTATATTTTTCTTATGACTCAGCCAAACCCTATGTTGTGGGTACTCAAAAGAATCGTCTCGCTGAGACGATTCTTTTGAGTACCCACAACATATGGTTTGAGTATCAAATAAGGATTTTAAAATCTAAAATACTCGATTTTGAAATCTAGAGCTCTGAGAGAAGCCACTCCTGCAATATTTAAAGATCTTTGCTATGATTAGTCTGGGCGTCAGTGAGACGATTCTTTTGAGTACCCACAACATATGGTTTGAGTATCAAATAAGAATTTTAGAATTTGAAATACTCGAATTTGAAATCTAGAGCTCTAAGAGAAGCCAAATACTGCAATATTTAAAGATTTTTGATATGATTAGACTGGGCATCGAAGCCATGGTCACCCACTCCCAATGCGGATACCACTACCCACTACAGGGACGTTCAGTTAAAATTGCTGTTCTAAATGAGACGACTCTGGTTAGACTACGTGTGTATGCACAGGCTGTCCCAAGCTTTAACTATTGGCGATAGAGATAAGGCTATATAATATAACTATTTGTTTATATACCTGCACATTTCCGAAGCAAATACTTACAGAGTGTCACGCGCAAGTGAACCACGACGGATTAAAATTCCGTATTTGACTAGGTCAAATACAGTACTAAAAACGGTTATGGTACGTCACTGAAATATGATTACACGTCATTCAAAATATCGCTACTGCAACATAACATTGCCTATTTATATGAGTAGAATCTATGAAACCGGTTGGCATATTTAAAAACAATGTAGTGTCCTTTTTACTACATATATTTACATATTTATAATTAATTTGAAACGAAGAAATATACCGAAACAAGAAAGCAATATAGTAAAAGAGACAAAAAGACACTACATTGGTTTCAATTGTGAGAGCAACCGGTGTCGTTTATTCTACTCATCAGGGCATCGCGTCTTTTTTTCTTTTTTCAATATATATATAAAAAGCGATATTGACCCTGTTTCGTGTGACGCAATCGTTCGATGTTATTCAAAATGATGACACTCATATGAGTATTATAAATGGATCGTATATCAAAATTAAACTAAAATGAAGATATCTTACACAGTCGATCATAATTCCTTATTTCTCCAAGAAACGAGTCGCTTTTACTTTCGTGTATGCCGATCCGTTTCCGATAAGGGGCAGCTAGACGGGAAAATACTACAACATTGAAAGCACACAATTACCACTGCAATCAATCAAAGCACAACATAGAAACAAGTGCATGTTACATGTAAAGCAATCCATACTGTAATAAAGCCAAATTGTCTTGGTTTTTCGTCGATTGTAATAAAATATATTTACATATTTGAACAGTTTGATGGTTTGGTGCTTTACACCGCTTTCAGCAATTTTCAGTTATATCACGGCGTTTCCTGGGTAAGTTACCAGTACTACTAATCCATTTATCCTACCACCAGTCAGACAGTCGTAATGCTAACCCACAATCCTGAGCGCTAAGGAAGGCAGCCATTACTAAAAAATTTAAAGTCCTTGGTATGACCCTATTTCTTATTCTGGCCAAAAAGCATGACCTTCTTAGTTGCTTGTATTCTTTTATTGGGAACAAGGACGACGATGATCAGTCTGCGCTTAATCCCAGACTGATATGACTCATCACTGGTCGTAAAGTCCAGAATGTTTGATTGACGTGTGATGTGCCGCATGGCAACATAAAGCGCGATCGAAAATATTCAGTTACACCAATAGTTATCTCCCTTGATTGAGTAGTTTTGGTTTTGTACTTCCGCCTTGCTAGAACAGTTGTAATAGATAAATAAGCGCAGTATCAATCAGATTTAATCTTTGAAAACAACACTGAGCACGGCCATAAGAATATGCTTTTGTGAACAGGGAAAAAAGAGATCAGTTTGTCCATCCTTTACAGTCTGATCAAGATCTACGCTGTCCAAACATCTATTACATAAGCCTGTCAGAAGATTCTGTCAAGTTGTGTAAATTCTGATAAGACGGAATAGATAAATAGGCTGATCTAAACATGTACTGTTAAAAAAGCCAACTTGTAGCTTTTCTTACGTAGTGGCTCACCGTAATGGCATGTCGGATCTCCGTAATAGCATTACATCACAGCTAGTGCAAAGGTGTTAAACTAGTCGGATAACATTTTTAAGTGATTCACCAGAAGTCGTATCTTGTTAAGCTGTGTAACGACGTGTTTTACTGAGTTCACGGCTTTTCATTGGTAGGTAATGTGTACCAGTACTTCCGGTATTATTAATCCCTAAACCGATGCGTCAATCGTAATGCTATCCCATCAACCCTGATCGCCAAGAAGAAATAACAGAGGACTAGATGAGGACGAGTCAACTGGTCGTTTACAACCAATATTTTTATTATGACTCAACCAAACCCTATGTTGTGGGTACTCAAAAGAATCGTCTCACTGAGACGATTCTTTTGAGTACCCACAACATATGGTTTGAGTATCAAATAAGGATTTTAAAATCTAAAATACTCGATTTTGAAATCTAGAGCTCTGAGAGAAGCCACTACTGCAGTATTTAAAGATTTTTGCTATGATTAGTCTGGGCGTCAGTGAGACGATTCTTTTGAGTACCCACAACATATGGTTTGAGTATCAAATAAGAATTTTAGAATTTTAAATACTCGAATTTGAAATCTAGAGCTCTAAGAGAAGCCAAATACTGCAATATTTAAAGATCTTTGATATGATTAGACTGGGCATCGAAGCCTGGTCACCCACTCCCAATGCGGATACCACTACCCACTACAGGGACGTTCAGTTAAAATTGCTGTTCTAAATGAGACGACTCTGGTTAGACTACGTGTGTATGCACAGGCTGTCCCGAGCTTTAACTATTGGCGATAGAGATAAGGCTATATAATATAACTATTTGTTTATATACCTGCACATTTCCGAAGCAAATACTTACAGAGTGTCACGCGCAAGTGAACCACGACGGATTAAAATTCCGTATTTGACTAGGTCAAATACAGTACTAAAAACGGTTATGGTACGTCACTGAAATATGATTACACGTCATTCAAAATATCGCTACTGCAACATAACATTGCATATTTATATGAGTAGAATCTATGAAACCGGTTGGCATATTTAAAAACAATGTAGTGTCTTTTTTACTACATATATTTATATATTTATAATTAATTTGAAACGAAGAAATATACCGAAACAAGAAAAAATATAGTGCCAACCGGTTTCGTTTTTTCTACTCATCAGGGCATCGCGTCTTTTTTTCTTTTTTCAATATATATATATAAAGCGATATTGACCCTGTTTCGTGTGACGCAATCGTTCGATGTTATTCAAAATGATGACACTCATATGAGTATTATAAATGGATCGTATATCAAAATTAAACTAAAATGAAGATATCTTACACAGTCGATCAGAATTCCTTATTTCTCCAAGAAACGAGTCGCTTTTACTTTCGTGTATGCCGATCCGTTTCCGATAAGGGGCAGCTAGACGGGAAAATACTACAACATTGAAAGCACACAATTACCACTGCAATCAATCAAGCACAACATAGAAACAAGTGCATGTTACATGTAAAGCAATCCATACAGTAATAAAGCCAAATTGTCTTGGTTTTTCGTCGATTGTAATAAAATATATTTACATATTTGAACAGTTTGATGGTTTGGTGCTTTACACCGCTTTCAGCAATTTACAATTATATCACGGCTTTTCCTGGGTAAGTTACCAGTACTACTAATCCATTTATCCTACCACCAGTCAGACAGTCGTAATGCTAATCCACAATCCTGAGCGCTAAGGAAGGCAGCCATTACTAAAAAATTTAAAGTCCTTGGTATGACCCTATTTCTTATTCTGGCCAAAAAGCATGACCTTCTTAGTTGCTTGTATTCTTTTATTGGGAACAAGGACGACGATAATCAGTCTGCGCTTAATCCCAGACTGATATGACTCATCACTGGCCGTAAAGTCCAGAATGTTTGATTGGCGTGTGATGTGCAGCATGGCAACATAAGGCAGGCAATATATGAACGGTGCTTTTGCGAAAACCAACATTAACGTAATATATCACACGTTGCGAAAGAACCTATCTGGACAGTCATTTAAAAGGATCCGAATGAATACAGTTTCACAGAAGTTGCTTTAATCATTCTATGACTGATTAGCGTAAACTCTTGAGCCAGATTAGACTACGCGGATGCGGCTGATCTGGATATACACTTGTAGAACAAGCGAAAATGTTGATTTTCGCAGAATACCGCTCATATTTTGATTCACAAAAAGTTAAAGGATTATCTAAATGTCTAAATAGACGCTCAACCATAAATCAGAACTTTTGAAAATTGTTCAAAACATAGCCTGGAACAGGTCGAGTCCGGTATACATAATTTAAAATCACTTTTATTATAGTTTAGTTGGTTTCAGTCTTCTAGGAAAGCGTGCACAATTATAAGAAAACACACATAAAAGACACACTAAAAAAGCTGATTCACAAGCATTCCATTATACATTATGATTGGAAAAAAGAGGGGTAGCTTCAGTAAATACTAGTGATTACCAAACAAACATATGAGCCGTTCAACGAGAAAACCAACATTGTGGACTCTGCGTAAAGTTTCGACCCGGATCAGCCTAGACATGTTACCAAGGCTTATCAATGCCGACACTTTTCGCCTCCTGTGGATTTTCTGTTTGGGGAATCATTACTCTATATCTCTATCCCCCTGAGACGGAATGTGTTGGTCTGGATTCGACTGCGCTGACTGCGCAGGCAGATCTGGGTCGATATATTACGCAGAGTCCATAACAGAGGAATCAAAGAAGAGCAAATTTTCGACACAACTATGAAATTATGAAAACAAATCTGTTTGACCTTTTACTGCAAGAAAACCCATCTTAACCCTTTTCCACATGCATACGCATTTTGACGCCTCTGCAGACGATGACGTTTGATGAAATTGTGACAAAAGAAGAATTTGCTCATAATGAGCAATTTCTTCTTAAGGCACAGTGCTTTCAACTCCATTCCTTTAACAGGGAGTTTTCATATTTTTGCTAAAACGTTTTCAAAATCGTCTGATGGAGATTTATTGTATGTGGGAAAGGGTTAACGGCAATGCTAAATTGATAGAAGAGAAGAACGTTCTGGTCCGGCATGGCAAAGTTTATAAAAGAAGTTATTGGTTCACGTAAAATAAAAATTGGATATGTCAGGAATAAATTCTACATTGCATCAGAGAATGAAATATAAACTGTTAACACTTTCCCTCATATAGACGATTTCTGACGCCTCTGCAGCATACGGCTTTTTGAAAACATAGTGACAAAAGAAGAAATTGCTCAAAACGAGCAATTTCTCCTATTGTCACAATGTTTCCCACTTTTAGTCATAGGTTATCCATTCAATTATGGAGATTTTCCATTTTTTTAACAAAATATGTTCAAAGTCGTCTGCTGCAGAATTGTCGTATGAGGGAAAGGGTTAACACGCCGGTATCGGAAGTTTATCTCTCTGATGACAAAGTATGCGTCTGGGTTCAGACAGGAATATGTCGAATAATTTAAATAGATCATAGTTTAAAAATGTAAATTGAAAATTAGACTGTTTTATGAATAAATATTCAAACATGCCAGGCAGTTGTTTTATTCAATAACTGTTAACCCTTTTCCTCATACGGCAATTCTGCAGCAGACGACTTTGAACGTATTTTGTCAAAAAATGGAAAATCTCCATAATTGAATGGATAACCTATGACAAAGAGTGGAAAACATTGTGGCAAAAGGAGAAATTGCACGTTTTGTGCAATTTCTTCTTTTGTCACTATGTTTTCAAAAAGCCGTCTGCTGCAGAGGCGTCAGAAAGCGTCTATATTAGGGAAAGGGTTAAATGTAACCATTTCTAGCAGTGTAGTCGCTGGTCGTACCTCACGTTTGATACCCAGTGAACACTGTTTGAAATGCATTGACTATTTCTCTGACAAAGTAGATTTCTTTGTATACGCCACCAGCTGATAAATTTGACAACATTGTGAAAGAAGATAACTCGTTCAATATAAGGATATCTCCGTTCATCCGAATTGTTGTCAAAATTATATTTTATAACTCCAAGATGTAGCATATTTTCATAGACCAATATTTTTTTTTTCGATATCAGAAAAACAGTTTTAGCCCTTTCCCACTTGCAGACACATTGAGACGCACAACATAATTAATACGCCTGTATATAACCCTTTCCTATATACAGACGCTTTTTGACGCCTCTGCAGCAGACTACTTTTGACGACATTGTGGCAAAAGCAGAAATTGTTCATCTTTGTGTCACGATACTTTTCTTTAACCCTTTTTGATAAATAAATTATCATTTCTGAAAATATTTTACGTATTTGCCAATATGTTTATAAAGTCGTATACTGTAGATTTGGTGTGTGTGGGAAAGAGTTAAGAAGTCAATAAGTATGGTATTCTTAATGCTTTTACATAAAAAAAAAAAAAAAAAAAAAAAAAATGGTATATCACTATGTTCATACCTGGACTTCGTTTACCAACGTTGATGAGTTCACGGATTTTATCATGTGCAGGAGTTATTGGCAATGTGCGCTGGGAACCATTGGCTTTCGTCGATATGGAGGACCTGGGAGATGGGTTCCGGCTCGGACACAAACTTGACGCATCTAAGGAGATGACTGGACTGACGGCAGATGAATCGGAGTAAGAAAATGACTTCTTCCTAATTTTGTAAAAATAAACCTTAGTATATTTAGGTTTTGTTATATAAACAACATTCGTTTACCATTGTCTGCATCCTGTGCATATGCCACAGGTAAGACGCCGCTTAAACCAAGAGACCCATTATTGGTCCGGGCGAAATTAACCACTTAAGTAACACGGATGCGAATTTGAATGGCGTTGTAAAGGAGTCGGATTTGAATGGCGTTGTTATGGAGTCGAATTTAAATGGCGTTGTTATGGAGTCGAATTTGAATGGAGTTGTAATGGAGTCGAATTTGAATGACGTTGTTATGGAGTCGAATTTGAATGGAGTTGTAATGGAGTCGAATTTGAATGACGTTGTTATGGAGTCGAATTTGAATGGAGTTGTAATGGAGTCGAATTTGAATGGAGTTGTTATGGAGTCGAATTTGAATGACGTTGTTATGGAGTCGAATTTAAATGGCGTTGTAATGGAGTCGAATTTGAATGGAGTTGTAATGGAGTCGAATTTGAATGACATTGTTATGGAGTCGAATTTGAATGACGTTGTTATGGAGTCGAATTTAAATGGCGTTGTAATGGAGTCGAATTTGAATGGAGTTGTAATGGAGTCGAATTTGAATGACGTTGTTATGGAGTCGAATTTGAATGACGTTGTTATGGATACGAATTTGAATGGAGTTGTAATGGAGTCGAATTTGAATGGCGTTGTAAAGGAGTCGAATTTGAATGGCGTTGTTATGGAGTCGAATTTGAATGGCGTTGTTATGGAGTCGAATTTGAATGGCGTTGTTATGGAGTCGAATTTGAATGGCGTTGTAAAGGAGTCGAATTTGAATGGCGTTGTTATGGAGTCGAATTTAAATGGCGTTGTAAAGGAGTCGAATTTAAATGGCGTTGTAAAGGAGTCGAATTTGAATGGCGTTGTAAAGGAGTCGAATTTAAATAGCGTTGTAAAGGAGTCGAATTTGAATGGCGTTGTAAAGGAGTCGAATTTAAATGGCGTTGTTATGGAATCGAATTTGAATGGCGTTGTTATGGAGTCGAATTTGAATGGCGTTGTTATGGAGTCGAATTTGAATGACGCTGTAAAGGAGTCGAATTTGTAAGCAAGGTAACTATTTATGTTAACTTAGTCATTAACTTAAATATATTCCACCATTTATGTCTTACAAAATATTAGGGAAACAAATATGACGAAACAGGCTTTTAACCCTACCTTTCCATCATATAGACGCTTTATGACGCCTCTGCAGCAGACGACTTTTGAAAACATCCTGACTAAAGAAATAATTGCTCAAAATGAGCAATTTCTCTTTTTGCCACAATGTTTTTAACTTTTTTCAGTAAATAAACCGTCATTTATAGGGGTTTTCTATATTTGTGTCCACATGTTTCCAAAATGTGTTGTATGTTGGAAAGGGATAAGCGTTCTAAGTATTACTTAGCGCTAAGTAAGGTTAGCGGGATTGGACCCAGTACTGCTGGTGAGTTTATCCTGACACCAGGGATAATACATTGTAATAATTTCCAGAGCACCAAGAAGGGAAGCCACTATTACCATTTTACCATTTTAAAAGTCGTTGGTATGAACCAATTCGGAATTGAACCCGGGCCTCACGCTTTCAAGGCAGAGGCTCTGACCACTACAACACCGAGGCGGATATCTACCAAGGAGGTGGCTGGTAAGTTACCCTAACTATACGATACTTAAGAAGTATATAAGGAGTTTAAACGGCGAATGAATGCGACCCGTATCTACAAATATGCGTTATCATAGTGTCAAACGCCGCTGTCAACGCATTGTCAGTTATATCATGACCTTGCCCTGGTAAGTTACCAGTACCACTGTTCCATTTATCCTCACACCACCGAGTCGGAGTCAGTCGTTATGCTAACCCTGAAACCCTTAGCACCAAAGAGGGCAACCGTTACTACCATTTTTAAAGTCTTTGGTAAGACCCGGTCGGGGATCGAACCCATGACCTCCCGCACCCAAGGCGGACGCTATAACCACTACACCACCAAGGGCGGAACTGAAGAATCCGCGTAGCTACCTGTACGGTAAGGGTGAGCTGTTTTCGTCGTGGTCTTCCAGGTGGTAACATGTGGGAGTGTTGTCTATTTGGGCCTCACTCAGATCCAGCAGTACCTCACCGAGAAACTCATCGTCTACATCCTGAACATCCCACAACGTCACTTCTAACGACAAAACCGCCACCTAGAAAAAAACCGGAATAAATCTCATTCGAATCGGACACAAATATTTCGCTGTACGTATATTGGATAATAATAATAATAATAATGATAATAATACTTTATTTAAAGATGGTGACTCATTTAGCCAATAGCTAATATACAATGAGATCATCTTGATATGACGATACCGCATACAATGTCGTCTAGATTTGACAATATGCATTTGAATATTCTATGCAATTAGAACACTCGGTACTCAGCGCTTCCCCCATCTCGTTCATTCGTATGGGTTAACGACCCTGGTGATACCTAATGCTTTCGTAAGCGGCAATTTGATTGGCGGACGTAAAGGTCAATATGAACCGAACTGTTATAGAAAGTCATCAGATATATACGAGATTTTACTACTGCAGCAAAATGTAAGTCTTGTTTTACAAGGGCAATATCTAATAAAATTGCAAACAATAACAGGTCTCACCTTTAAAAAACAATTCGGCGCTGAAAGAGTAAATACGATTTGGACGCTTCCATTGCCGCGGCTGGGGCCGCTAGGACGGAGTGCTCCCCTTAAATTACGCGGTAAACTCGGCTTTGACTTAAAAAATGTGTCAGTTCGTAACTGAAATTGTTATAGAGTGTGTATCTAGCTTATATCTTACAAAGAGAGGGCAGAAATAAAAAAAAAATATATAAAAAAATATATATATGTATTGTTTATATTATGGGCCGGTGGCCTTAATTTAATTAAAATATTTGAAAAAAAAAAAAAAAAAAAAAGGCAGCCATTATTACCAATGTTTAAGTATTTGGTACATGTATGTCCGATTGGCATCGAACCCACGACCTCCCACATCCGAGGCGGACGATATTCAACTACATCACCGAGGCGGGACTTGTGCTTTTGATAATGCAACCATTATCGAATTGTATTTATACCGAGAAAACGAATTCAGTAGGATTTGAATATCTTTGGAAGAAATCAAAAGAAGCGCAAAATCGTTATTGCTCACCGAAAATCATACATGTGGCATTTGCGATCAGTGATGATCCAGATCAAATTGTGCATTCGTCACGTATTTTATCTGTCTCCGTACTGATCGACAATATATTCCAGAAGATGAATTCCGGAAACCTTTGGCAATTTTTTTTTTATTCTCAGTTAGCATGAATGTACAGGGAGACCTTTATAGTACAAGTCATAAATACGCGAAGTAAAATTTTCCTGGAGGACGGTTTTAATATGTTACCTCGTCTTCCGACATGTTTGGAAACACGAACGTCTCATTCCATTGAGGGACTGTTGTTTCTGGCTTAACTTCCGTCTCCTTTCCATCATGTAACCTAAAAAATATGATTGTGTTTTCAGTCAATAAACATTCCAATGGGTCTAAAACCGTGCGTTTTTTAAATAAAATTCGAGAAGTTTAACTCTTTCAGCGCCAAAGGCAATATTGAGGTTTTAGCAAACAATACAGATTCAGGTGAGTCAGCTCGTAACGAGCTGTCTCACCTGAAATCAGCATTGTTTGCCTTTTATTAATAAAAATAGACCAACACTTTTATCACATGAGAAATAGAGACGCCCGATTTTGAACATGGGGGAGTCTACTTTAAACAATTCGGCGCTGAAAGAGTTAAAGTTATACAGTGTGCGCTATAACATCGTATGTAATCCCTTAAATTGTGTAGCTCATGATACATATGGATGGAAACGACCTCTATTATTTAATGACTTTGTCATGGGCCGAACCCAGATCGAACCCGGGTCCCAGTTCATGAGGCGGACGCACGAACCACTGATTCGGTTGTTTATGTAGTTGAGCCACGTGTATCCATACCATCCGGTCAAATTGTACATGTTTGTATTCAAACCAACGGCTCGGCCAACTTTCTTTCCGAGGATTGACAAAAGTCAATCCGACATCCGGCGTCATTCGTCTTCCACCAATGGGCTAAGTCTATGTGGAAAAGCAGCCAGTTGCTTGGGAAGATTGTTGTGTCGAGTACTGGTGTGAGAAAACCAGGAAATGCATGAGTAGGTAAACTGGCCGCCGTGATATAACTGAGAAATTGTTGAAAACGGCGTTAAACCCCAATCAATCAATCAATTAAAACCGTAAATAATTCAGATACAAAACAGCCAGGTTTTGATATGCATTTTTCACAAAGGATCTTCTTTTCATATGCAACCATAGCCACAGGCTTCCTCATTTTCCGTTAATCTGAAATAACTTATTTATTGATCAACTGTGCTATGTTTTATAAAAGCATTGTGCTGTTTTAAGAAAAAGCTCTGGTTTGTATTGCAAATAACAATTCGGACAGATTTTTAGTTTCCTACTTACGTTCGTTTCGGTAACAAATACAGCATGGCAATTATGTTCGGTTCACATCGCTCCCCGTTGCGTTGTGCAAGGATATCCTCTCCACGTAGCAACACGATAATCAAACATTGACACTTGCTATCGTAATCTAACTGCATCCATATAGAACCGCTGATATGTCTCACATCGCGCTTGATTTCTATCTGTATAGATAGCAATTAGTTATAATTGAGACAGCTGGTCGTATTGTCACTTCACTCTTTCAGCGCCAATGGCAATATTTAGCTTTTTAGAAACAACACAGATTCAGGTGAGTCATTTCGTAACGATCTGTCCCACCTGAAATCAGCATTGCTTGCGTTTCATTTATCAACATGAACAATAGAGTCGTCCGATTTTGAACATGGAAGAGTCTACTTTAAACAATTCAGTATACTTTAAACAATTGAGAGAGTTAAATGGATCGCATACAAGGATATGATGGTAATACTGGTAAGACTGATTATATCTTGTGTGGTTTGGTTTGATTGTTTTGCCGTCGTCAACAAATTTTCAGACATATCAAGGCAGCCAGTTGACCTACATCATACACCTATAACTTCTCCATCAATATAAAGCAACTTATTAAAATAAACGATGACCACACCATTAACAGGAATATAGCTGGGAAATGATTATTACTTCAGATGTCGATGGTTGGGTGGGGTAGCTTAGTAATGATGGTACAAGTTATTGGAGCCAATAATTAGCATAACATAGTTTCCTACTTTTTCGACTGAGGGGTTGTGACTTCGAATCCCAGCTGGGCCAACATTATTTCAAACGTTTGGCAAAAGGCAATGCGACAATCGTCATTCGTCTGCTTCCAATTGGATATCAGTCTATGTGGGGGAAAGGCTTGGAAAGACTGATGTGTAGAGTACTCATGTGAAATGACAATGGCACACATGGGTGAACGGGCCGCCGTGATATGACTGACCATTTGTTGAAACGAGCGATAAACCTCAATCATTCAATCAACCAATCAATCAATCAATCTTTGTTTATTCGTGAAATAAAATATCCATTATCGTAGGAGATTTAATTTGTAAAATAAAACGTTTGTTTATTTGTCAGGAAATATGTTGCTAACATATATGCCATATTCTCAATCACTTGCCGATCACGTGACCGATATATCGTAATTATGGAATAATTTTGACGCATCAACAGCAGACGACATCTGAAAGAATTTTGGCAAATGCAGAAATTGTATAGATTTTCCATGTTTTTCTAGACGTTTTCACTGTCATCTGTTGCAAATGTGTAGTATGTGGAAATGAATGGGTTTACCAATACATAGCCTCAATAACACTTACAGGTGTCTTCGGAAGCATCCGTCGTTTTCGATTTTCTAGGGACAATCTGTCGTCCATTGATGGTTCTGCATCGTCGATTGTGTCTGCAATGAGAAATTTCACAAAGTAGGGCTTTGTTTGTCAAAATGGTGTTCGTGATATTAAAAGAGCCCTTAGAATAAGACATAAACTTAGCTGTAGTAGCGAAGGGTCGTATAGATCTGATTTCGACCTCAGATTGACCTTTACATCAGTGAATCAAACGTTCCCCTACAAAATCGTTAGGTACCAATATAACGGATAGCACCTCTAGATAATGTGATATAGAAATTCAGCAGTTTAAGGGTTAAAAGTGTATTACAATACTGTAGTCTTAACATCATATCTGTTTTACTACATGTACACGCTGATCTCAAGTTTTCACAAATTCCAAATGGTACCCTTTCCCATTGATAGGCTCATATAGGTCAAATGTCATTAACACCAGCCTGAAACTCGCTGCAGTAGCAAGCGATCGTAAAGCGGACGCCGAACCCAGGTAGCTCAGTCGGTGGTGACGCGGCTGTCAAACCAGGGATTCTGGGTTTGAACCCCAGCTCGGCGAACATACTTTCCGACGTTTGAAAAAAGTCACCGTGACAAGCGTCATTCGTCTTCCACCAATCGTCTAACAGTCTATGTAGGAAAGCAGCCAGTTGCTTTGAAAGTATGTTGTGGTATGAGAAAGCCAGGAAACACTTGGGTAGGTTAACTTGCAGCCGTGATATGACTGAAAATTGTCGAAAACGGCGTTAAAGCCAAATTAATCAATCGTATAGCACATATCGAGGGCTTGGTGTGAAACGGTTGTAACTAAAATTGGTATTTTTTTACTAAGGTTTATCCCCTCGCCATAAAGTCTTTATAAGTGTTAACTAATTTTTCTTGGTAAACAATGGAAAGTTAGGTGCCATTGCTCGTTCTGAGCAATAGCATCTAAATTTGCATTGTTTACAAAGGGGTCAAAATTGCCCCTAAACAAGGGTTTTCAAAATAGGTTTTTAGTTACAACCGTTTCACGCCAAGCCCTCGATATCTAATTCGTTGGGTCTGATAGTATTGAGTAGTATGGTATAAGTCTTACCTGCTCTCACTATGATCGGGTGACGACTGCGTACACTCGGGTTGATACTAGGACTGTAATAAACACATACCCCAGTCGTTAATAAAACACTGAGTGCAATTCATGTTTAATAATTATGTACATGAAAGATTAAATTATGTACTCTTATTAAAGAAAGATTTGTATGTTCAAAGTTTGGTAAAAAATAAAATCGTTGAACAATTAGAATTCGTGTTTCCTTTGATTACACGAATGTCAAGTTATTGGTTCAGGTTATAAACATTTATTTTGTTTTTGTTCTTGTTATTGATTACAAAAGTGATTTTGTTATGCTATAGTGTTAAGGTATTTTGGCTACGGAGTTAAGTATATCAGTTAGTCGTATTTACTTGTTAAAGCTTTGAACAAGTTCAAGTTCAAGTTCAAAATCGTTTATTGGCATTTAAACATATGTTTGTTGCCAGTAATATAATACATATACATTGTATACATATACATGTTACAGTATACTTTTAACAGTATACAGTTATTTCATGGTTATTCAAGGTTATTTGGTTTGTTACATATATGGTTATATATAAATTAAAGTTACATATACTTACTCGGTTAAGCTATGTATAACAATTATCTGTACTATGTCTCCAGATTTATTGAGAATTTCCTGGGACTCCTCGAATGTCACATCCATAAGTGATCGACCATTCCATTCTACAATCTGGTCTCCTGAAAGAAAGCGATTTATCAATGAATAAATTAGAACCCATGAACTTTGTATTAAAGAAAGCCCAGATTGCTAACGCTTTGATCCAATCTTCAGAAGACGACTGCTCCAAATTTTCCTTTCCCCTTGACTCACTATGTTCTACAATGCATGTTCTACTAAAGCGTCAAATATCATGTACT
This sequence comes from Serripes groenlandicus, assembly GCA_031761405.1. Taxonomy (NCBI): domain Eukaryota; kingdom Metazoa; phylum Mollusca; class Bivalvia; order Cardiida; family Cardiidae; genus Serripes; species Serripes groenlandicus. Next base: position 181,913,989 of record JASEVX010000001.1, on the reverse strand, counting down.
TCAGGTAAAGAGATACTATTAACGAGTCTAGCCTTCTGGGAAATCCGTCATGATCGAGTGGTAGGCTTGCTAATTTTGGACTGGATGTCCCGAGCTCGATACCTGCTTATTAGTAGTCATGGTAAAAGTACCCTTTAGCAAGGTTTAATTCGTAACGGTGTAAAGGAACACCTCACCAATTAGTCGAATTAAATACAATCTTACCTTCTGATATATTCTTTGTATCCGCTGGTCCACCTTTAATAACACATGTTACATAGGCCCCAAGAGTACCACCAGGACCGCTCCGTCCACCGACAACACGCATGCCAAGGCCGTTAGCTGTAATTTAGTGGTGAATGTGTGAACTCTTCATAAAACTAATTATAGCACATTTGCAATAAGTGTAGACTCACATCAATATGTTCATCTACACAGTTTGCCCTGGATCTACATCGTTCTCGAAATAGTCACAAAGGGCTTCAAGCAACCTCTGACAAACGTTTTTCATTTAAGTCCCATAGCATGTGGAAGCAGATAATATATATGTCGTATATGTCGTATGAGACAGCACATAAACACGATAAGGGAGATATCTACGTTACAGTAATCAAGAACATTCATGTTTAGCAAAAATGTCACAGATATACGTGCTTTCATTGACATTAAATACAACCTAAGAATATTAAGACATCTCTCTGAACCCGAAATGGTGACCAGAAATGGAGACCTACTGTAGAAAGAGATATGTGAAGTAATTCATTTCCGATATTGTAATCATCGAACTCTGGACTGGAATCAGTCCCTGTTTGTTAACTCTTTCAGCGCCAAAGGCAATATTGAGGTTTTTGCAAACAATACTGATTCAGGCGTGTCAGCTCGTAACGAGCTGTCTCACCTGAAATCAGCATTGTTTGGCTTTTAGTTATCAAAATAGTCCAAACTTTTATAACATGAGACATGGAGACGCCCGATTTTGAACATGGAACAGTCTACTTTAAATAATTCGGCGTCGAAAGAGTTAACAAATAGGGACTGATTCCAGTCCAGATCTCGATGAATGTCTTCGGAATTGGCCTACTATAGCAAATTGACTATGACGAGCCCCTTGCTATAAACCAGTATGACCTATATGCAAAGGGGGGGTAACCATTAACCAATAGCTGACTTACGATCGTATACCAATCGCGCTTGCTGGCCTTTGCTAATAACATATGTTGACAATATTGACCATGTTTACGACCAACTATGGCGTATATTACTTGACCGTTGCATGGTAAATAGAATATCGTAAAAAGCTTATTTTACTAAAATTGAGCGACAATTCTACATTGTTATTCCTCATTTCATTCAAATGTATTAATTGGTTGATTGGGGTTTAACGCCGTTTTTAACAATTTCTCAGTTATATCACGGCGGCCAGTTCACCTACTCATGCATTTCCTGGTTTTCTTACACCAGTACTACTCCACACAACAATCTTCCAAAGCAACTGGCTGCTTTTCCACATAGACTTAGCCCATTGGTGGAAGACGAATGACGCATGTCGCATTGACTTTTGTCAATCCTCGGAAAGAAAGTTGGCCGAGCCGGGATTCGAACCCACAACCCCTGGATTGACAGCCCGCGTCGCTACCGACTGATCTACCGGGGCTCGGCTCCAATTGTATATAGCTCGTTACCAATCCAAACAAATGTTGACGTTGAAGAAGAAATGGTTCTAAACCGGCAAATTCTACTTTTACCACAACGGTTTCATTTTTGTATCGTAACCAAACTGTTAAGATATCATGTTTCCTCCCTCTGGTATTTTCCGCCAGAAGAATATAAAATATCATTTTGAGTCGATACGTATTTCTCCTGCACACTGAAGCTGTCAAAGTCACGTAACTAAAAGGTCAGCAAACACTTTATTTCTATATAAACTGACACACAGGTGCCAGTCTCGTTTACAATCTAAAAATAGCATTTGACTATATATTGACAAATGTCAATATATAGTCAAATGCTATTTTTAGATTGTAAACGAGACTGACACCTGTGAACTGACATTTGAATGTAGTCATTATACTACAGCTCAGTTATATCACGGCGTATCATGAATAGATAAACAGGGTCCAATTCCACCATCCTAACTTAGCGCTAAGTAATACTTAAATACTTAAAACCATATTTAATCATTTTTGTTTCCCTAACACAAATGCCAAAATATTTCATTTCTTAACAAGTATTGTAAGTCAGCAAGGTAACTATTTATGTCAACTTGGTCATTTACTCCAATACATTCCACCATTTATGTTTTTACAAAAATATAAGGGAAACAAAAATGGTGAAAAGCGATCTTAAGCATTTAATTATTAATTAGCGCTAATTAGGGCTGGCGGAATCGGAGCCTATAGAAGACTATGTATCTTATCAGCTATCGTAAATGCTTTACCCGCAACCCTAAGGTCATAAAAACCCTTTTTTTTTTTTTTTTTTTAAATATATGACTCGACCGGTGATCGAACCCTGATCTCCCGACCCTAAGTCGGACTGTCTTACCACAACATCACGGACACGGTATATGTTGGATGCGATAATTGAATGTGTAGGGGAATTATACTGAGGCCTAGATAGAGAAGAGAAAACAGGTCTTGCTTCCACGATGTATCTGTCAGCACTCATTAAAACATATGTTGTGGGTACTCAAAATGATCGTCTCATGGAGACGATCCTTTTGAGTACCCACAACATAGGTTTTGGATGTCAAATACGAATTTTAGAAAATGAAAAACACCCATTATCTTGAGCTCAGCCGATATAAATGCGGTAACAAGATGTCTATAAACAGGCCTGAACGTCAACTCACTTCTGACACTTTGATCTTCTTTATCCTTATGTATGATGATCTCATGGGGACCAGCCATCACGAGGTTGTCTGAAAATAGAAACAGTTACCCTTAGCAACATACAACGAATATGCAGCAGACGACTTTGAAAGAAAAATCCCATATGGAGCATCTAAACAATTGACTGTATACAATAGAGTTGGAAACATTATGATAAAAAGGAGATATTGCTTAGAATGGGATTTTTTTTATTTTGCAATAATGTTTAAAAATAAAAATATCGTCTGCTTCAGACGGGTTTTTTATTCGTCTAAATATTCCTGTAACCGTATAGATAACACATAGTTTTTTACAAGAACAATAGTTATGGACTTATATTCACAAAGTATTGACTATTGAGCAGGGAACAATGTTTGACAAATACTGAACTGTACTAATGTGCAAGCTGACCTAGGTTCACATCGTTCGCCATAGCATATTTAAGGCGTGCCAAACCTATCTCGGCTAACCCTTTGCCACCTATAGACCCATTTTGACGCATCTGCTGCAGACGACTTTTGAAAGCATTGTGACAAAAGGAGAAATTGCTCGAAACGAGCAATTTCGCCTTTTGTCAAAACGTTTTCAACTCTTTTCAGTAATTATACCTTCATTTTCAGAGATTTTCCAAAAGAATTCTATATGTTTTCAAATTCGTCTGTTGCAGATATGTCGTTTGTGCTAAAGGGTTAAAGATACAAATATCGGGATACAGAGTTATGAACTTGGATCAAAACAAATGACGTAACAACTAGATCAAATACGAAATTTAAAGCCCGTTTGTTTAATTTTCCAACAAATACTGAACATATTTACTTTGGCTTTAACCTTAGATACACAGCTGATCCTGGCGAACAACGTAATTCTGATTCTGCTTCCAGTCAAATTCAATGAAAAATATACAAAACAGAATTTAAAAAAAAGTAGTAAAACAGTTTGAAGTTCAAAATGGCGTCCGACGGCCATCTTGAATTTGACGTCACCTTGACCTTAAATTGGCAAACTAACATCAGAAATAGATTCCTCATACTTAAAAAACCCTAAAAAGACGTATCATACATCAAACTATTGCAACTAGTTAAAAAGTTCAATTTTCAAAACGGTATCTGGCGGCCATCTTGGATTTATGCAAATTACCGGATTTGCCCAAACTTGCCATTTTGGCAACCAAGCTGAATTTGTTTGAGAACCCCATTAGAGTACAAATCACCAAAAAAGGTTAATAGGAAACAACATTTCTAGGTTGGTGTATAGAACACATAGTGACGCCAAATGGACTATTGATGTGTTTGCAAATGACAATCTGCATGTATTTGCACCGAAAAATGTGCAGGTATCAACTAAAGGTCTTAAGAGCTCTAGATAAGGAACGTTTTACATGCTCTAAAATCCTTTTTTGACCTCCAAAACCTATGTTGTGGGTACTCAAAAGAATCGTCTGAGTGATACGATTCTTTTGAGTACCCACAGCATAGGTTTCACTGAGTGCTTAGAGAGATATCATATAAGAAAGACCTATCCACTACTCCTTATTTAGTCCTCTGGGGTCTTCATCGTTTAAACCATTTCAAATTCATCTGCAGCAGACAACTTTAAAAACATCTAAGTAAACATAATGACATCGGTCCATGAATTAAAGTATAATTGAGCCAATTATTCCAGGAAATTCCGTTGCGTAATTATTTACGTGTGTAAACACATATCTGGCTTTGCATCCATGTCATTGGGTCCAAATATAAAAGAGCCGTCCCGCGAGAAAACCAACATTGTGGACACTGCGTAAAGTATCGACCTGGATCAGCCTAAGCATGCCGTGCAGGCTTACCCGGATAGACACTTTTCGCCTCCTGTGGATTTTCTGTTTCAGGAATCATTGCTCTATACCTCTATCCACCTGAGACGGAATGTGTCGGCCCGGATTAGCCTTTTGTACAAAGTCACATTTAGCGGATTAAGGTTAACCATTACACAATCTATACATGAGGCGTTCCACGAGAAAACCAACATGATACATCGACCCAGATCAGCCAGTGCAATCCGTATAGGCTAATCCGGGCCGACACATTCCGTCTCAGGGGGATAGATGTATAGAGTAATGATTCCTGAAACAGAAAATCCACAGGAGGCGAAAGTTGTCTGTCCGGGTTAGCCTGTGCGGCATGCTTAGGCTAATCTGAGTCGATACATTACGCAGAGTCCATACTGTTGGTTTGCTTGCGGGACGGCTCAAAATGCTTTTCAGAAGCTCATCGAGACCTTCCATGATTTATTGGGGAAAGATACAGATTAGAATGTTATGGATGGTATTCGCAAATCAGCGCTCAATTATAGAACAGAGATGGAAAACACATGTCATTATGAACAACGCGTGTAGATCTACGTGTCGGAAAGGTAAAATGTAATGGCTTAAGACCTTCCCCCCATGATGACGCATTTTGACCCATCTGCAGCGGAAAGCATTTGCCATGATGTTGTCAACTCTATTACATTTACAGAATGTTTTTATAATTTCTAAATTTTCCGCTGTGGGTGGGAAAGGTGGGTTAATGTGAAGAGGAAACGAGGCACTATCTATCTGTCCTGAGATGATAAGGCATTCTTCATAGATTTACCCATTTACAAAAATAAACGCATTTCTAGCGAAATCCATCAAAACTGAACTACCTATTTGCGTGCAAACATATTCTAGACTGTTATGCAATAGTGAATGTTATATGTTTTAACGTTCAGAAGTACGAGGAGGAATGACCTGCAGTCTGCGCATATGTCACGCAGCGGTTATCTCTCACTGTATTAACGACTATGAAGCCTGATCTCGGTCCTTATTGTTTAACCCTTTCCGACTTACAACACATCTGCAGCAGACGGCTTTGACAACATTTTGGCAAAAACGTCAAAAGTCTCTGTAAATGAGAGTTCATTTATTAATTAGAGTTGAAAACATTGTGGTAAAAGTGGGAATTGGCTCATCATGAGTAATTTCTACTTTTGTCATAATGTTTTCAAATTTCGTCTGCTGCAGATGCAATCAGAAAGCGTCTGTAACGGGGTTACTGTTGTTGAAAGTACCGTGAAGCAGGATAATGGTTACTATAGTTATGAGCCAGTGCATGACATCATGTACACCTTGGCACCTTGGCACCTTGGCACCTTAGCATTTCTGAACAGTGCAGATTCAGATTGTCTTGTCCACTTGCAATGACTTATCGGAATCTTCAAAAGTCTAACAAGCTTGTTTAAGTAATAATATGAGCCGTCCCGCGAGAAAACCATCATGATGGTCTCTGCGTAATGTGTCGACTCAGATCATCCTGCGCAGTCCGCGCAGTCTGATCCGGGCCGACACATTCCGTCTCAGGGGGATAGAGGAATAGAGTAATGATTCCTGAAATAGAAAATCCACAGGAGGCGAAAAGTGTCTATCCGGGTAAGCCTGCGCGGCATGCTTATGCTGATCCGGGTCGATACTTTTACGCAGAGTCCACAATGTCGGAGTTATCGCGGGACGGCTCATATTTGAAAAGTGTAGAACTTGATCAATACGGTTAACAAAAGTCAACGTGTACCCTTTTCCACGCATTGACTCTTTAATTCCGCTGAATTACAGCTTGAACCTAGAAACATTTGAACGACACCAATCTTAACATTAATGTGTACGCATACAGACAAAATTTAATATCTGCCAAGATGTCTATATACGCTGCAGATACGTCAGACATACGTTAGAAGTACGTTACTTATGCGCCATCAATACGCTAGCTGTACGGTACACCTTCATGCCAGCGTATGTCAGCGTATGACCATATGAGTAACGTACCTCTAGTGTTACTCGAGCCTTTTTCAGCGTATGCCTTGCTTCGACTTTGCGTATAAGCCATACGTCCAAATAGGTACAATTTCTTTTTTTTAGGAATGCTTAAAAAAATTATTCTGCTTCGCCGTATGCCAGCGTATGCCACCTTATGCGACCGTGCTTGAAACGTATAAAACCTATGCCTAACGTATCCCTAGGCGTATTTCAGCGTATACCAGAGTTTGAGTGATATTTTTCATACGCTGGCATACGCTAGTACGATACGCCACAGCGTGACAGGGCCATTACAAGCCGAGTGAAAACTGCTTTACCGTAGTTTCTTGAAATATATGACTAACTAGTAAACAGTTAAGATCCAGAGCGGACTGCAAAGATGTACTGGCTGATATTCATCTAAACTGGTTATTAGTGTCTTACGGTTTGGTTTTCGCAGAGCGCTATTCACTTGAGAATTTATTTTATCCAGTCACGTCTAGCAATTTCGACCCGATAACAGGGTGCCGTATATTTCTTTTGATCACCGTCAGTTTGTCACGTGATAAGCTGGCGGGCACCTGCTAGTCGGGACTACTTTATTTTAGCAAGCGTCGCTGTAAATTCCAACTTCAATCGATAAAAACAGCAATATCGTCAATACAGCGATTTCAGTTAGAGCTGCCATAAAAATAAAACAATAAATGCGACAGGATAAATAGAATAATAGGTTGGTGCCGTGGATTGAGAAAGTGTATCAGATAAACTTTCTCAATCCACGGCACCAACCTATTATTCTCTATATTATTTATGTTGTTGTCTATGCTTTATACATGTACCTGATAATATTGGCAGAAAAAGAACATATTGGGGGCTTGCACTTTTTGAAACTTTTACCCCATATTGTTACCCTGGTGATTTCAACGTGGTCTGTTGCAGGTTTGGTGTATGGGGTAAAGAAATGTAAAACAAAGGCCTCATGCTGATAACAAAAATATATAGAAAGAAATCAGTATTCTTACTTTCAAAATTCTTATGGGTTAATAATATGTTTTCACAATGAGAGAGGGTCATCCTTCTACCATGGGAATCTTTACCCGAACGCCCGTGGGTATCCGAGCCTTTCGGCGACACAGATCCGGAACGATGATGTAATATAGCATTACGGCCTTTCCTGTGGGAGTATATAAAATAATGATTAATCGGTGTTTTACGTCGTTTTCAACAATATTGTTCTGTTATATCGCGGCGTTTCCTGGGTAAGTTACCTGTACTACTGGTCCTTTATCCTGACACCGGCCAGTCAGTCGTAATGCTTACTCTGCAACCCTGAGCGCCAAGGAGGGCAGCCTTTACTTTACTACCAATTTAATAGTCTTTGATATGACCTGGTCGGGGATAAGACTTGGATCGTATTTACTAAAATCTTTACAGTGTCAAAAATTTAGTTTTTCATGTCTGAAAAGTAAATTTATTAAAATAAAGTGTATATCATCAAACTGTTGATCCATTAATCATTGATAGCAGTTTGTTGATATAAACGGCTGTCCTGTGGATTACCTTCTCATCTGATGAGTTAAGGATATTGTAATATAGTACGCCGGGTACCAGACTAAGTTTACCTTTGTCTTTTATGAGATTCCGAACGTAAGGCCATGTCTGGTGAAAGACAGTTTGACAATAAATAGAGTTGTTGGATCTCCTTTTTCTTTGGGATGGAAGGCTTCGTGGCATAATGATGTTCACCTATATCACTGTGTACAGTCCGAGACGGAGAAACATCCGACCGCTCACAACAACTAGAATCTTCATAACAATCGGAAGTCTTATAATCAGAAAATAAACTAGACGAACTGCTCTGATAATGGTCTTTGTGCCTTTGAACAGCGTCACACTTTGATTTGCTCACTTTTGATATGGTCGGTGATTGGTCAACGGAATCACGTGATGTAGCGGAACTCCGTGAATAACGAGACTCTCGGGAATCTCGTGACGTACACGACTCGCGTGAGTTTCGAGATTCTCGTACAGTAGTTTTTTTAGGTGAACCTATTGTCTGGTTAGTATTTGGTTTAATATGAGCTACTGGTTTCTCTAATTCCATTTCACTACTTAAAGGCACATGTTTGTGTAACGACGGTGCTGCACCCCCCTGTTGTTTAACAACATTCCTATGCACTGATTGTCTTCTGTCACTTTCACCATTCTCCATTTCCTTGTAATGATTTAAATCATCATCTTTTGATCTCTGTTGTTCAACCTTACTACCATACGTTTTTCCATCTCTGTACCTATCTCTCCTAATGCTGTCCCGTTTTGCTTCTCGCTCTCGACTAGAATGACGATATTCCTTATCACTTAAACCTTCAATACTGTTTTGTTTGCTTCTGCGACCCCTGTTGGATGATCGTCGATTGTTTCTACAACTAGTATCACTGTTCTCGTTCACGCTATCCCGGTTTGACCTTTGACATAGTCGCGGCGATTGGTATCCACGACCACCGTTTTCACGAATGTCACCAACATTATCTTGATATCTTGGGTCATGACCTCGGCGTGATCTCGTAGAATATTCCAGGCCATCACTGTCGCTCTTAATACTGTCTTGTTTTAACGTTGAACGTCGACGCTGATCACGTGGTTGTCTGAACTCACGCCCACTATCGCTGTTGTCATTACCGGACCTAGCATGATACATCTTCCCGTTGTGTTCGTGCACATACATACGTCTTTCGTTCTCGCTGGAGTTGACCTGATCGGAAGAGCTTCTGTCTCTTCTGGACGAGGTATACGTTTCCGATAGTCGCGGGTCCGAGTCTGTATCACCCTCAACCGCGTGGTCCTGGCTTCCAGAGCTGCGTAACCTGGGTATATAATTGAATATGATATCGTACATTAACACTTGTGTATACAATTTCAAAAAAAGGCATGAGTACTGGTTTAGTTTCCAGGAAGCAGACAAGGAGCTTGATTAATGTAAGCTAAAAGCTTGTTTCGTAATCGATGTGAAATAAATAAGTTTGAACTAATATAATCTTGAATATGCAGTTGATTGATTAATTAAGGTTTAACGGCTTTTTCAATCATGTTTCAGACATTCCACGGCTGCCTGTTCACCTTCAAATGTTGTTTGGCTTTCTCACACCAGTACTACACACAACAGTTGCTGGGGATCGACCTCACAACCGCTGGATCAGGGAGAGAGCTTCCTAAATAAGCTTAATTTTTTCTGCTCAAACCTGTTTATATTCAAATTTGATATGAAAGTGTTATAAGATGTATATTAGAATATAAATAAACTATTGCTGAAACCAACCGCTGGGTTGACAGCCCGCGTCGCTACTGTACCTCCGCTTTGAATTTACAAACCTAGGATATTAGTAGAAAAACCTTCGATTTTAAATGTTACATTTTATAACGTCAATTATTTAATTTCCGTTTTTTTGTATTTTGATATTCTGATTAACAGATGAAAAGGTTATTATTGAAATCTAAGAAATGTTCGATTATGATGATAACATTTGATACGTTTTTCCAATTGATTGTGATACATTAAACCCTCATTTACTGACAAATTCAATGGCAAAGAGCACGAATATCATACCTTTAAATATCGTATGTTGCATGTTTCACTTTGATCAACTGCAATATTCTCACGTTTTTTAAAGATTTAACCCTTTCCCTCATACAGACGCTTTCTGACGCGTCTGCAGCAGACGGCTTTTTGAAAACATAGTGACAAAAGAAGAAATTGCACAAAACGTGCAATTTCTCCTTTTGCCACAATGTTTTCCACTTGTAGTCATAGGTTATCCACAATCTGACTAAAGTACACGATCTGACCAAATGCGTAGCGTTAATAGGAGATGATTTTAATGAGATTGAGGTTATCCATTTCCTTATAGAGATATTCTATGTTTTGAAAAAATACGTTCAAAGTCGTCTGCTGCGGAATTGCCGTATGAGGGAAAGGGTTATTATGCAAACACTATCTGTAAGTAGGATGGGCGTCTAACTAACCCTTTCCCTCATGCAGACCTTATTGACGCTTCTGCAACGTATGACTTTTCAAAACATTGTAGCATAGGGAAATAATTCTCATAATTAGCAATTTTTCCTTTAGCCAAATTGTTTTAACTCTTTTCAATAACTCGATGTCTATTCGGAAAAACTTTTACATGCTTTGCCAAGATGTTTTCGAAGTAGTTTGTATGCATAATTATAACATGTTGGAAATGACCAGGTCTCCAATAAGGCCAAACAAAATTTATTATCCGTTTTACGAGATTTTATTTGGTCGGTAGGGCGAAATAAAAAATAAAAATAAAGTCTCGTTATTGAGCACTCTATCAAAAAAATAAAAATAAAACAATAAAAAGGCAACATTATTATTTTATTTATTTTACTACAACTACATAATACTGATAGAAAATGCAGTTTTATCATCTTACAAGATGAACGTTAGTATTCAAAATGCCTGTAGTCTGCATTGGATATAGCCTAACAGTTTTTGCATTGCAGAAGGGGGAGGAGTATCTCTCCCACCAACCCCGACAGTGTGTTTAACAAATTTTGGGAAAACCTTGAACCAAGTGCTTAGAATGTTGGAAATACATAATAACACGCTTTATTTAAACGTCTGACAGACCATGATTATCTGCGTTTTCTCTCAAATATATTATCAATTTTATTTCTCTTCAACTCAAATAATGAGGTCGGCGAAAAGCCTCAAACTCAATAACGCAAACAAACTCAAAACTGTTTTATGTTTACTTCATTTTTTGAAAAAAAATGCGCAGGCATTCTCGTAAAACAGAAAATAAAAAAATGTTGGCCTAAGAGTGATGGTTTACCGTTTTCTACACTTTTTACTGAGCCTTTGTTCTCGACATCGTTGACGTTCTAACTGGAACTGATCCACATCTATGTACATATCGTCTTCAATATCTATACTGCCATGTTCGGATAACGATGTACTCCGGCGTCTGGTAAGATAGAAAACCCGTGTCATTAACTTTTTCAACTATTCCATGTTCAAAATTGGGCGACTCGATGTTGCATGTAGTAAGAGTTTTGGAATATTGTGTATAACTAAAAAGGCAAACAAGGCTGATGGCACCTGAATCTTTATTGTTTGACAAAACCTCAATATTGCCTTCGTCAAAACAGTCGTGTTGTATGTTTGTGGTAGGGTGGCAGAACTTACTTGTTTTTAAACATCCAATTACAACAAGTCTGCAGCAGACAAATTTGAAAACATATTGGCCAAATTATGAAAATTCTTTTTTAAATGAAAGCTTGGTAATTGAATTGAGTTGAAAACAGTGTGAAGTGGAAATAATTATAATCATGGACACCATCATTCACCGTTTGTCACAATATTTTCACAAAACTCGTCTGTTGTAGAAGCATATGAATGCGTCTGTATGAGGGAAGTGTTAGGTATATATATAGTTATCACATTGATTATATCCGATCCAATATACCCATTACGTATTTCTTTATATGTAACGTGTGTCATATAACATGACCGAATCATTATTTTGTATTCATCCGCGAATGTTTACAAAATTGGCTAAGAACGTGAACACAAACGTCACGATAGATTGACGAGGTAAATAGACGATTATCGGTCATAAAGTATTTGTTTGTGTGATTAGTTTGCAAAATTGGCTAAGAACGTGAACACAATCGTCACGATAGATGGACGAGGTAAATGGACGATTATCGGTCATAAAAATATTTTTGTTGTGATAAGTTAACAGTCTATTAAGTATTACATGTTGGGACTATTTTCTGACCGCGAAACCCCGTTTTTCTGTTTGTGCTTCGTCATGTGATAAAAGGAATCTGACATTCGTTGTCATTTTATAAAGTTTTATTAAACTCGTCCAAGAAATTTGTTATCAGGCTCGTCAAAGGTTCGCTTAATAACACATTTCTTGAACTCGTTTAATAACATTTTATATGAAATGACAGATCCTATATATAAACGCATGTGTTATTACAGAGACATATTAATGTCTCTGATTATTACTATAGCAGATGTTTGTGTAACGTAACTCTTTCTAGAGCAGCCGTACGGACAACAGCTGCAGCGACATTAAGAAATTGATATACTTACATGTACAATGTGTTTACAAAACAAACTGTTCTGGAAACATCAAGTATTCGCCTGAATAGATTTTGTTTACACAATACATACACAATGTAATAACCATTCACATTCTGATTCGCGATTTCTGTCTGACATAATGATATTGCAAACATATTAGAGCAAATCAGCACGAAAAAGTATAAAACTCATATTATTTTTTGTTTCAATCCTGCTTCACGGCGTTTCAACATTTTTTTCATCATAGTAGGGCATTTCCTTGGTAAAATAACAGTTCTACCGGTATTATTTATCCTGACGCCAATACATCAATCGTAAACCCTGAACGTCAAGAAGGGAGGCAACTAATTATAATTCTAATTTTCGGCGATAGCTGATTAACCTCAGTTTTGACCTAGATGTTTAACAAATGATTTATATTGTAGACTAATCAAATGATGTATTTAATGAATAATGTCGAAGAGATAAAGGAAATGAAACGTTTTGATTGGTTCATAGTTAAAAGTTGGCGATCCTACGAGAGGCACTAATAAGATGAAGTTTTAAAATGAAATGTTCTGCATACTAAACTTTAATTGTTTTCCTTAAGAAATAAATTTCAGTGAAAAAAATCAGTGAAAACGTATAAAATATAATAATTAAGAGCAAAACATTAATTATTTTTGAAACATGATAAGTTTTCAGTTATTTATCGTGAATTGAAACTTATACACCTCTTGGGAGCCTCGCGTAATCTCCAGTCATGTGACGTATACTCGGCATTGAATGCGCATGTTCCATTTCTAAGTGTTTTCTCATATTGATCGCCGTTTATCTTTTTTAAAAATATTTCTTGTTTAAACTTGATTATTATGAGACCGGGAATCGAACTCCCGCTCCAGGGGCGGACAATCTAACAAATAGAACCCGGAGAAGGTCTAACGAGAAATTTAAAAAAAAAATGTTTTCTAACGGTAATTTAGGAAAAACACTACGTAAACTATACATGTATACAGTCAAGTCGGTGTTAGCGGTCACCTCTATAAAGAAGCCAACTTGTATTACATGTAAGCCCCGGTCACACCGCCCGAACTTTGTTGGAGCGTTCCTTGAACGGTAAAGAGAGGGGACCGAATTTCGACAACGCTCGTCACCGCGCACAAAATGGGAAAAAAATCGAAAACACGGGCGTTGCCTTAGCGGTGCACCGCTGAAGCCGGCGTTGCTATAGCGTTGGCTTAACGGTAGCGAGCGGTAGCGAGCGTTTGTTTAGCGGTGACGCGAGCGTTGATAGAGCGGCGTTCTGCGCATGCGGGCGTTGGCTCGGCGGAGGTTTAAAGTTGGTTTAGCGGCATACCGCTTTTGACTACGGAGCTGAACGGATCGCTTTGATAGAAGTCCATTTATAGCCAAATTCTGGTCCCGCTCCGACACCTCCATACCAACGCCAAACCAAAGTTCATCACCGCAATGGATCGCTGCTTCAACGCCCGACACCGTTCCAGCAATCCCGTGTCCGCTCGTAAAACGCTTACAACCGCTCCACCAAAGTTTGTGCAACGTTTAATCACCGCCCGGGCAAAGCTGGCGAAGCAGCGGTGGTCCAGCGTTCAAGATTTCTGCGTTGGCCTAGCGGACCCAAGCGTCCACGAACTTGCGTCTAGCGGTGCCAAACTTTGACTGGGCGTTGTTGGAGCGGTGGTGAACTTTGCCGGAGCGGAAAATTGCCCGCTCCTCACCGCTCGCAATATTTTGTGCAGCTCAAAACTTTCGGAGCGGTAGGAGGAACCATAAGCGGTGGCCGAGCGTATACGGCGTTGCCTTAACGGGGGCCAACTTCTGGTGAACGGTAACGAGCGGTGATGAGCGGTGATGATTTTTTTTCACCGCTCCAGGAACGCTCCAGCAAAGTTCTTGCGGTGTGACCGGGCCTGTAACGCAACCATTTGATGATTAACCAAACCACGTTTTAACCATTTCTCTCATAAAGACGCTTTCTGACGCCTCTGCAGCAGACGGCGTTTAGAAAACATAGTTACAAAAGAAGAAATTGCTCAAAACGAGCAATTTCTTCTTTAGACACAATGTTTTCCACTTTTAGTCATAGGTTATCCATTCAATTATAGAGATTTTTTATTTTTTGACAAAATATGTTCAAAGTCGTCTGCTGCATAATTGTCGTATGAGGGAAAGGGTTAATCGATATTTGACTTATATCAAATAGTCAACTGTGATCAGCAGCCAACTGTGATCAGCAGCCAACTGTTGGCTTTCCCTTAGGTGGCTGCCGAAGACAAGGTTGACTGTGTCATGAATTACCTCAGCCGTGCAGGTTTTTTGGTAGGCGTGCCTTTCTTAATCGGTGGGAATGGGTCACTAGAGAACACGTCTGATTCCTTATTGTCCAAGCTATCATCAACGGTGACGTCAGTCCCGGACAACTTTAGGGATAAACTCTGCTGAAAAATTAAGAAAATAAAATGCAAATAAAAAACTTGGCAAATAAATTCATATATATGAGCAACGCTCTTGGGAAACTAACCGTTCATTATTTGCGGGCAGTGAAGATTCAGATCAGCCAGCGAATCCGCGCAGTATGATCTGGCTCTGTACTGTTCGTAAATTGGTCAAAGAAGGTTTCAAGAACGGTCTGTAATCCAGGTGAGTATTTTACAACAGTTGTACTAATTACGTTATATTTGGTTTTCACGGAGCACCGCTTATATATTCAATGTAAAAATATATGGACGTCGAGCAAGCTAAACCAGCACAACTTGAAATGCACCTTCAAATAGGACAAAGTCAGTCTTTGATAATTCGAGATGAATGTAAAACATCAGGAATCGATTTATGCTTTACAACTTGTTCACCAGTGTAATTCTTAAGTTATACTTTGGTTTTCACTGGTACTCAATATAGAATTGTACAACTCGGGTGGTATACTTACGTTTAATTTTGGTTTTCACTGGTATTCAATATAGAATTGTATGAGATACAACTTATTCTCAGGTGTAATACTTACGTTTAATTTTGTTTCACAGAGCACCGCTAATATATTGACTATAATGTGACACATAACACTAGCTTTCGGGATATTTGGATTTTGGCCAAAAATAGAAATAATGACAAATAGTAAGTTTTGGGTACATTTTTAGGTAAATGGTTGATTTTGATGTTTATAAATGTGAAATGTAAGCTCTAAGCATGGGATTGAATTTTTCAGTTGAACCCACTTCTCCTTCCGGTTTGACAACACTGGTTGCAGAGCTAGGCGTGAATTTAGAGGTAAATTTGAATACCAGCTTTCGCGTCCAAAATTGCTTGAAAAGGAGCTGAAAACGTGATATTTCTGACTGCATCCACAGATTGCTTATTGTTTTGAGAGTTAGCAGCTCTTCAATTTTACACTAACCCCCTGCGTTTTTGTTGTGTGATTTTTGGAATAAAGGGTCAAATTGATATTTTTGTCCTACTATTTTCACCCTGTTTCAGACCACGTTTGTGGCCAATTCTTGCCATAATACGGACTGAGAGTGTGATTTCCAGTCATTTTCCTACAATTCTGGCACTCCTTGATACAAGAAAACTCTTTTTATCAAACAGTATGGATATTATGAGAAATAATGAGAGAATAAAAGTTGGAGTGTCCCAGGAAACAGAAAATCAGCTTTCAACTGTGTTATGCCACCATAAAGGGTAAAGCCATACCACATACACAATGAGTGGCGTCTTCGTATTAATCCTTTACCACATACAAATGCTTTTCTCACGTCTCCGCAGCAGACGACCTTTGAACCTATTGTGACAAAAGGTGAAATTGCTCACGATGGACAATTTCTCCTTTTCCTACAATGTTTTTTAACTCTGTTCAGTGATTACTACACTGTTATCAATAGAGATTAACCACATTTTGGACCAAATGTGTTCGAAGTCGTCTGCTGCAGATCTGAGCCATTCCCACTCACGTGTGTATACACACATTCACATCACAATCTTCACTCTCTGCTAGTAGCACGTAATATAAAACCAGACAGGATTTAGGACCAAACAAATATAATAGAAATGAAGTCAAACTAATTTCACCTTACGTCATTCCAATACGGGCCCCTAATCGCCAGACGCTGCCCGTTAACACAAACTAACACTATAAGCTATTTTTAAATTAAGATAAACAGGGGGCGTAGCTTCCTTTAGGCACTGTAGGCACGTGCCTACACATCTTTTCTAAAACATGCCCCAAAATGTAGCTGCGGCGATACACATCTGCGTAATGTATCGACCAGATCAGCCTGCGCTGTCCGCGCAGACTGATCCGACCGACACATTACGTCTAAGGGGGGGATAGATAGAGTAGTGATTCCTGAAACAGAAAATCCACAGGAGGCGCAAAGTGTATATCCGGGTACGCCTGTGTGGCATGCTTAGGCTGATCCGGGTCGATACATTACGCAGGGTCCACAATGTTGATTTTCTCACGAGACGGCCTTCACATTGATTATTGCCAAGCTACGCTCCTGATAAATCCATTGTATTTCTTGTTAGATGTGCACATTAGCATCGTGTACAATAGATATAGACACAACTAATCCATACACAGTTTTCCCTATACACTAGGAAGCCCTATGCTGTGGTCTTAATTTATAAAAACAGTTTAAACCCTTTCGCTGCCAAAGGAAGTTGAAAGCTTTTGCAAACAAATGAAGAGTCTGCATTGTTTGCTACGGTAACCGGACATTTGCCACTCCGGACATTCTCCCCTTCCTTAAAAAAGTGCATAGACGGACATTTTCCCCTTCGACTTTTTTCACATGGCGGACATTCTCCCCTTCGTCAGTGTGTGCATGGCGGACATTAGCCCCTTCACACGCGGACATTCTCCCCTTCATCATTTATAACATGGCTGACATTAGCCCCTTCAACAGTTTGCCTATACATATATTTTCTTATCGGATTTCCATTGAAAAGATTTAATCCGCATTTTTGGTTTGTTTAACAGTTTGCCTTTTAATACCCAATTAACAGTTTGACTATAATTCCCTATAATAGACAGACGGTCATTAAACAATTACATTTTTAGACAAATGATAAATGGAGTGGTCTTATTTTTAACGTGAAATTCGGCAGTTTTAAAACAAATTATTGATGTAGGCGAAAACCAACCTTACTGTTCCTTGTTTTTGGAAATTGTGTTGACTCATTAAAAACTGTCTTAACCCTTTCCCTCATACGACAATTTTGAAGCAGACGAATTTGAACATATTTTTTCAAAACATAGAAAATCTCTATAATTGAATGAATAACCATGACTAAAAGTGGAAAACATTGTGGCAAAAGGAGAAATTGCTCGTTTTGAGCAATTTCTTCTTTTGTCACATAGTTTTCAAAAAGCCGTCAGCTGCAGAGGCGTCAGAAAGCGTCTATATGAGGGAAAGGGTTAAGACAGTTTTTAATGAGTCAGCACAACTTCCATCCTCAATAAAAAACGAACAGAAAGACGTTATATGATTAGCATCCCGATATTTCCCCGGGGGTTTTTCGTCTCAAATATTATATAAGAGCCACGTTAAACGAAATTTGGTTTTGTTTGGATTTTGCTTTGTCAGCGTATAGATTTTTGTTTTATTGGGGTTTTACGCCGCTTTCAACATTTTTTATCCTTTATATCACGGCGACAGTTCACTTATTCTTGATCCCTGTGTAAACAAACCAGTACTAGGCTAGAAAATGTGCCTTGCCGAAGAGCACTGCACCAAGACCGGTCAGCGTATAGAGGAGTATGGGATTGGTTGTTGTGTTTGTGTGGTCTTTTACGCCGTTTTCAATTTAGCTTTTCAATTTAGCTTTTAAATTTTTATCACGGCTTTTCCTGGCTAGGTTACCAGTACTTCTAGTCAACAGCGAGTCAGACGTTATGCTAACGCAAATACCCTGAGCGCCAATGAGGGAAAACCATAAATTCTGTTGCGTAAAGCCTTTTGGTATGACCCCGTCGAGAATCGAACCCGCGACCTCCCGCACATTTAGAATGGTAGTAATGGCTGCCCTCCTTGGCGCTCAGGGTTGCGGGGTTAAAAGGCAACGGCGACTGACTGGATGTTGTCAGGATAAATGGACCAGTGGTATCGGTAATGTACCGAGGAAACGCCGTGATATAACTGAAACATTGTTGAAAGCGGCGTAAAACACCAAACAATCAATCAATCAATCAATCAATCAATCAATCAATCAATCAATCGATATAGCAGTGCGCCGCTCTATTCCCGTATTTCGTAAATAGTTACCACTTTGTTTTGTAGTTGTTTTTGTCTAAATATCAGCGAATAGTGTAAGCTCTGGTAAGGCTTTGATTATTCGTCGTCTCTTCCGCGTCTTCACTGTTCGTAGACACAAAACTACATTTTTTCCTCCGACTCGACACAATCTAATCAACCATTTATCTTACAAGCTATTCCAAAATCGTCGGTTTTAAATACACACTGAATTAAAATTAAAATGTAAAACTGTTTATTGTTTGAAACAGAATAGAAAATAATTTGATAAAAGGAGATCAATAGCTTATATTACTTCATTTCTCATTTTACCATATATTTTTCAATATATTCCATCTGCTTCTGAGGCGTCAATTACCGGCTATATCAGCTCTGTGTTCAAAAACCATTTGAAACAGAAAAAAGCCAAGTAATGTTCTGTGAAACTGTCCACGTTTCGTCTACGTAAAACGATTAACGCGTTTTAACCGTTAAAGTGCAGTGTCTATAGAATTTAAAGTCTAGACGATGTGTAATTAAATTCCATATGTAATAAGATCTAACACTTATGTCACTTTTTGTTTACGAGTCAGGCTTTGTAATATAGATATTCCAATCTCCCTATAGAACTTAGATGTTCACTTTATATCCAAGGGGACCAGTGTCAATAGTTTGAGTCTGAAAAAACATTATACACTCGAAGTCGTTTATCGTATTGAAAAATTACAATGTGAATTGATCATATCAAACTAGTGTAACAGAGTATGAAAGTAGTTTTACCGAGTATTAAACTAGTGTAGCCGAGTATCAAACCAGTGTAACAGAGTATCAAACTAGTGTAACCGAGTATCAAACTAGTGTAACCGAGTATCAAAGTAGTGTAACCGAGTATCAAACTAGTGTAACAGAGTATCACACTAGTGTAACCGAGTATCAAACTAGTGTAACCGAGTATCAAACTAGTGTAACCGAGTATCAAACTAGTGTAACAAAGTATCAAACTAGTGTAACTGAGTATCAAATTAGTGTAACAGAGTATCAACCTAATTTAAACGAGTATCAAACTAGTGTAACTGAGTATCAAACTAGTGTAACCGAGTATCAAACTAGTGTAACCGAGTATCAAACTAGTGTAACAGAGTATCACACTAGTGTAACAGAGCATAAAACTAGTGTAACCGAGTATCAAACTAGTGTAACCGAGTATAAAACAAGTGTTACAGAGTATCAAACTAGTGTAACCGAGTATCAAACTAGTGTAACCGAGTATCAAACTATTGTAACCGAGTATCAAACTAGTGTAACGAATATCAAACTAGTGTAACCGAGTATCAAACTAGTATAACCGAGTATCAAACTAGCGTAACAGAGTATCACACTAGTGTAACCAAGTATCAAACTAGCGTAACAGAGTATCAAATTAGCGTAACCGAGTATCAAACTAGTGTAACAGAGTATCAAACTAGCGTAACAGAGTATCACACTAGTGTAACCGAGTATCAAACTAGCGAAACAGAGTATCACACTATTGTAACCGAGAATCAAACTAGTGTAACAGAGTATCAAACTAGTGTAACCGAGTATCAAACTAGTGTAACCGAGTATCAAACTAGCGTAACAGAGTATCACACTAGTGTAACCGAGTATAAAACTACCGTAATAGAGTATCACACTAGTGTAACCGAGTATCAAACTAGTGTAACAGAGTATCAAACTAGTGTAACCGAGTATCAAACTAGTGTAACCGAGTATCAAACTAGCGTAACAGAGTATCACACTAGTGTAACCGAGTATCAAACTACCGTAACAGAGTATCACACTAGTGTAACCGAGTATCACACTAGTATAACAGAGTATCAAACTAGTGTAACCGAGTATCAAACTAGTGTAACCGAGTATCAAACTAGCGTAACAGAGTATCACACTAGTGTAACCGAGTATCAAACTACCGTAACAGAGTATCACACTAGTGTAACCGAGTATCACACTAGTGTAACCAAGTATCAAACTAGCGTAACAGAGTATCAAATTAGCGTAACCGAGTATCAAACTAGTGTAACAGAGTATCAAACTAGCGTAACAGAGTATCACACTAGTGTAACCGAGTATCAAACTAGCGAAACAGAGTATCACACTATTGTAACCGAGAATCAAACTAGTGTAACAGAGTATCAAACTAGTGTAACCGAGTATCAAACTAGTGTAACCGAGTATCAAACTAGTGTAACCGAGTATCAAACTAGCGTAACAGAGTATCACACTAGTGTAACCGAGTATCAAACTACCGTAACAGAGTATCACACTAGTGTAACCGAGTATCACACTAGTGTAACAGATTATCACACTAGTGTAACACAGTTTCAAACTAGTGTAACGGAGTATCAAACTAGTGTAACAGAGTGCCAAACTAGTGTAACCGAGTATCGCACTAGTGTAACAGAGTATCAAACTAGTGTCACCGAGTATCGCACTAGTGTAACAGAGTATCAAACTAGTGTAACAGAGTATCAAACTAGTGTAACCGAGAATCAAACTAGTGTAACAGAGTATCAAACTAGTGTAACCGAGTATCAAACTAGTGTAACCGAGTATCAAACTAGTGTAACCGAGTATCAAACTAGCGTAACAGAGTATCACACTAGTGTAACCGAGTATCAAACTACCGTAACAGAGTATCACACTAGTGTAACCGAGTATCACACTAGTGTAACAGATTATCACACTAGTGTAACACAGTTTCAAACTAGTGTAACGGAGTATCAAACTAGTGTAACAGAGTGCCAAACTAGTGTAACCGAGTATCGCACTAGTGTAACAGAGTATCAAACTAGTGTCACCGAGTATCGCACTAGTGTAACAGAGTATCAAACTAGTATAACAGAGTATCAAACTAGTGTAACAGAGAATCAAACTAGTGTAGCAGAGAATCAAACTAGTGTAACAGAGTATCAAACTAGTGTAACCGAGTATCTAAATAGTGTAACAGAGTATCAAACTAGAGTAACATAGTGCCAAACTAGTGTTTTGTAGTATCAAACTAGAGTAACAAAGTATCAAACTAGTGTAACCGAGTATCAAACTAGTGTAACAGAGTATCAAACTAGAGTAACAGAGTATCAAACTAGTGTAACAGAGTATATAACTAGTGTAACCGAGTATCACACTAGTGAAACCGATTATCATACTAGTGTAACAGAGTATCAAACTTGTGTAACCGAGTATCTAAATAGTGTAACCGAGCATCAAACTAGTGTAACAGAGTATCAAATTAGTGAAACCGAGTATCACACTAGTGTAACAGAGTATCACACTAGTGTAACAGAGTATCAAACTAGTTTAACAGAGTATCAAACTAGTGTAACCGAGTATCACACTAGTTTAACAGAGCATCATACTAGTGTAACAGAGTATCAAACTAGTGTAACCGAGTATCAAACTAGTGTAACCGAGCATCAAACTAGTGTAACCGAGTATCAAACTAGTTTAACAGAGTATCACACTAGTGTAACAGAGTATTAAACTAGTGTAAAAGAGTATCACACTAATGTAACAGATTATCAAACTAGTGTAACAGATTATCAAACTAGTGTAACCGAGTATCAACTTCTGTAACCGAGTATCAAACTAGTTTAACAGAGTATCAAATTAGTGTAACAGAGTATCAAACTAGTATAGCCGAGTATCAAACTAGTGTAACAGAGTATCAAACTAGTGTAACAGAATATCAAACTAGTGTAACCGAGTATCAAACTAGCGTAACAGAGTATCAAACTAATGTAATCGAGTATCAATCTAGTGTAGCCGAGTATCAAACTAGTGTAACCGAGTATCAAACTAGTGTAACCAAGTATCAAACTAGTGTAACCGAGTATAAAACTAGTGTAACAGAGTGCCAAACTAGTGTAACAAAGTATCAAACTACTGTAACAGAGTATCACACTAGTGTAACAGAGTATCAAACTAGTGTAACAGATTGCCAAACTTATGTAACCGAGTATCAAACTAGTGTAACATAGTATCTTACTAGTGTAACAGAGTATCAAACTAGTGTAACAGAGTATCAAACTAGTGTTACAGAGTATCAAACTTATGTAACCGAGTATCGCAATAACCGAGTATCAATCTAGTGAAACCGAGTATCAAGCTAGTGTAACCGAGTATCACACTAGTGTAACCGAGTATCAAACTAGTGTAACCGAGTATCGCACTAGTGTAACAGAGTATCAAACTAGTGTAACCGAGTATCAAACTAGTGAAAAAGAGTATCAAAGTAGTATAAAACCAGCGATTAAGTTCATCAATAACTCGAGGTAATTTTGGGGTCCATTTCAAATTCGTGTTATCACAAGAACACCAATTAAATCCGATATCAGGAGATGTCGGTATTAATGAAACTTAATCTAGTCGGCGTATCTAAGCTATTCGATAGCACGTTCATAAATATAAAAATGTTTTGTGAACAAAGTCAACATTAATTGCACAACATATGTTCAACCAGTTTACCTCTACCCTTTTCATTATAGAAATAAAACAGCAAACAAAATGTATGAAAGTGTTCCTGACTAATTGGCGAACAGAGCTAATTAAGATCAGATTGCGTAACTGTTACGCAATCTGATCTGAATCAGCTCCGTACTATAAAATAAATAATAATGAGCGCTCCAGGAGTAAACAACAGTTGTTGTTTTTTTCTTGGAGCACAGATCATTACAAATTGTATGTTGTTTTTAGAAATGTCAATGCATGTTTCCATGTTTATCCAATTCTGTAATAGATAGCAATGAACGATTTATTGATGGAAGCTTAACGACGTTTTCAAATATATTTCAATTATGTCAAGTTTGCCATTTTACATACTGATATGCTTACTGACTTTCTCGCACCATAATTCAACACAACAATCTTCCAAAGTAAGTTGTATAGCTTCCCACATATGAGCCGTTCCGTGAGAAAACCAACATCATGGCCTCTGCGAAATGTATCGACCGGATCAGCCTGCGCAGTCCGCGCAGACTGATCCGGGCCGACACATTCCGTCTCAGGGGGGATAGAGGTATAGAGTAATGTTTCCTGAAAAAGAAAATCCACAGGAGGCGAAATGTGTCTGTCCGGGTTAGCCTTCGTGGCATGCTTAGGCTGATCCGGGTCGATACTTTACGCAGAGTCCACAATGTTAGTTTTCTCGCGGGATGGCTCATATATATACACATCTGCGTAATGTATCGACCAGATCAGCCTGCGCTGTCCGCGCAGACTGATCCGGCCGACACATTCCGTCTAAAGGGGGATAGATAGAGTAGCGATTCCTGAAACAGAAAATCCGCAGGAGGCGAAAAGTGTCTACCCAGGTTAGCCTACGTGGCATGCTTAAGCTGATCCGGGTCGATACTTTACGCAGAGTCCAAAATGTTGGCTTTCTCGCGGGACGGCTCACATATATACTTTAAGCTCAATTATGGAAGTCGAATGACAAATATCAAAATGACTTCCGCAAATCATCGGATATAATTGTTGGCATTTTCTGTCTGAGCATAATGCCTCACATACTTTTTTTGTCGAAGATTACTCTCGTATTTTGGGATCAAGTTTCTAACTTATACATAATGAGTTCGTATCTATGGTAACAAATACGTACATTTAGACATCGTGGCATCAAACTCGTGGGATCAACCTCCTTCGGGAGATACATACCAATAATTATCTTTAAAAAATGTTGGAAGGCATGGTTTCTCAAAACTAAATATCTACTGATACCAATATTTCTGTATCTTACCCATTCATTATAAACAGTGAAGTATGATTCCCAAATTAAAGTGTTGAAGTTTAAGTGTGTGCCCCTATAATTAGTTATCGTGCAAAACCGTATACAGATTTGGCGGTGACGGTTAACGGATCTTGATTTGATTTATGGAGGGTTTATGTCATTTATATCACGACAAAAGAACACGTATCCATGATCGCTGGGGGACTATCATGTTATTTGCTAGGCATTGTACCTTGGGCAAGGTGACCGTTGCGAGTTGGAATCGAACACGATACTTCGTGTCCACCTGGCCCCAAAACTATAAAAGTTGAATCTGTGCTCAGAACTCGTGTTCAAGTATCTGATTGGTCAAAAGCAAATTGGTTCTCCAAATTGACCAATCAGACGCCTTATTTGGAGCATGGAGTTCATTTATGAGCACTTAGAACGTTTTCATCGTCCATTCACCTATTTTTGACACGTACCTGTTTTCGATACTTTTTTCTGCACGCGCGTATAAGTTAACATGTGGTTCAATGACGTCACAGTTTGTTTACAATCTACTTCATCCAGTGTTATATTCGATTCGCTCGAAAAAAAAAATCGTCGCAAACAGGTCAGATTTCATTATTTTACAACATTATCACAAAAACAGTGTTTTTTACTATTACTTTTTACCAGTTGTGTAGAGACTGCAATTAATTAAACTTCCTAAATGGAATAATAAAAAAAATGACATTTACCGTAAAGATTATTATCTCTGCTGCAGAAGGAAATCACTGTCATACGAGGCATGCACAGGGTGTGCCAAAGAGATCGTACTCCTTATAATTTTTTACTTTTTTTTATGATTTCAACAATCATTAAGCAGTCATTAATTTCAATCAAGTATATATAATAGGATTATTTTTTTCTATTTTCAGGCAATACATATTGCATTTCGATGGTTTATGTGAAGTCTGCAGGGTGTGACTTCCCATCTTGCAATCACTAGACTAACTTAAAGTATTTCTGCAAGCAGTCTGTAGTCTGCAGACTTGATAAATGTATCTCCCCCTTTCATAACACTGATACTACTCAGGAATGAACTGTTAATATTGAATAAATTTAGCTTCATACTCAAATTGTAACTGCTTTCTGAAATATCTAGTTCATTAAAATCTTTTGGACTATAACTGTACTTATTTATACTCTTCAGCTTGGAGGTATCGAAAATAGGTATCAACATTCAAAATGGCCAACCTACATGTGTTTTCTTTTTATAAAGTAATATTTTTTCACAATTAAATAGTTATTGGATATATATTTAAGTGGTCGAGAATTAATTGATCTAAAGTATGTTTGTGTTTTTATTTGTTTATTTGCTTTCTTCTATGCTTAAAATGCAAATGTCGCTAGTTTCGGACTCTGGTTACGGCGGATTCTTTAAATGATTATTACATGTGGGTTAAAAAGAAACGGTTTCGGATTCATACAAAGGATCCAAATCGATATTGCTTCACAGAAGTTTCCTGAAAAGTTTTATGACTACTTGGCGAAAAGTGAAGAACCAGATCGGACTGCTTGGATACGCTTGCTGATTCGGATCTACACTTATCGTAAATGCATTAGGATTGTTTTGTTCTTTTACTTTCGGCCATATTGCCTGTCATGTTTTGCATTACTTTAGTGTACATAGACGTATGATTGGTAGGGTTAGCATTCTTGTTTTTAAACAAGAAGTTATATTGAGATATATATGACATCAATACGGACGGTGAGAGTTATTGTGAGACTGTGCACATGTACGCAGATGCCATTAGTTTGAGGGAATCCGCCGTAGTCAAGTGGTTAGAGTTGGGGATTTGGAACCGGAGGTCGCGGGTTTGATCCCCAGTCGCGGCAGTCATGGTGGAGTGTCGTTCGGCAAGGCACATTACCTAGCCTAGTACGGGTTTGCTTATCCAGGGATCATGAATAAGTGAACTGTCGGCCGCGATATAAATGAAATAATGTTGAAAACGTCGTAAAACCGTAATTAAAAACCCCCACAAAATAAACGCAGATATATGCAAGAAGAAACCATATCGCCAGACGAAACGAGTGATACGATGGATTATCGGAGAACCAATTAAAAACGACATCATTGTGTTTTATTTACGTTGCGGTGGCGAAAAATAAACACCTACATTTTAAACAGATAAGCCCATTGACAATACAGACTAACCTGCACAATGTCACTGTCTGATCTTGTTTGAATGTGTTATTCAAACAATCACAGACATTAAAAAGATATATCGCGGTAACAGTGTCAATTTACAATGGACATCATTGACGCCTATGACGATCCTGAATCAATCGGAATACCTCGGTGATGAATGCTTCACCAATGATGAAGGATTACGGAATTACCCGAGAAGTTCCGATTGGATCCTGAATAACGGTGTTTATTGTGTGTCTAGAGCACGGCGCATTTGCAGTTATCCGGTAACTGGACATTACAATGGACTTGATCTGTTTACGTGCATGCCTATTTACAAATAAAGATTAATCGTTATTTAACGATTTTCCAATTAGCGTATGTGTTTGTCTTCTTCATATTTTTACTGTCATAACAAATAACTTAGGGATGGTTGTTTATTACACTTTTACCTTTATCCTACATTCTCTTCCACTTCATTATATCGAAATAGAAAGTTTTATATTGAATATGAGTTTTTCACATGTATTTCATAATTATATTTCTTTTTGACGGTATATCTGTTTGCTGGAGAGCTGGCACATTCTTCCCCAATCATTGACTGTCATGTGACCGAGGATGTAGAACGCCACAAACAAGTAGGTTAGATGTAATCTGGAATGTTTGGCGTTAAATGAGCCGTCCCGCGAGAAACCCAACATTGTGGACTCTGCGTAAAGCATCGATCCGGATCAGCATAACCATGCCGCGTAGGCTAACCCGGACAGACAATTTTCGTCTCGTGTGGATTTTCATTTTCAGGAATCATTACTCTAGAACTCTATACCCCTGAGATAGAATGTGTCGGCCCGGATTAGCCTGCACGGATTGCGCAGGGCTGGTCTGGTTCGATACATTACGCAGAAGCCATAATGTTGATTTTCTCGTGGAACGGCTCAAGTATTCCGTATTAGTTCTAACCCTTACGTGCATGTAGAAGACAACTTCAAAAACATCTTAGCAAAAGCATGAACCAATAAAATCTCTATTAATTAAATCGTTATTATCAAATCACGTTCAAAATATTGTTTGCTTGGGAAGATTGTTCTGTGGAGTACTGGTGTGAGAAAACCAGGAAATGTATGAGTAGGTGAACTGGCCGCCGTGATATAACTGAGAGATTATTAAAAACGCCGTTAAACCCCAATCATCCAATCAATCAAAATATTGTCGCAAAAGGAGAGATTGCTAATTATAAGCAATTTGAACTTTTGCCCCAATGTTTTCAAACGTCGTTTGCTGAAGATATGTTAAACTGCGTATACAATGTTCATACAAGTTGGAAATGGTTTAACATTGGCTATCTGATTAACTTCCACGTGAGATGTTTACACAATACATTTAAAGGTTAATCCGGCCATTTTAACACCATTGTCAGGAGTTTCAAGTAAGTTTATTACATCTAAAGTACCGACAAAGCAGAAAATCATTTAAAGATTTATTTCTGACAGCGCTTCCTTTTAATCAGTATGTTTCTGTAAGAGGTTGAAAACAATTCTGGCTTACTATGTTAAGTACGAATTTTAATTAAAATTGCGACAAATGTAGACCAACATCAGTATGCACATTCATGCAGTCTTATTAATCTATAATATAATAACGGCTATGATACCTGGTGGAGGCATTCATCGGCATAAGGGTTTAATCATCTCCGATGGATAATCTGTATATAATATATAGCGTTCTGATTGCGGTTTGACGCCGTTTCCAACACATTTTCAGTCTTACAACGGCCGCAAGTTCGCATATGCATGTGTTTCCTGGCTTTCTCACACCAGTTCTCCACACAACACGCATACCAATCAACTGGCTGCTCTTTCCACATAGACTGTTAGCAGATTGGTTGATTACGAAAGACGTTTTTCACAGTAACTTTTGCCAAACGTCGGAAAGCATGTTGGCCGAGCAGGCGTTCGAACTCAAAACCCTGGACTGACAGGCCCGCGTCGTTACCGACTGAGCAATTGGCGATCGGCTCTGTTAACAGTACTTCAGCCTCTAAATACTGTCAAATTATTGATTTGAGCCGACACGCGAGAAAACCAATATTGTGGACTCTGCGTAAAATATCGACCCGGATCAGCCTAAGCATGCCGCGCAGGCTTACCCAGATATACATTTTTCGCCTACTGTGGATTTTCTGTTTCAGGAATCATTACTCTATACCTATATCACCCTGAGATGGAATGTGTCGGCCCAGATCAGTCTGCACGGACTGCGCAGGCTGATCTAGGTCGATACATTACGCAGAGGCCATAATGTTGGTTTTCTCGCGGGACGGCTCATTAATTGGAGATTAACTCTTTCAATGAAAAATGTTGATGTCTCTTTTGCAAACAATATATATGTTTGTTTCTGTGAGTCAGCTCAGCCTCGTAACGAGCTGTCTCACTTTAAATCAGCAATGTTTTCATTTACTTATCAAAATATTCCAAAATGCTCATAACATGAAAACAGGTCGCCCGATCGTGAAAACGAAAGAGTCTACTTTAGGAATTCGGCGCTGATAGAGTTAAATCCGTTTCCAATAGTAGTTCAGTTATATCAACGTGGACAGTTCACATAACGTGTGTTTCCTGCCTTTCTCGCGCCTGTACTTCATACCACATACTTCCCATGCAACGGGCTACATCCCTTGGTGGAAAAAGAAGACGCCAGTCACGATGACTTTTGTCAATCGCACGACTCCTCTATTGGTAGCCATCATCGTTTATGACTGAGCTACCACGGCTCGACCCATACACGAGGGCCTATTCAAAAGTTCGTGGACAAACTGAATAAAAGTCAAAACGAATAGATAATACAAGCAATTATATGACCTGCCGTTGGCATTGAGAACGCATGTTACTATGGAAACTAGGGATGTCAACAGTTAACCGGTTAATCAGTTAAACATATGTTATTTGATTAATCGTTTAGTAATTCAAGTAACTGAGTACTCGGAAAGATAAATAAAATAAGCCAACTTTCATATAACCATTTTCAGAATATATGGAAAACATGTTAATTGACTCTATCTGAAAGTTTCATGTATATACTCATGTATATACAAACATAGAGTATTCAATCCATGCTTTCGTCCACGAACTTGTGAGTAGGGTTATATCCCCGGTTGGATCATACCGTATGGACCAGTAGTACTGGTAGCTTACACAGGACACGCCGTAATATAACTGAAAATTGTTGAAAGTGGCGTAAAGAACCAATTAATCAATAAATCAATCCTTTGGTGCTTAAGAGAGCAATACGAATGATGCTCTGATAGCAGGACAAACGTTAAAGCAATTCCGGTAATGTATACCCTATCGAAAGCGGCGTAAAACACCATTATAACCAACAAAGCAATAAATAATGCTTAAATAAGAGCGCCGTGGAGCCAACGCCAACGCTCGTCTGTTTGTTTCTAAGTCGAAAAAGGGGCATTACTGAATTGTGTGACTTGGTGTAGACATGCGTAGTGTTCTTAGGATTACGTGTACGAAGTTTCATTTGAAAATGATGAACGGCTTTTGAGTTATGGGCAAGTTTAAACTGTGTGTATGCATTTCTAAGTCCAAAAAGGGGCATAACTTAATAATTATTGAAGCAAGAGTTATGCGACATGGTATAGACATGCATGTTGTTCCTAGAAACATTTGTACCAATTTCCATTTGAATATGTGAACCAGTTTTCGAGTAATGAGGTAAGGTTAAAGCTGTGTGACGAAGCAGACGCAGATGACGACGCCAAGGGTAGATTGTTTTTCTTTGAAAAAAAAGACGATCTAAAAATCTCCTATATCCTCGTTGCATGCAATTGACATTTTATTAAATTAATAAAGATAAATACAATATTTATCAAACAAAACAAACAGAGGTTAAATTGCCTTTACCCACTACAGCTTTAAGTGTTATTTTGATTGTTTGATTTGCTACATTGTACCATTAGATAA
This sequence comes from Serripes groenlandicus, assembly GCA_031761405.1. Lineage (NCBI taxonomy): Eukaryota > Metazoa > Mollusca > Bivalvia > Cardiida > Cardiidae > Serripes > Serripes groenlandicus. Next base: position 181,883,118 of record JASEVX010000001.1, on the reverse strand, counting down.
ATAGAGATTATTCAACTTATTTTTTGAAAGATAAGAATATAATTCACGAGCCGTCTCGTGAATGGGAGTGACGTCACGAGTGACGTAGTCACGAGTGGCTCCTCCCATTCACAAGACGGCGAGTGAATTATATTCTAATCTTTGAAAAAATGAGTTGAATAATCTGTTTATTACATTTCATTGTTATTTGTTGTAATACATTACATTTTTAAATACGTGTCTTCAACCATAGTTTATATTTACTGTGGAATATTGTTTGTCGTTTGACCTACTTTGCGCATTATTTTCGGATGAGGCGTGGCCATGGAAAAAAGGGAGGTGCACGCATGCGCAATTATGTAGAAGATTATAACGCTGGTGTGTAATAACAATAAATCAACGATTATGAATTTCTTTCACCGAGATATCCTTATCTTTGATGGATAGAAATGTAATAAAGATATTTCTGACTCCCGCATGTCAAAGGTCAAATTTACATTGAGCTAAAGAGCGAAAATGAATCTTTGTCATAACACATTTAGAAATTAACCTCTAGCGTTACAATATGGACATTTTGCCCCCGTCGTGGTTTGATTGTATACAAATGTATGCAACAGCTTGGTACGCCATCTTGGATGCACTGTTTTGTCAACAACTGTACCAGACACGATGCGTTATCTTATTAATCTAGCGTAATCAATAGACGCTGTTAATGGACGGAAATAGAAATTGTATGGACATTTCATTGGTGTTCGTGATATGCCGATGTTTCTCTTTTATTCAATCCATGACTTAATAGAAGTACGTTTACTGAAGATGACACGTGGAAATTCTGTGCTGCGACAAGGAGAAACTTATCAATGGAATACCATATTTTTTTTATATGTTTATTCGTGGTTCTACTGCTGTTACCCTTATCGACAATATGTCAAACCTATTCAAGTAGCCTTTGCGGTAAATTATTGTTTGAGTATTGAAAAATGTAGATCCAGATTAGATTTCATGAATTTACAGACTGATATAGTAAGCCTGAAATGTTCGAAAATGCTGTTAAAATTAGCCGTCTCGAGAAAACTATTATTATGGCCTCTACGTAATGTATCGACCCAGATCAGCCTGCGCAGTCCGCGCAGACTGATCCGGGCCGACACGTTCCGTCTCAGGGGGTAGAGGTATAGAGTAACGATTCCTGAAACCGAAAATCTACAGGAGGCGAAAAGTATCTATCCGGGTAAGCCTGCGTGGCATGCTTAGGCTGATCCGGGTCGATACTTTACGCAGAGTCCACCACAATCGTGGTTTTATCGCGGGACGGCTCAAATGTCGTATTTAGCATGAGCAGCAGCTTTTGTTTGAAAGACTCGAAAGAGAAGGATTAACCCTCTCAATAATGTTTCTTTTTAACTGGACGTGTCTAGCTTTGCATTTGAAAGAGTCAATAGCCAATTTTTAAGAATATCAATATAAAATAGTTGAAAAACGTGTCTACTGACCTTTATTTTTCGAGAAATAAAATTCCATTTTTCATTTAATCCTAAGTATGCTTTTCTATGTACGCTGGCAGGTAATATTCAGTTATTCAATTTCTTTCAAAAGTCAGAATGCACCATCATAAATAAACAAACATATTGTGATGATGGAGCGTCATTATATGAGCCGTCCCGCGAGAAAACTCTGCGTAAAGTATCGAGCCGGATCAGCCTAAGCATGCCGCGCAGGCTTACCCGGATAGACACTTTTCGTCTCCGGTGGATTTTCTGTTTCAGGAATCATTACTCTATACCTCTATCCCCTTGAAACGGAATGTATCGGCCCGGGTCAGTCTGCGCGGACTGCGCATGCTGACCTGGATCGATACATTACGCAGAGGCCATAATGTTGGTTTTCTCGCGCGACGGCTCAATGATTGGTTTTTCGTATTTACTTAATGGCTGTCTCGTGAACTGGACGCGTTCGCATTTTGAAGATGAATTTGAATATTTAACAGAGATACAAAATTCCTTCAATTATGTGTGAAGTCGCTTAACGTCTTGCTTGTTTTGATATACATATATGTTCACGAAGGTGGGATTAGTCCTTGGAATGACAAATTTGTATTTATACAACCTTGCTCAACATCGTTCAGTCTAGTTGTATCTGAATTGTTAATAAAAATGTAAAAGAGAAACCGTGTACGGATAATTATACTCTGGCTCCAAAACTATAAAAGTTGAACCTGTGCTCAGAATTCCTGCTCAATTATCTGATTGGTCAGAACTCAGAAGCAAATTCGTTCTCCAAATTGACCAATCAGAAGCCTTATTTGGAGCATGGAGTTCATTTCTGAGCACTGAGAATGTTTCAGAGTTTTATAGTTTCGGACCCTGGACACAGGTGCCAGTCTCGTTTAAAATCTAAAAATAGCATTTGACTATAAATTGTCAATGGCTAAGTTCATGACGAACTCAAGGAGGGTAGGGTCAGGGGGCATGTGTATCGATGGCGCATGCGCAGACACTTGGTTCTCGTGAACGCACATCTCCACTCTGGAGTCAAAATTCAAAATGGAAGCCTCCGTGTTGTATCCACTTATTTCATTATCGACACCAGAAAGCTCGTTTTCTTGTTGTCTGAAATACGGATCGCAATTATTTGCAAGGCCCAATTAAACAAATCCTTATTTATCTGCCTTACAAATAAAAACATCACTGATTACTGAACTCAAGAGGTTCGTATTTTAGGATTATTTACACACCAACATCAAGAATTGCCACCCTCCGCCATTTTGGAACTCTTCTAACTCTCGCTTGAAGCAGGGCTGCAAATAGTCGGGTTCAGAAGTTAATATGACGTCACTAGGGTTAAAACTCTTGCCGTTCATGAGGAACCCGTGTAACTCTAGTCGGAACTCGGGTTCGTCGTGAACTACGCCACTGTCAATATATAGTCAAATGCTATTTTTAGATGTTAAGCGAGACTGGCACCTGTGAATCTGGACTCATAAGGGTAACATCATGAAATAAGCGTCATGTGATCCTTTATACATATCTTCAAATCATGGAAGAAGAATTTAGGGATTATAAGGACTTAAACATATCAAAGTCATTGGACTTTCACGTCATTTTAGCTCGTTTAAATTAAAAAATCAAAGTACTGAAGTACTAAAATGCGGTGGATGTAGCAAACAGTGGAGCGTTTAATTAACTAGATACATGGGGGCAACATGTAGAGTTCATTAATTGTCAGAAGCATTTATACAGACTTATGAGCTCTTAGTAACCTTGAACATTGACAGCCATGTGTTTTAAATGTGATACACAGTATCATTAAAGTGCAACGGTCACGGTGGAGTGCCCTTTGGCAAGGCATATTTCCTAGCCTAGTACTGGTTTGTTTACCCAGGGATCATGAATAAGTGAACTGTCGCCGTGATATAACTGAAATAATGTTGGAAGTGGCGTAAAACCCTATATATAATAATAATCATTAAAGTGAACATTTCTACCCGTTGTGTAAAAATACAACACACACTATGATAGGGATTAAAGTGAACATTTCTACCTGTTGTGAAAAGATACAACCATCTCTATAACTAGGGGTTTTCTCAAACAAAAAATGGTTTCAATATAAATTTACATTTTGTTATTTTTGCACAAGCAAATTGTTATACTTTTATATAAAATGAAGTTACTTTGTGTTATATTTTATATTTAAATTTCTAAATTATGTATACAACTTTATAGATTAAAACTTTACATTGTGTACGTTTACTTTGTATAATGTGCATACTGTTTAGCTTGTTGTGAAACGTATTTAACTGATCCCTGGGCAATCAAGACAAATTGTCCATTTTGAAAAAACAGAGGGCAGCACAAAAATTTTACAAATTTTCATTTCCTGTAAGCTGGGCATGACAATATACGGAGGTATTCAGCACAGCTGAATCCCCCGCATAATAAGACAATGAACTATTTGCCTGAGAGTCCTCGACGTCAGTGTCAACATTGCACTTATGTTTGAATTTTGAATAAAGGTTCATTTTTTCTGCCATTAAACTGGAGCTATCTATGCCTTTGAAACTTAAGGCCCTAATTCGTCATCATTATATGGCTTTCAAATGCAAGGACAATAACGCTACCCCGTACATTGCATGGATTTCGGCGCTTATCTATTTAGATTTTGTGTCCATGTTTGTATCCTGAATTTTACCATAACTAGCAATATGGCAGGTTATATATCTATTACGTACCATGTCTTGTTGAATAACGATTTGATAATCTTATAAACAACCTACATTTGGAAACCTTGAAGCTATCTCGAGGGAGCAATAATTATTATCGTCACCACGAAAGGTCATAACTCTTATTCTCTCCTCTAAGATTATCAACTTCAATAGGGTTGAGTCGATGCTGGTTATTACGGGTCTTGTTGACAATGTCGACACCACTGAACTCTTTCAGTGCTGATTTGAGCCGTCCCGCGAGAAAACCAACATTTTGAACTCTACGTAAAGTATCGACCCGGATCAGCTAAAGCATGCAGACACTGTTCGCCTCATGTGGCTTTTCTGTTTCAGAAATTATAAGTATATACCTCTATCCCCCTGAGGCGGAATATGTCGGCCCGGATTAGCCTGCGCGGACTGCGCAGGCTGATCTGGTCGATACAGTACGCAGAGTTCATAATGTTGGTTTCCTCGCAGGACGGCTCAATTGTTTAAATTGAACTGGCCAAGTTTTGCATTTGAAAGAGTTGAAAAACCTATTCGAGGAATATCAAGACGTTGAGTTGTGCAGCCAATAGTATAGAGACCCAAGTCGGACGGCAGAGGCGCGCCGGCTGGCATGGGTTTATACTGTTAACACAGGCTTCGAAAAAGTCGGCAACAGCAGTCAAGGGTTTAACTGTTCATTGACGTAACAACTAGAAATCTGTACTTTTAGATTTTCTGTCCGCTTTTAAATAATCTCCGAAAACTTCTAATGCTATTAAATTAGATCAGCACTACTAGATAGACCGTCTAAAATCGTCTCTGATATAAAACAAAAAATAAAGGTGCGACTTTTGATTACCGATGATTTTAAAAACGATATGGAGAACATTGCGGCTTTTTATATACGGAAACGAATGGATCATTGAAAGCATCGAATATAAGAATTATGTTGTGTAAGAGAGATCTGAAACGTTGAAGCATCATTGCGGTATTGAGTCGTCAAGTTGATTTCATTCTTTATTATTGTATTAAAAGAACCAACATTACTTTTATATATAGACGTTTAACGATTATCCTGCTGAATTCATCAGACTGGTATTATCATCTTTGTTGACGCCGCGTGGAAGCGCGGCGTCAGTATGGGATAGGTTTTAATTGTGTACCATGGGGTGACGTAATCGAAAAGGGAGCAACCAACAGTATTATTGCTAAGAAAAACTCTGTTATATGTTTGAAAAAAAAAAAAAACCTTTATGAATAAATAAATTGTATAAAATGATTTAAGAAACAGCAAGATACACAATACGCATGTCTTCTATCGTTATTACAAAACTTTAGACACATTTAATGGGTATTTAATAACTTTCCCCCAACTTCCTAGGCTACGCTTTTTTTATAGTTTGGTTTACGGCCCGATTCATCAAAGCTCAGAAAAGGTTTCTGGCGATGTTTTTGCCTATTTACAATATTGAGAATTTTAAATAAATGGATAATCTTTAAAAAATCCTTGATGATTCATTTTAATTACTTCATATTACAGTATAATTCAAGAAACTGTAAAAACAACGTCCCAACTATGCAATAGGCAGGCCCGTAACGTGACCCATTCTATTATTTGTAAATGCAGCATGTTGTCGCTTGGCGATTTGTGTCATTCTTATTTAATAGACGACAAGGTGTCATCGGTTCCCATAGAGTAATTAAGTTGTCTCTTAATTGAGAACTGACTTGACCATTTTCTTTTGTTTATTTTTCAGTTTCAAAACGATTAAATTGACATTACAAACAAACAAAACAGACTTAATAATTCTTGCAATATGTTGACTATACATGTGAACTTTCATAATGCTCAATCTTGATCATACATATCTTTAATTTGTTTTAAATTACTTCGTATTTTTTATTTATCTACTCCCCTTTTTGCTATCATACTTCTGATAAACTGTAAGGAGGATAGACTCCCCCCTCTCCTTCCAAAGCTTGTGTCACACTTAACTTATAACTAGAGGCAATAATATTTAAGCACCTATGTTTTGGTTTTTTATCTAATAGATTTAGTTAGAGTAGATTTAAAACAGTTTATTGATAAAACAAACTTGAGAAACTTCAGCTTGTATGACACTTTATAGCTGCAGTGAATGTTAAGCAAACCGTAAACCAAATGGTTTCAGGACTAAACTTGTCATTTCACGACTAAACTTCACATGCTGAATATCACATAAATCGTTGTATATAAAACGTTTAATCCCTACGTCAATATTGACCCTTTCTTCTCTTGGTAACCTTTTTATATAGGCTATGATAGCCAGGTGAGCAATATAGGCACATCTTGGCCTGTTTGTTTAAAATAAAGGGACATGTGGTCTTCTTGTTCGAAATATTTACATCCTGTCTGGTTGCACAGGTTATTCAAATGTACTGAACTGCATCTGTTTCCTTTGAGTCATGCTTCAAAATCATGCGCGGCGTCTTTTGATACTTTGCATCAAAATTCTTCTTGTTTTCTTTTAAACAATTCTTAAATATTTCTGGACTTTATAGCAAACAATACGTACCAATATTAAGCTACACGGCTAGGTGGCCAATGATCGCAATTGCAGCTTGCAGTCGTGGATAATACAATTTACAAATTGTTAAAAAATCGTGGAATAAAATTAAAGTCATAGAAAACGCTGCAAGGGTTTCAGCACGCGTTTGTGAGATTAACGAGAATCCAGCGACGTTATTTTTAAAATAATATAAATCAACAGTATTCCGCGTCATTACCGATCCTATAGGAATTCGAGCCATGTTCACAAACGTAGGGACTGAGTTCTGTATATGTCGACAGCGAATTACAAAAATGGTTTAAAGTCCTGAATGACGTCATTCATAAATGCTGGTTAAGACATTGTAGACGCAGCTTGTCACGTACGTCTGCGGCAGAAGACTTTTGAAAACCTTTTGGAAAAAGAAGGGAGACATTGGAGATATTCCATGGTTTTTACCTGAATGTTTTCAAAATCGTCTTCTGCAGATTTAATGTATTTGGGTTAAACTCGTATACAGCGGGCTGAGGTTTCGGGCGGGGATTTAGCTATAAGTTAACCCTTTCCCTCAATGTTTTCAATTTTCTTAAAGCAAATGTACTTGCAATTTATAGAGAATTTCTGTGTGTTTTCAAAGTTGTCTGCTGCAAGTTTGCTGTATGTGGGAAAGTGTTAACAGTTAATACCTGAGCGGCTCTTTGCGAAAACAGACCGTAGGCCAATTGCGACTAAGATTGTATATCCAGATCGGCCTACGAATCCGCACAGTCTGATCTGGCTCGGTACTATTCGCCGATTCGTCAAGGAAGGTTTCAAGAAACTTGTGTTAAGATCTCAAATAAAATCATATGAGCCGTTCCACGAAAAGAACAATATTATGGCCTCTGCGTAATGTATCGACCCAGATCAGCCTGCGCAGTCCGCGCAGACTTATCAGGGCAGACACATTCCGTCTCAGGAGGATAGAGGTATAGAGTAATGATTTCTGGCACAGAAAATCCACAGGAGACGAAAAGTGTCTGTCTGCATTAGCCTGCGCGGCATGCTTATGCTGAACCGGGTCGATATTTTACGCAGAGTCCACAATGTTGGTTTTCTCGTGGAATGGCTCATATGTATTGATGCGCAGACAGGTGTTTTACCACACGTGTACTAATTACGTTAAAGTTGTTTTTTACATGAGCACCGCTCACATAGACAAACGATATCTTACTCTATCTAGCAAGATATGTAATTGCCAACATAAGAGATATTACAAAATAAATACAAGGATGTGCACATGGAGGCGTTACCTGATACGGACATATCAATGTTGCCTCCCCTGTAATTTAGTGAGAAAGCGGCAAATTACACACAATTCGACGCCTCTACAGTGTAGTTGGAAATGGACAAATTAGCCTAGTTTTGGCGCTGAGAAATTTACAACTTATTCAAGAGTTAACGCCACTGCAACGCAGTGCGAAAGGGATATAGTACACATATTTGACGCCTATTAAACGTTATGATGAAGGGAAATATTTCAAAGATTTGACACGATATTCCGGTGATGTTAATGTTTTTAAAACGGACTTTTGCAGCTTTGAATTTTGAGAGGAGCGATACCAAATTCTAGGAATAGGAAAATAAAACTGTTTAGTTGGGCACAGGTTTCACAAAATCGGATCAATCAGTAAAAGCAACATCATGTCATGTCTTTACCGATTCAGTAAAAAATCAAACTCAGAGGAGCTCGAACTGTTTATGAAACAGAGTATACGAAATGTTGTTTGAAGTTATGAATTATGGATAGGAATTTGAGCCAATGTTCACCGATGGAGGAGCTTGTGAATAATGGCATACATAAAATAAATTAAATGTCAAATTCCTCATAAGGGGGGTAATTGGTAATATCAAGACACATTAACATTATGTCATGTCTCCACCGATCCTGTAGGAATTCGAGCCATGTTAACTGACGGAAAAAATGGTACTGTCAACAGGGAATGCTTACAGGGTAGAGTGAGTCCTGCCACAACTTGGAATATAGTCGTTCATAGGGTTGCCTTATTTTCCTGACATATCTCATACGCCTATACCTACTTGGCCTTCTTTTATGGTTTCGACAAAGTGGTCAAATGTTTGCAAAATGTCCGCTTCCTGTGACCTTTCGGCAAACTCACGTATTGAATCACACAAATAACAGTATCAAATTAGGAGATCAACTTCACATATGAGAACTTTTACATGTAGTTAGTTGACGAGTGTGGGCCTAGTGTGTGTAACCGTTTAGGTAATTATTACATGTAGGTGACGGGTTTGGGCCCAGCGCGTGTAACAGTTCAGGTAATCATTAGTTTGTTTCTGGTTCTGTTTCTTTCGATCGAGGTAAATTATCACCAAAATGAAGTCGGCAATTCCCGTACTAGTTCGGTATTTATAAATAGTATAAACCGTAAGAGTTGCGAACATGACAGGCCCACGAACAATACCGATCTCAACGACCTCAATCGGAAATCGAGAATCCCATTAGGGAAGCTTTACCTTAATAGTTATTTCGGCGTAAGTGATTTGAAATATATCTTGTTCTTAAATATAAGCAAACAATTGAATTCCACCAACCTTACTTGTAGCGCTAAGTAATACACAACTACTTAAAAGCATATTTCATCATTTTTTGTTTCATTTACAAAAATGCCAAAAGTATTCATTTCTTAACACGTATTGTTAGTCAGCAAGGTTTCTATTTATGTTAACTTCAGTTATTTACTTAAATACATTCCACCATTTATGTTTTACAAAATATTAAGGAAACAAAAATGATTTAAAATATTTTAGTATAACATGTAACATGCTAGGTAAGGTTGGTGGAATTGGACCCTGTATAGGTCAAATGATGCCAAATACATCCATCTTACATAGTACATGACACCCCCACCCATTTTCACTCTTAGAAAGTGTGGCAATTGAGTGTTAAACTGGTTGATTTACATGGAAACAAAGAAGGAATTTGTTTGTTGTATTGTGACCTATATCACAGTTTTTCTTACTGACGATATGTAGATATTGGACTAAGGCAGAGTAGACGGAGATAGTCACTGTTTGAGACCGTATGTTTATTAGGATAAAATCCTGTTATATTTACCGATATACATGTACTGACAATTATGTAATAAATAGGGGATCTTACATGAGTGCTTATTTGTTATTGTTCTTATGAAACGAGTCGACTGAAATAATATGACGCGAGGCTCTGCCGAGCGTCATATTCGTTTCAGTCGACGAGTTTCATAAACACAATATCAAATAAGCACGAATGTAAGATTCTATTTATCACATAACACCATAAAAAGATTGTTTTCAATCTTTAAAATGATCTTTCTTCGTTCTCACATAAACAGTGACCGAAGTTCACCCCGAGCTTCTAATGCATACTTCCACTGTAAAAAGTAGTCCTTATCAATAACCTTTTGATTTTATACAAAATTAGCAACAAGGCACTTATAACATTTCATTTATCGAGACTTATTCACTTTAAACAATATTTTTAATAAATGCCGAAATTTAGAACAATTGTAAAGAATATGCTGTCATTTAAAGTGACGTCACACTGGAGTGACGTCACATACGTGCTGTGAGTCGGCTATTTATGTAACTAGTTACATATGATATTTATGTCACTGCTTTATGTCACTCCTGGAGTGCAAGTTATGTGATTAAGCTCGATAACAATGATTGCTTGATTAGGTTTTAACGCCCTTTTTAACACTATTTCAGTCATATCACGGCGGCCAGTTCACCTACTCATGCGTTACCTGGCTATCTCACACCAGTGCTCCACACAACAGTCTTTCCAAGTCACTTGCCGCTTTTCCACAGACTTTTAGCCCAATTGGTGGACAACGAATGACGCTTGTCACAAAAAATTGTCAAACATCTGAAAGAATATTGGCCGAGGTTAGGTTCGAACTCACAACCCCTGGAGTGACAACCCGCGTCGCTACCGACTGAGGTACCGGGGCTCGGCAGTACGATAATGAATGATATTTATTTCGACATAAGCCGTAGACGAGGTGTGTTGTAAACAATGTAAAAAGACGTACTCCAGGGATTTATGGTGATATCATTTTAACCCTTTCTAACATGAAGGCGCTTTCTGACGTCTATGCAGATGACGACTTTTGAAAACAATGTGGCAAAAGAATAAATTGCTCATGATGAGCAATTTCTTCTTTTGGCACAGTGTTTTCAACTCTTTTCATTAGCTACACTTTAGTATTTTTAGGTTTGTCATAGTTGTATCATGATTTTTCACGGTAGTCTGCTGCAGATTTGGTGCACGTGGGAAAAGGGTTGAGTGAAGAAAATGGATAATTTATAAAATACTTACGTCATTTTCCGAGGAATCCATTTCTGACAGACTTAGTTTCTTCATTAATGCCGACGCTGCAACGGGCTTTCCCGCGTTGCCATGGTACCAGACGCCGGACATAGCAACCATGTCTCGTTTCATCTGACACATTGAACAGCGCCATCTGCCCTGGAAAAACATCCCACTGATATGAATTTAACCCTTTCCCACATACAACAGAACTGTAGCAAACGATTTTTTTAATATTTTTAGGGCAAAAACATGGATCATTTATTTTGATTATAAAATAGTTATTCTACAGCAGTGAAAATAATTGCAAAATGATAAATTGATCATTATGAGCATACTTTCGGTTAAAGCAAAATGAATTATCTACACAAATGCTACCAAAGTAGAATCAAATCGTTTTCGTTTTATTAGCTGTTGAGCTGAAACCGTTTGATTGTTTGGTGTTTTACACCGCTTTCAACAATTGTTCAGTTATATCAATGCGTTTCATTGGTAAGTTACTAGTACTACTGGTCCGTTTATTACACCAGCCAGTCAGTCGTAAGTATAACCACGCAACCCTGAGCGCCAAAGAGGGCAGCCATTACTACCATTTTTTTCAAGTCTTTGAAGCTATTTGAAGCACTATGAGCCCGGCAACATAATAGGGTCCTTAAAAATATGTTTGTTTGTGTCCTATGTTGTGTTTTTTCGCCGCTTTCAACAGCAAAGGTCATATCGCGGCGGACAGGAAAGTTATCAACTAGATACATCGAGATAAAAATATATAAGGTATGAAACCAACCAATACCACCCACCTGCCGGAACCGCAATGACTACAGTCATCTGGACCCATTCAGCCGGCTCTTACGGTTCAAGCACTGGTCAAACGGTAGCTGCTATTCCGATTAAACGTCCACAGCCACAGAGGCAAGTGCCTTTCAATGTTGAATGTATGTAATATTTACCTTTGATTTCTTACTGTTGGGTTTGGTTTTCGAGAAAGATCCACATTTATTGCATACACGCTTGTGACAATCTGCACACGCCTTCCCGATGCCGTCAGCGAATTTCGTCTTGTAACACAGTCGACACAATCTCAGATCCACCTGCTGTTTTGTTTAAAAGGTAGATATATTTATATAAACTAGCCATATCACAGGAAAATAAATTCCATTACGGACGTTTTGAAATTAATTCTGCAACGTCGATTGATCGTTTGTTGATTGTTTTGTTAGGTGTTTAAAATCGCTTTAAAAAGACCTAGTTATGTCACGGCGTTTCCTAGGTAAGTTAACAGTACTACCCACAATCATGGTCACCAAGAAGGGCAGCCACAACTACCATTGTTAAAGTATTTGATATGACCCGGCCGGGAGATCGAACCCACGACCTACTGCACACGAGCTGCAACGTCGAGCGACAGCCCACCTTTACTGACAATTTCAATCAAATTAAACATTGTATAGTGCATTATTTGAACCCGTCTGTGCGAACATGTAAAAGTCTGCTTGTGTGAACTATGTATACATAACCAGGTCAGCCTTTGCATATGCACAGTCCGATCTGGATCTGGATCAATGCTGTTCGCACATCACCAGTGTCTGTAGCATTGGGGATAAGGCATCCGCTTCTGAAGCGGGAGGTCGAAGGTTCGAATTCCACTGTTGACAGTGGAGTCTGTTCTGGTATTGCTGGTTCGTTAGCCCCCCAGTTAGTAAGAGGATGGTACCGTACCGAATGCCTGCCTGTCCGGTGTTGTCCGGTGTTGTCCGGTGTTGTCCGGTGTCTGAGCCAAACGGATGGGATTCGGGAAGGGAGGGGAAAATAGGTTCAGGGAAACAAAATGGCTCATTATTCAGAAATAGTAGGTCCTTTCAATATGGACAACACTATTATAAACAAACACTTTAGTTTACTTTATATTACTTTACTTGCTTATAAATCACATAAGCTTGTTTAAAAAGTTAAACTTATTTATTTTACATCTATTACGAAACAAGCTTTCAGCTTAGGTTAATCCCGCTTGACGTTCTGCTTCCTGGAGACTTAACCAGTACTCTAGCCGTTTGTGTGGAAAAATCCCATAAGCTGAATTCGCTCATCTCACTGGATTCGAACCCGGGACCTTTAACCCTTTCCCTCATATAGACGCTTTCTGACGCCTCTGCAGCAGACGACTCTTTGAAAACATAGTGACAAAAGAAGTAATTGCTCAAAACGAGCAATTTCTCCTTTTGCCACAATGTTTTCCACTTTTAGTCATAGGTTATTCATTCAATTATAGAGTTTTTTTCTATTTTTTGACAAAATATGTTCAAAGTCGTCTGCTGCAGAATTGTCGTATGAGGGAAAGGGTCATACGAAATAAAACTGCACCGATGTCTTGATTAAAGCTTGCTGGAAGCCTCTGTTCAATATGTGTAGATTCTGATAAGACGGGGGAGACGCCGAGACTAATCTGAATCACCACTGTAAAGAAGTACAATACAATTTAAACTTACCTTTAATTTACTCTTCTGACTGGCGAACTTCTTGACCTCTTCTTCGTACACTTCAACATTTTCTCGCAATTTTCTGTCATTGAGAAGATAAACATCATATAGACATTGTTAACCAATTCCCATATAGGACTAAACTGCTGCAGCAGAGAATTTTGATTTATTAACATTGTGGCAACTATGAGCAGTCTCATCAGTTTCTACAACGGCTTTAAAGCGACTGAAATCCAGATGGCACGAAAAAAACACAAAGAAAACTCGAATTCGCCCTAAATGTTATTCTTTATGTTATCCAAGTAAAACCAGGGTAGAAAATGTATCGTTTTTTATCAATAAAGTGAGTCGTTTTCAATTGTCCCGATGAAGGGGTTTCCTATTTAAAAATACTTACCCCGTTACTGACAGGGTAGAATTTGCGATGGAAAAAGTATCGAAAACAAGAAAATCTCACCGATTATAGGGGTATGTAATATGTCAGTTATCATATTTTAATGCCCCAAATACAAAAATAACACTTATTTTCTTAAAATTGGATTTTTTTTTTTTTTTTAGACAGTTGGGTATCTGGAGTTCAGTCGCTTTAAAGGTTGTCTACTGCAGATCGTATAGCGTATACCTGATATGATATGTTAACAGTCTATGGCATTATTATTACCTTAGAATACCAATTCAATCCTTTCCCGAATACAGACGTTTTCTGACGCCCTGCAGCAAACGACTTTGGAAACATTAAGACAAAAGGAGCAATTTCACCTTTTGACACAATATTTTCAACTTAATTGTTATTATTGCATTACCAGGTTTTTCATAACTTTGGAAAGAAGATTTGGTGTTTAGGGAATTATTACTCACTCTTCTATTAAACATTATTTCAGCTACATTGACAGAAAAGTACTTTTATGGCTGGTATTTCTTTTTGTTATTATTTTTCAAATACAAATTCAGGGGCGTAGCTTGGCAATAATCAGTGTGGACTCTGCGTAAAGTATCGACCCGGATTAGCCTAAGCATGCCGTGCAGGCTTACCCGAATAGACACTTTTCGCGTCCTGTGGATTTTCTGTTTCAGGAATCATTTCTCTATACCTTTATCCCTCTGAGACGGAATGTGTCGGCCCGGATCAGTCTGCGCGGACTGCGCAGGCTGATCTGGATCGATATATTACGCAGAGGCCATAATGTTAGTTTTCTTGCGGGACGGTTCATATATTATAGACATGGTTAACCGATTCCCATATAAAACTAAACTGCAGCAGTAAAGAACTTTGATAAACACTTGCAATTATGTACAATCTCCTAATTTTCGCTGCCAAAGGCAACTGAAGGCTTTTGCAAATAATGCTCGTAAAGAGCTACCTCTCCTGTAATTTGCCACTTTGACATTAATTTTTACTAACGTTCCTGAAGTGATCCAATTGTTATCAGGGAAGATTCGACTTTGAGATATTGGGTAATGAAAGGGTTAAAGGTTGCTTACTGCAGATCGTATAGCGTATACCCGAGGTGATATGTTTACAGTCTATGTAATTATTTTAACCTTTAATATCTAAAACAAAATAATAATTCGGAACTCATTTTTAATCTTTCCCGAAAACAGCCGCTTTCTCAGGCATCTGCAGTAGTCACATTTTGAAAACATTCAGGCCAAAGGTGCAATTTCACCATTTTGTCACACTATTTTCAACTCAATTTAATTGTTATACTGTCATTACCAGCTTGTTCATATGTTTTCAAACCGCGTTTGGTGATTATGGGGTCTTGCTGGGTGTTTGTGCAGAGAGCCCCGGTGTCCCGAGGAAGTGTTTACGAACCCAAGCTCGATCAACATTCTTTCCCACGTTTGCCAAATGTCATTGCGACAAGCGTTATTCGTCATCAACCAAACGTTTATATCAGAATATGTGGTAAAGCAGCCAGTTGCTTTAGAAATTATGTTGTTTTGAGTATTGGTATGAGAAAACTAGAATACAAACGGGTAGGTGAACTTAACGCCGTGATATGATTGCAATATTATTGAAAACGCTGTTAAAGGGACTGAACACCATAATGGTACAAAATCGTTATATTTTATACTTATTCTAATTAATCCACAATACGTCGATATATCTTAGTTTTTGTTTGTGTTCATCACTTTTGCTTGTCTGTGATTGGCTGAAATATTTTGTTCATAACCTCATGAATAAAAAAAAATAACATTGGCGACGTGCTGTATTATGGAAAATAAAGTTGTAAAATACTATTATGTTTTATTACTCACTGAAATAGCCATATTAAAGCTAAACTATAGGAAATGGAGCGGTTTTTTTTTCGTTTTCATGGGGGTATGAACAAAAAAACCTTAAACATATGTAACGGAATGTTGTAGAAGGTCGTACAAGTCTTGTTTTTCATTATTTCATAGGAAATAAGCAGTTAAAAAAACGTCCGCTCCGTGTTTTCCCGTTTAAAAATACAGTGGAATAACCTCTTGCTCATTTGAATTTGTGGATTCAATTCGGCATTCTCTAACACTATCGACTCATTACATTCATGTATGCGTGAGTGTAAGGAACGACAACTCTGCGAAGGAGATTGTCAATTCGGTTTTAGTGATCACGTGATAAATATACAGCGATATTTTTAGATTTACTGGGTTACTAACCCAGTAGATTTTACAATGCAAAAAAAAGAAAAATCTCCGCAGTATTAATAGTGTGCATATATTGTAATACATTAGTCAGCAAATCTCAATGCCTTACATGCAAAAACATCAAGGTAATAGCAATTTTTAACAATTTTCTTTTTTTTTCGATTTTTTCTCATATGGGATTCAGTCCCTTTAAAGCCCAAATAAATTAATTAATCCAGCAATCAACAAATCCGTCGTTGTTTTGTTAACTCTTTCAGCGCCAAAGGCAATATTGAGCTTTTTGCAAACAATACTGATTCAGGTGAGTCAGCTCGTGACGAGCTGCCTCACCTGAAATCAGCATTGTTTGCCATTTAGTTATCAAAATAGTCCAAACGTTTATTACATGAGAATCGAAGACGCCCGATTTTGAACAAGGAAGAGCCTACTTTAAACAATTCGACGCTGAAAGAGTTAAGTGAAGGTGAAAATGCCGCAATCCACTCAGAGCGGTCATTGAGATCACTAGCTCCTTCAGTAAGAGACGGTCGAAAATAGTCTATATAATTAAACATTTATTAATTTAATTTGAGACGACTGCGACCATTTTTCTCGCCAAATTCGGCAAGGACATACAGGGAACGCTATCATTAATCCTTATCCCGCTTTGCGCATCCTGAACCCTTTCCCACATTCAACCCGGCAAACTGAGGCAGACGATTTTGAAAAATATCTTGGAAAACGTTATAATTAATCTCGGTTAGTGAATGTATAATAATTATTTTAAACATCATGTCGTTAGGAGAAATTCACCATGAATAATTTCTCCTTTTGTCACAATTTTTACAAACGTCATCTGCTATAGAGGCGTCAGAATGGGCGTCTATATGGGAAAGGGTTGCTAAGGTGTTTTCAAGGTCGCCTGCTTCAGATTTGTTGTATTTGGAAATAGGCAAAGAAATGAATCTGTTCTCGTAAGAAGAGACCTTGGGGAGTATTTATAAATCAAATAAATCGGGATCAAACAACAGGCGTCCGAATTTCTATTACAGCAACAAATGCGGAAAATCACACAATACCTCGTTAAAATGCACAAAAAGTCTCTCTATATTGTCTATACGCTTTGATAAAAATGATCGTAATGGTAATTTGGGGAATCCCGCACGTGTTACTATAAATAGCCCCTCTATACGTCCATATAGTGTAATAATAATGACAAGGTGTGCAACGGCATTTTACCCCCTCGCTCGATTCGGGCTATAATTTCCGCAGAAAATCGTCTAAAACGACCTGGTCCCATGTAGAGACAGGTTCATAAGTGATTTTTCTCGTGATCCACCACATCAATATCTGCCAACCGACAAATACGCCGGCGTTTTTAAGCTTAATGTTCATTATATTTGGAAATTTGCAGTTGTCCTTACCGACATGCGCTGACGTCACAATTTGCAACATTCCGCAGCGACAGATTAATCAAACAACGATTTAAAACATAGTCTAAACATTATTTGTTATACTTCTTTCGAAAACGTACAAATAAATACCGTATTTTTTATGAATAATATTATTTTTGGAAGGAAAATGATTAAATGCCAACCCCAAAAACATTGCTCAGGTACAATATTCTAAAAAAAGCGCGTCATTTCGCGTTAAATATTCGCTGCGGAACGTGATTAATGAACATTAAGCTTAAAAACGCCGGCGTATTTGTCGGTTGGCAGATATTGATGTGGTGGATCACGAAAAAATCATTTATGAACCTGTCTCTACCTGGGACCAGGTCGTTTTAGACGTTTTTCTGCGGAAATTATAGCCCGAATCGAGCGAGGGGGTAAAACACCGTTGCACACCTTGTCATTATTATTACACTATATGGACGTATAGCGGGGCTATTTATAGTAACACGTGTGGGATATCAAAGCGTATAGACAATATAGAGATAGTTTTTGTGTATTTTAACGAGGTATTGTGTATTTAGATTCGGGTCGGGGGCGTTATTACTAGTCAAATGTCTTAATTCTAATTTACATGTAAAGATACAGATCAGGGAAGAAACTGATCATATTGCTTAAGGTTGATCTTGATCTTCGCTGATCGCAAACTTTGTTTTAGTCTTGTTAGTCGGATTGCGTAAAGGTAGTCCAAATGTCTAACCATTTCCTACATAACCCTTTCCCTCATACAACAATTCTGCAGCAGACGACTTTGAACATATTTTGCCAAAAAATAGAAAATCTCTATAATTGAATTGATAACCTATGACTAAAAGTGGAAAACAGTGTGGCAAAAGGAGAAATTGCTCTATAAATTAAAGAACAATTGAATAAAGTTAAAATTGAATACTGTTTCCAAAAGTCGTCAGATGCAGAGTTTAGGAAAGTATCTCATAACAGACATTTTACATCACAAAAAAAAAATATATATATTATTTGTATTTTCTAATGTCGGCTATGATAAATGAGAACTTTGTCGCCTTTTTATTCTATCTAGAAAAGACAAATGTAATTAGCGAATCTCTGAAACACACTTAGCAAATGAGTATTTGAACTACGATTCGGGTTTGGGAGATGTCATTGTAGATGGTTGTTGTGGGGATTTAACCCTTTCCCTTATACGACAATTCTGCAGCAAACGACTTTGAACTTATTTTGTCAAAACATAGAAAGTCTCCATAGTTGAATGGATAACCTATGACAAAAAGTGGAAAACATTGTGGCAAAGGGAGAAATTGCACGTTTTGTGCAATTTCTCCTTTTGTCACTATGTTTTCAAAAACCGTCTGCTGCAGAGTCGTCAGAAAGCGTCTATATGAGGGAAAGGCTTAAATGGGAAAGTGCAATTTTCCAATCGCGAGTCATTTTAATGCAATAATACCATCTCCTGCGTCTCTAAATGCTCAGATTTTCACATTTCTTCGTAGTTTTTATGAATATAATTATTGTCAGAGGATTGGCAAATTTCATTTTGCACATTTGAACCTCCTTTTCACTAATTACAATGTCATTACATCTCCAAATCCTAACTCAAAGTACAGCGATACTTGCGATTTGCAGGATGTGTTTCAGAGATTCGCGTATAAAATTAATCTTTGTAGACATAATATAAATAAGGAACACATTCTACATGTAGCACAGTCGAGTAGCCGGAATAAAATGCACATTTCTAACTGCTATACAATGTCTGCCAAGTGATAATTGCTGCATATGCGTCGAAATGGGTATGCATAAGAGAGAAGTTAATCCTTTCCCATATATAAATGATGTAATTTCCCCCTGCAGCTGACGAACTTTGAAAATATTGTGGCAAAAGGAGAATTTGCCCATAATAAGCAATTTCTCCATTTGCCTAAGTGTTTTCAACTTTATTCAATAATTGTTTTTTTCATTTATAGAAAGTTTCCAATATTTTACCAAGATTGTTTCAAAATCGTCAACTTCAGAATTGATGTATGTGGGAAAAGGGTTAAGTGACTGACAAATTCGGGCGAATTCCCATGTCATGTCTAAGGAAATATATCCCGACGAACCTCCAAATTGTCTACGAAGACGGTTATCATATGATATCTGAACCCTTATATGAGCCAGTACATGAGAAAAAGGTACAAGTTGGCATAGTCGAACAGTTCAAGTTCAGATAAGTCTGTTGATTTAACCCTTTCCCTCATATAGACGCTTTCTGACGCCTCTGCAGCAGACGGATTTTTGAAAACATAACGAGCAATTTTTCCTTTTGCCGCAATGTTTTCCACTTTCATAACAGTCATAGGTTATCCATTCAATTATAGAGATTTTTCTATTTGTTGACAACATATGTTCAAAGTCGTCTGCTGCATAATTGTCGTATGAGGGAAATGGTTGATATACATAGTCAGATCGGCATCTACATCTTCACCAGTTGACAGAAAAAGAGTCTATCAATTAATTGATTGATTGATTTATTTGGTGTTTTACACCGTTTTCAACAACGTTTCAGGTATACCACGGGTAAGTTACCAGTTCTACTGGTCCATTTATCCTGACACCAGTCATTCAGTCGTAATGTTAACCCTGCAACACTGAGCGCCAAAGAGGGCAGCAATTTTTTTAGCATGTTTTAAAGGCTTTGGATTGACCCGGCCGGGCATCGAACCCGCAACTTATTCAATTGATTGATTGATTGATTGGTGTTTTACGCATCTGACTACAATGTTTCAGTTATGTCACTTCGTTCCCTGGATAAGTTACCAGTACTACTGGTCCATTTAACCTGACACCAGTCAGTCAATCGTAATGCTAACCCCGTAACCTTGATTGCCAAGGAGGGCAGCCATTACTACCATATTTAAAGAAGTTTGTATAATCCGGCCGGGGGATCGAACCTGCGACTTCCCGCAACCGAAGCTGACGCTCTACCAGTACAACACCGATGCGGTAAAAGTAACACAAGCTTGTGTGAGTAGTATGCGAACAGTATGTATCTGGATCTACAATGTTAACAAAAGCCGGTACGAGTACCCTTTTGCATGTACCGGCTCATATAATGTTAGTCAACTGAGATATCATATCGTGCAAACAAAAGATTAAACCTCTGTTGACAAGCAATTGAAGAATTCAATATTTCTCGATTTTTTCATAATATGCATTGTTTTGTTGCTATGCAACAATTCTTTGGGGTTAAAACGGGACAAAGTAGAATTATTATTATCTCTTGTGTAGGATTTAAACAAGTGATTTTATTTGAAAACCATCAACTGTTCACAATGGACATATATTTCATCGTTTACTCGTTACAGTAACTGTCGGCAAGATAAATTAATCTTTCATATAATCAAAGACTCAATGTGCTTATTCAATGGCTTATAGACACAATTCGATTTTTCTTAGGTGAATAACATCAACTTGGACCATGACAACACGGACCATGACAACATGGACCATGAACAACATAGCCCATGACAACATGGACCATGACAACCTAGCCCATGACAACATGGACCATGACAACTTCGCCCATGACAACACGGACCATGACAACCTAGCACATGACAACATGGACTATGACAACTTCGCCCATGACAACACGGAAAATGACAACCTAGCCCATGACAACCTAGCCCATGACAACATGGACCATGACAACTTGGCCCATAACAACACAGACCATGAACAACATAGCCCATGACAACATGGACCATGACAACTTAGCCCATGACAACATGGACCATGAAAACTTGGCCCATGACAACTTGGCCCATGGCAACATGGACCATGAAAAACATAGCCCATGACAACATGGACCATGACAACATGGACCATGACAACATGGACCATGACAACATGGACCATGACAACATGGACCATGACAACTTGGCCCATGACAACATGGACCATGACAGCCTAGCCCATGACAACATGGACCATGAAAACACGGACCATGACAAACTGAACCATGACACAATGGATCCTCACAAAATGAGCTATGACAAATGAACTTTAATGGCATCTAGGCATAACTAGGAAAAAGTTCGTTATTGAAAAGAATTGGAACATAGTGGCAAAAGGAGAATTCGGTCATCATGAGCTTTTCTCCTTTTACTACAATTTTTTTTTGAAAGTCGCCAAAGGCATGTATAAAATAAAAAGTATCACTTGATAAAGCTCACTTGTTGACAGAGTGAGTATATCAATATACAAACTACTGTTTTCTCTTATTTTCCCACTGTAAGTACAATAAAGATACATACTCAAAACGTTCCGTCTCTTGGTGTTCAAATTGCTCCTGTCTCTTGATTACGTCTTTAATGGTAACCACTTCCTCGGGGGACAGTCCGGACAGATCCGGGGAGGGCGGACATATGGGTTGGGCAACTATCCCTTGCCCACGCTTGTTGACATTGGTTGCAGCTTCCTTCTTATTACCATGGTGATTCTTTTTAACCGAACCCCGTTTCAGTACCTGTAACGAATAAGTTGTGTCTACGGTTGATAGATATTTCAACATTTCATGTATATATTTTGCTAAGACATTATAGAGTCCATACTATTTGTATTGTTTTCAAACAAACAAATCTGAAAACAGACGACATTTAAAACATCGAGGAAAACATTTGAGAATCTCTATAAATAAAAGTTTAGTAAACGAAAATAGCTGAAAACATTTTAACAAAAGAGGATATTGATCATTATGAGAGATAGATCTACGCCAAAACCAGCTTTGGCATTTTCAATTTCGTTCCTGAATTTAATTGTAGCGTATTTAACGTATTTTACCGATTTTGACCCGATAGTGAACTATAACAGAACACAACATAACACAACACAACCCTTATTTGGGACTAAACAAAAACATTCTCATCAATACATGATTACAAATTATTTTCAGGTCATAATAATAAAAACATAATATATTACATGTATAGTATACACAAATATATAAATATTTAAACATATACATATACATACAAGTATATATATATATATATATATATATATATATATATATACACATACATACACATATATATATATATATATATATATATATATATATACACATACATACACACACATATATACCAATACATACATATATATATATACACATACATACACACATATATATATACCAATACAAATGTAGATTATGAGCTGATAGGCGAATTTGCTTATAAAGTACGAACCTTGTTTTCTCTCAAATGACTTGACCACTGTTGGAAGAAATTGTCCATTAGTCTTTAATTGAAGATTGTTATGAACTACCTTGGATTAACACTAAGACTTATTAGAGTAGGATTGTATTCAGGTTTACTTAACTCTTTCAGCGCCACAGGCAATATTGAGGTTTTGGCAAACAATGCAGATTCAGGTGAGTCAGCTCGTAACGAGCTGTCTCACCTGAAATCAGCATTGTTTGCCTTTTAGACTTTTAGTTACCAAAATAGTCCAAAACTTTCATAAATTGAGAAATGGACACACCCGTTTTTGAACATGGAAGAGTCTACTTTAAACAATTCGGCTCTGAAAGAGTTAACAGTTTCTACGATGTCGTTTGACGAAGCCACTAATACATTCACGCTTCGAACCTAGCACACGCCCGGAGTACTCGTTGTGTCCGTTAAGTCTGATCACACCCTGTGTGTAACGTTGTAGCAACAGTATATCATGGTCACCCGCGACCGAGATGGAATACAAATTCTTAAAAAGATATTGATAAAATAATAGAAACTTACAAATGTAGTCACTGTGAAGACATATTTACAGCAACGTCCATACAGATCCTCTACGAGACGCGATGTATTCATGTTACAGTGTTCTTGTAGGCGACACGGAATAATTTGAATCTTAATACAACTGTTTCCTCATTTTATATATTATGAGACAGGTCACAGAAGAATACAACGCTTGTAGGAATGTAATGTGTGACAAAGACTTCTGTGAGTGTCATACCGACGCTTTCTGGTGCCTTTTGAAAACATTGTGGCAATATATTTCTCGATTTTTTTTCCATAATATGTATGCATTGTTTTGTTGTGGATTGGTTTAAACAATAATTTAATAAATTATTTCCGAAATACAATTCACATTATAAACATAATTTCGAGGACCGAAAGGAAAACAGTTTAGTATGCCTTATTTTAAATCTCTTCCTAGATGAGTTTTCTCATTTTGAGCAATTCACATTTTGACACAATGTTTTTCTACTTTATTCAATAATTATTTATTTATTTATAGATTGTATCTGAGGAATCTGGCCTAGTAGTTAGCGTCGGGGATTTGGAACCGGGTGTCCCGGGTTCAATCCCCAGTCGCGGCGCTGTGGTTATGGTGGAGTGCCCTTGGGCAAGGCACATTTCGTAGCCTAGTACTGATTTGTTAACCCAGGGATCATGAATAAGTGAATTGTCGCCGTGATATTACTGAAATAATGTTGAAAACGGCGTTACATTCCAACAAAATAAACAAATAGATTTTATCCATATTTGTTACTAAATGTTTTCAAAGTCGCCTCCAACAGAGATAGTGTGTGTAGGAAAGGGTGATTAAATGTTTTAACGAGATGAATGTCTGTATTCAACAATAAATGTTAATACAATTCCATTTCCCCCCCGAAGAATGTTCTTAATAACGGATACGGAGGTAACTCCATTGCCGATAAGCTTATCCGTACTCTGTTAAACATCTGGAAAATTGAAAGCAATTTTTTTTTTATTGGAGTGAAAACATTGTGAACTCGTTTTGAGCAATTTCTCATTCTCCTTTTTTCAACAATGATTTTGAAAACTGTAACAATCTTAACGTTATTATAACATATGTGGTAGTAAGACCTGCTCTCGCATCCAAGCTAAGGCTTACTTTGGATATTGCATAACAGAGGTTCCTTAAAACCGTTTGTGATTTGTTGGTTAATAGTGCAAAGACAGTCGTGAATACGTGGATGCGATGTGTGATCTGGATCTACACTACTCGCAGATGTGTTTCGGTTGATTTTCGCATTTATACATCTCAGATCTCTTCACAAATAATGTACAGTATCATGTTATGTAACGTCTAATTGAACTGTGTTGTTTGTGATGTGTTCCAATTCGAATATCACGGTTGTTATGTGAAAATGGGAATCGATCATCACGGTTGTTATGTGAAAATGGGAATCGATCATCACGGTTGTTATATGAAAATGGGAATCGATCATCACGGTTGTTATGTGAAAATGGGAATTCGGTCATCACGGTTGTTATGTGAAAATGGGAATTCGGTCATCACGGTTGTTATGTGAAAATGGGAATTCGATCATCACGGTTGTTATGTGAAAATGGGAATCGATCATCACGGTTGTTATGTGAAAATGGGAATTCGATCATCACGGTTGTTATGTGACAATGGGACTTCGGTCATCACGGTTGTTATGTGAAAATGGGAATTCGATCATCACGGTTGTTATGTGACAATGGGACTTCGGTCATCACGGTTTTTATGTGAAAATGGGACTTCGGTCATGAAGTCAAAGTGATTCTCGCGCACAAGTACTCTTGACGTCGTGTTTTCCTGGCAACTGATTATCCTCCGACATATAATTTTAGTAGATTGGGCAATCATCAGAACGAATGAACGATTTATTCGGGATTCGATCCACAACCCAGTGGATTAATAATATTCGTCCTTACCGCCAGAGCTATTGCAGCTCTACATTTATATGTGAACATTAATTTAACCGATGTGTGCAATCTCATTTAAACCAGACTAAAACTTCAAGTAGCAAGCGTTCGTATTGATAAACGAGATCGAGAAACGCTGATTGCCGAGTGTAACGATTGTAACAGACTACTTAGATGTATAGGGTCAATACGAGAGGACCTTTTCTGCGGTATCGTCAGATAGAATATAAGTACAGTGTAGTATTTTGGCCTGATTTCAATGACATTGCGAATTGTAAGACTTACACATCTTTCAAAAGACTGTTAGAACTAATACAAACAACCACACTTACCACTTCAGTTTAAGCTAAATCTGGAGATGAAAAGCCTGGTTTGTCGGCTCAAATGTCTGACATATTTAGAAGACTGCCATTGTAAAAACCGTTGCCATATGCAGACACATACTGACATATCTGCAGTCGAGGTGTATTGTAAATATTCTAACGACCAATTACCCATTTAGTCAACACGTTTTTAAGTATATTCAATAATCAACTATTCATTTAGAACGATAGTCCATACTGTTATGTTCTGCATTTTATGTAAATGTGGAAGGAATAACAAGTACTCGAGAATCAACTCATCGCCTTATTTATAGATCCGATATCGTATGTTCAGTCACGCCCATCGTCGTGCATCACAAACAAACCATCAATTAATCGTTTAAAACTACCCGGTTCTCTTGCACCACACGGCATGTGATTGTGATGCAGAAACTGCATTCGGCAATCGAGTGTACCGGACAGAACATATCAATTTTTGATTGGCTAAAATACTGCATCTAATTTGCATACCGGATAGATCTATGAAACATGTCCTTCTGCGAGGGGTTCGATGTGAACTGTTTGTGAGTGGGTTAATAGACGCCAAACAAGCTTGTATAATTTAGCATTGATTCATGGTGGAATGAACCTGAACTGTACTCAATTCAATAGTATCTGAAGGTATAATACTACACTTACCTTCTTGACGAGTGACGTCATACTGTATTACACATCACGTGACTGTTGGGTAACATTCAAGCATGTTCCTGACACCCAGGTTCTGAAACATAGAAACAAAGTCAGTTTGCATGATTATCTATATAACCAAAACCATGGAGTAGCGTAACTGTCTGACCGCTGCATGGAAAAGGTCAAATTGTATTCTTCGGCCCATTGTAAAGCTGACATATGACATATGCTAGACAATCAAAATGTTACATAAAATAAGCACAGTCTGCTCGGGGTATGACATTTTGCACATTGAGACCACCATTGGTACACATTGTTTTTCTGATGCAGTTTTCTGTCACAATATGTATGTATAAAATGATCAAAAATTAAACAAAGAAAATGTTCCTCAATAAACCCAATTATTTCGAAGGTCATCTGCTGCAGATGCGTCAAAATGTGTTTGTACTCGGAAAAGGATTAATATATAATTTTCCGAAGATTGTAAGGCACATGACATATATTAACGATGGTTGTTACCGGATTTAGAAATAATGAGGTATTAAAAATCATATGTTTAGGACTAATTCTCATACGTGACATTTAGAAGTTGTTTAATCATCGGATTTGAAAAACTATGAATAAAAATAACGTTTACCCTTAGTTTATTTATTTTACATCGATTGCGAAACAAGCCTTTGGCTTAGATTAATCACTCTCGGATTTGAAAAACTAAGAATAAAAATAACGTTTACCCTTGATCTGTATATAAATCTGCAGCAGACGACGAATAGACATTTCTTTAAATATATATAAACTCTTATAAATAATAATTAAAAAAAAGTATATAATAAGTTGAGAATATTGTGGCAAAGGGAGAAATGCTAATAATGAGCAATTAATCTATTTGGCAAAATTGTTTTGAAACGTCGTCTGATGCAGCGGCTTCAGAAGGCCAATGTGGGATAGGCTTAGATAGAACGACATATCGAGGGCTTGGCGTGAAACGGTTGTAACTAAAATTGGTATTTTTTTACCAAGGTTAATCACCTCGCCATAAAGTCTTTATAAGCATTAAATCATTTTTCTTGGTAAACAATGGACATTTAGGTGCCATTGCTCGTTCTGAGCAATGGCACCTAAATTTGCATTGTTTACAAAGGGGTCAAAATTGCCCATAAACCAGGGTTTTCAAAATAGGTTTTTAGTTACAACTGTTTCACGCCAAGCCCTCGATATGGCGAGTATAAACGTGATACTATTTCAAGTAAATGATTACGTCTTAACTCACATTAAGATAAATTTACTCCCACATAATTGGGTGGTTATATAAGACACAGACGTTGGTGTTGAAAACATGATTTTTCATTTTTTCTAAGAATAAGTAAGTTATAAACCGCGTCTGTCAATAAATTGGCTGCCTGGTTTGGTATCAGTTACAGCAACCTCATTAAAACGGACCTAAACTTCGCTGCAATCTCATTAAAACTTCGCTGCAACCTCATTGAAACGGACCTAAACTTAGCTGCAACCTCATTGAAACGGACCTAAACTTCGCTGCAATCTCATTAAAACGGACCTAAACATCGCTACAATCTCATTAAAACCTCACTGCGGTAGCAAATGATTGGATGGATCTGATGACCCATTAAGATTGACCTTGGCGTCAGCCAATCAAAGTGTCCCATTCAAAATTTAGCAGTGGAGATAACCAATATTAAATTGTAAAGAAACGAGAAAGAGAAGCGGCGATGACCGAGAGTTCCAATTGTATAATAAACATTTTAATAGTTGAAATTAGCGTGTCGTGGTTGTAGCTACAATTTCATTGCACAGAAAAGGGAGCACCTGTTCATTGAATATTGAAATCATAGGGTCAATTCTAGACGACCTTTTATGTGGTGGTGTCTTAAACGTAATTAATAATCGTAAAATATATTCAAATTTCCACAATAAAATATGAGCCGTCCTGCGAGAAAACCGACATTATGGCCTCTGCGTAATGTATCGACCCAGATCAGCCTGCGCAATCCGCGCAGGTTAATCCGGGCCGACACATTCCGCCTCAGAGGGATAGAGATATAGCGTAATGATTCATGAAACAGAAAATATTCATTAGACGAAAAGTGTCTGTCCGGTATGCTTAGGCTGATCCGAGTCGATATTTTACGCAGAGACCACAATGTTGTTTTTTTCGCGGGACGGCTTATACGATGTTTCAATATTGCCATTTTAACCGATCAGAGATCGAACCCATAGCTTCCCGATCACGAGGCGGACAGACCCACCCATTCGCCACTTCGTCAGTAACGTAGGTTACCGAATGCCTTATGGCGTTACTGGCATTGAAAGGCTATTATCACTAGGTGACATCGGGTTTTATTATCCTCGGAACGACCAACAGTTCAATAGTTGATATGAGACACTTCAAAACGAGCATTTGTCACCACGGATTTAAAGCGCTATAAAACACTTCAAAACGAGCATTTGTCACCTAGATTTAAAGCGCCATAAAACACTTCAAAACGAGCATTTGTCACCACGGATTTAAAGCGCCACAAAGCACTTTAAAACGAGCATTTATTACCTAGATTTAAAACGCCACAAAACACTTCAAAACGAGCATTTGTCACCACAGATTTAAAGTGCTACAAAGCTCTTTATAACGAGCATTTGTCACCTATATTTAAAGCGCCACAAAACACTTCAAAACGAGCATTTGTCACCACAGATTTAAAGCGCTACAAAGGTCTTCAAAAACAAGCATTTGTCACCTAGATACAAAGCGCCACGAAGCTCTTTAAAACGAGCATTTGTCACCACAGATTTAAAAAGCCACAAAACACTTCAAAACGAGCATTTGTCTCCACGGATTTAAAGCGCCACAAAGCACTTCAAAACGAGCATTTATCACCTAGATTTTAAGCGCCACGAAGCTCTTCAAAACGAGCATGTGTCACCACAGATTGAAAGCGCCACAAAGGTGTTCAAAACGAGCTCTTGTCACCACAGATTGAAAGCGCCACAAATGTGTTCAAAACGAGCATTTGTCACGTAGGTTACCGAATGCCTTATGGCGTAACTGGCATTGAAAAGCTATTATCACTAGGTGACACCGGGTTTTATTATCATCGGAACGACCAACAGTTCAATAGTTGACATGTGACATGACAAAGTATGCTTTCGACGAACTGTGATAAGATTAAATAGACCAACATCAACATGTGCACTCGTACAGTCTGAACAGGGGCTTTACTATGTCACCCAAGTGTGCTTGAAGCTGTATAAGAACGGTTAAGATCCAATAACGCCTAGCAAATAATTAATTACATAATTATGTTTTATAGGGAATTTTGTATCCACACAGGAAGCTTTTTAATTTACATCTCTTATGAAATGAGATTGATTTGTAAACACTGGGCTGTGTTTGTTAGCAATAATACAATTCTGTGATAATGAAATAATCCGCATGAGGCTGCGTATTGAGTGTCACCCTATACACTTTTATTTCATACTGCGAAAGACAGCTGTGCAGTAGTAGAGCGTCGGCTTCTCGTACACAAGAGTGCCGGGTTCTAGTCAGGTATGCCTTTGGGTTTTGTCCAAAGAAATGGTGCGATTGCTGGTTCAATCTCAAGGAAGCTATCATCGAGTGTGATGAAAATAAGCTGAAAAAACTTGTTTCGCAAATAAGATAAATTAAACTAATAGAGAGAAGTAGGGATAACTCGAAGTCGAAAGGGATCCATACATTTCTTGGATTTATCGACATATGCTTCGACACGAGAAAACCAACAGTGTGGACACTGCGTAAAGTTTCGACCCGGATCAGCCTAAGCATGCCACGCAGGCTTACCCGGACAGACACTTTTCACCTCCTGTTGATTTTCTGTTTCGGGAATCATAACTCTAACCAGCCCCACCCCCTTCCCCCCCCCCCCCCCCCTCCCCCCCTCCGAGACGGAATGAGTCGGCCCGGTTTAGCCGGCGCGGACTGCGCGGGCTGATCTTGGTCGATACGTTACGCAGAGACCATAATGATGTTAGATTGCTCGTTGGACGGCTCGTTTATGCTTAATTCATTAATATGTTTTCAGCTTCGTTATTCATTTGGGCATCAAAGATAATTTTGAAAAGAAAACCAGTGAAAGGATCAAAATTAAATAAATAATTGTAGAAAGACAATATTGCTTCTTCATCGGTAAAGCACTTGTTTTTCAATATGAGTGGCTAGCGATATGTATATAAAGTAATGCATCTGCGTACAGTGAAGACTCGGGTGAGCCTGTGCTTCCACACAGTCTCACTAGAGTCTGCACCGCCCACACATATGTTCCACAGTTCGAAATACATCCTTTGATAAAAGAAATGCAAGTTTAGGTCTACTAGGTGAACGCCAATATAACTTTAAATTATTTCATAACGGAGAATCATTAAGGCCCCTAAACTTGCTCATATTGATTTTAAATAATTAATTAAATATCGGTTAAATCATAGTTGTAGCAAACTCGGTCTATACAGATATAAACGGGTTCCTCCTTGCACAATTAAAGCAAGCATTATATTCTAGTCTTTATTAATTATAATTTTGATTTCCGCCAAGTTATGCCTTCGCCAATTCATAGCTTTTCAAAACAAGCATTTGTCACCACAGATTTAAAGCGCCACAAAGGTCTTCAAAACGAGCAATTGTCACAACAGATTTAAAGCGTCACAAAGCTCTTCACAACGAGCATTTGTCACCACAGATTTAAAGCGCTACGAAGCACTTAAAAATTAGCATTTGTCACAACAGATTTAAAGCGCTACAAAGCTCTTTAAAACGAACATTTGTCACTAAAGATGTAAAACGCCATTTATCACTTCAAGACGAGCATTTGTCGCGCCACAAAGCACTATCATTTGTCACCTAGATTTAAAGCACCACAAAGCACTTCAAAACGATCATTTGTCACCACATATTTAAAGGGCCTCAAAGCTCTTCAAAACGAGTATTCGTCACCACAGATTTAAAGCGCTTAAAACACTTCAATACGAGCATTTGTCACCACAGATTTAAAGCGCTTAAAGCACTTAAATACAAGCATTTGTCACCACATATTTAAAGCGCCACAAAGCACTTCAAAACGAGCATTTGTCGCCTAGATTTAAAACTCCACAAACTCCTTAGAAAAAGCATTGTCGCCTTGATTTAAAGCTCAACACAGCACTTCAAAACGAGCATTTGTCACCACAGATTTAAAGTGATATATAGCACTTTAAAACGAGCATTTGTCACAACAGATTTAAAGCGCTACAGAGCTCTTTTAAACGAGCATTTGTCACCTAGATTTAAAGCACCACAAAGCACTTCAAAACGATCATTTGTCACCACATATTTAAAGTGCCTCAAAGCTCCTCAAAACGAACATTTGTCGCCTAGATTTAAAGCGCCACATAGCACTTCAAAACGAGCATTTGTCACCACAGATTTAAAGCGCTTAAAGCACTTCAATACGAGCATTTGTCACCACATATTTAAAGCGCCACAAAGCACTTCAAAGCGAGCATTTGTCGCCTAGATTTAAAACGCCACAAAGCTCCTTAGCATGTAACGCCTAGATTTAAAGCTCAACAAAGCACTTCAAAACGAGCATTTGTCACCAGAGATGTAAATCGCTATATAGCACTTCAATACGAACATTTGTTACCACAGATGTTGTCAAAATATGCATTTGTCAACACAGATGTAAATCGCCATAAAGCACATCAAAACGAGCATTTGTCACCACAGATGTAATGAAAACGAGCATTTGTCACCACAGATGTTATCAAAACTAGCATTTGTCACCACAGATGTAATCAAAACGAGACATTTGTTACCACAGATATAAAGCGCCACAACGATCTGCATGACAAAAGTAGTCCAGTTATCTTGCAAATTGCACCTTACTGTCAAGTTATTGCAACATAATTGGTTTAACCCGCTTCCATATTGTCAATGTATCCTGAATAATATATAAAACATTTTTTGTTGCTTGCAACTATTTGAATATAAACGTGCAGATTGACTGGAATACCGGTAGGATTGTAAAGTGCACATTATGATCTGGTAAACTGTAAAGTGCACACTGGGATATTTCAGAACTAGTTGTACCTTTTTCCATCGTGACATTAACGGTTCGCTAATGAGAAGTAGGGATATTTTTGTACAGCAGTTTCCGAGTGAATTGCTTCGTAATAACTCTATTTATCTAGGACACACTAGATGGTAATTTAAACGTGTCTACACGCGAGGGACATTGCCTTGCTTCCAAACAGAAGAAGCGCCATCATATCGAACAGCCCAGCTACTCCCTTTTAAATGTTTAACTTACAAGATATTTTTTAGAGTCATCTACTTTAAACAATAGTCTAGGGAAGATTAGACAGCATCTGGAACGCTGGATCAATTCATCTTTAGATATGGTTGAAAACATGTCATTGCCCTAGCAGAGGATGTTTGAACACTCACGTCTCCTTTTCTCTTAATATTTTTCAATATTTAGATAGCATTCACATTTCCAAGACGTCACGTTGTGTCTTATTTTGTACACGTCCCTGGTCTTTGCATCGCATAGTTATTTAAAACCAGCATACGAGGTAAATGTTTGAGCATACATAATTGTTGTTCGGTGCATGAAAACTCGTTAATGATATCCGATCTTGCTAGGTCTGAATTGGGTATTAAATCTGAAAGAGACCCGAGAAGCAATCTGGGGGTATCTTTCCCCCTTCCCCCCCCCCCCCCCCCGACACAGTTTTATATCATTTAAAGCATTTAATAATACAACTAGTAGCGTTACACTTCTAGTTTTTCATTTAAATATGTTTTCATAACTTTATAGCATATAAGCATATAGGCTGCCAGTGAAAACTCTAGTGATTGACATAACAGTTTTAATTCCATATTGTTGAAATGCAATATTGAGTTGTTCATATGTAACAAACGTTTGTTCATGTGTTTGAGGCCCTCATGGAAGATTGACTCGCATACATGTACTATGTCAAATGAGTGTCCTCTCTAAATAAAACCTTTATTAATATCATTATTATTATTATTATATTATAATTATTATTATCAATATTATTATTATTATTATTATTATTATTATTATTATTATTATTATTATTATATCATTATAATATTATTATTATTATCATTATTATTATTATTATAATTATTATTATTATTATAATTATTATTATTATTATTATATCATTTTTATTATTATTATTATCATTATAATTATATAATTATAATATTATTATTATTATTATCATTATTATTATTATTATATTATTATTATCATTATTATTATTTTTATTATTATTATTATTATCATCGTCACAGCTTCCAGTTTATATAACGTGTTTTCTGTCCTTCTCCCAACAGCATTCAACACGATATTCTTCCCATTGTTCTCGACTTTCCCATATAAGTAAGTAACAAGAGAAAGTTGATGCAAGGCATCAATGTCGCCGGAAAAGACTGCATTGATTTATTGTTTAACACACATGTATTCCTGACTTTCATTAGTCTAAACATACACATAATGTTTTCATAAGGACTAATTCCAGGATTTTTGAAATTCCACATAGATCTACAAATTTCAGGATTTTTCGTGGTCAGGATTTTGGATGTTTTGTATTTGTCAATAAAAACCCAACAAATTAATACATTTTGGGATTTAAATCTACATGCAATAAAAAGCTATTAAAGCAACAATGAAAACCTTTAAACGCTTAAAACATTGAGAAAACGGTTAAATTGCTGAAGACATGAACTTCCTCCTTTTTAATAATAATTATAATAAATATTTCACAGAAGTTAAAAATTATCATCATATGTTTAAAACGTAGACCACACTTGAAACAACATATCAAATAAATTGTTTATCTAAATCGTTGTTGCATACAATATATGTTTGGCGCAAGAGAAATGCCAGTTGCGAGTCCCATTACTATTTAATAGGTGGCAAGTATGAAATTAATTGGGTGCGAAAGAGCAGATTTTCTTTATTTCTAAATCTATTGTTTATCAGAGTTTGTTCTTCTCTTAATTTGTTTCAAGCCAAATAAACATTTAATATCACATATATTTAATCATTTAAGTGTGTAATATTAGCTATCTATGATAGACTATCTGTAATAAGGTGTTTAGGCATTCTTTCGAAATGTTGACCCTCGTTTCAAGATGTCAGACATCGAAGAAAGTGAATACATAGTCAGGCAAAGCTGTAGTGCATGTTTTATTCCACTGCATTCGAGAGAAAAAAGCATTTATATAGTATCTTTCTTTCTCCTACATTCGACCCATGCACTCGTTTTGTGACATTAAAATTTGTCGTGCGACATTTTTTGTCTGCATAAACAAGTCACTTTTCTAAGTTTACATTTTACTTCCGGTTACTTCGCTTTGTTTACATTTTGGCAATATGAAACTAGGTCATGAACTGAGGAAAAGGCGTTTCGACGTTCACGACCGATAAGCAGGCTTATATTTGAGTAATATTTTCATAAAATATTTCTTAGTTTTGTTTCTGTTACCAGTTTATGTTGATACTGATCAATTAAAAGGAGAATTCAACGTGATTTTCATATCGGTAGTCTCTGCAAGCAGGTGCGCGTATCTAAACAAATTTGACTGTGCGACGTAACGGTTTGTAGTTATCGCCTTTTGATTACATAGTTTATGAAAATAAAGTATCCCAGTCTAGCTAATAGGGACTGTATTGTCTTCGTAAATAAAACACAAAAACGTAAATGCCAGTCAAAATAAAGAAACTGCACATACTTAAAACATCGGAATATTTATTTCATTTTAGATGTGTCATAACTTAGTGTTTTTAAACAAACGCAATTGTAATATGTCCAAGACATTTAAAAAAAAATAATCTAATAATAACCCCCCCTCCCATGTGATTTCCGAAAGCCTATTAAAAATAGAAGTCGCGGGCTTCTGCCCGGCGACTAATTAAGTAAGTAAGTAAGTAAGTAAGTAAGTAAATAAGTAAATCGATTATTAGTGTGACTTGTGCATATTTACAGATTGATATACAAATACATTTACAATTACAAAGAGCACCCGGCCCTATGGCCATATAAGTCACCAAACAATACAAAAATCATAAATAATTCCGATATTTACAAAGAAAAATGGTTTTCTATTAGAATAAATAGTGGTATACTATTAAGCCCATTTTCGTACGGCGAATGACGCTGACTGCGGCTAGTCACAATGATTTTGGTCAATCATCACAAAGAATGAATGGTCGAGCAACCTCGAAGTGTTCAAGCTCCTCGTAACCCACCTTCTCGGTTCGGTTTAATGTTCAAGTGCGACTGAGCGTATGGACAGACTCATCCGATGCGTCACCGTACTCAGATGCAACACGAACCCATGCTGCCTTTCATTAACCTTTCTCCGTGTGAAGACGCATTTTGTGTTGACGTCTCTGCAGCAGACGACTTTTCAAACAATTGCCACATAAGAAGAAATAAGTTATAATGTTTTCAAATGTTTTCAATTATCATACTTTCATTTGTGATTTTTTATTTATTTAGTTATCAGCCGTCTTGCGAGAAAACCAACATTGTGGACTCTGCGTAACGTATCGACCCGGATCAGCCCAATCGTGCCGCGCAGGCTAACCCGGACAGACAATGTTCGCCTCCTGTGGATGTTCTGTTTCAGGAGTCATTACTCTATACCTCTATCCCCCTGAGACGGAATGTGTTGGCCCGGATTAGCCTGCGCGGACTGCGCAGGAAGATCTGGATCGATACATTACGCAGTATCTATAATGTTGGTTTTCTCATGGATCGGCTCATATGTGTTTAGATGTTTTCAAAGTCGTCTGATGCAGATTTGTTGTATTTGGAAAAGGGTTAGCACACGGAAGAATTTTTTCCGTGTAATATGGGTAAGTATGCAATAGTTTTTTTTCATCTGATGTCAACTACAAGGCTGTTTTTTACGATATTTGTTCTATCACTTTAAGTAATCATAAGTACCTTCTGCAATTATCTTGTAAATTACACACGCAAACATTAATGTATCTTATAAGTAAGACACGGGGATGATTGGACATCGTCTATGTCACGGATTTGCAATCATATAAACGTGCCTTGTCGTGTTGCAAGTTGGGCTACGTTTCTAGTGTTTTGTTATAGATATATAAAACCGCGTCTGCCAAAGAAATGACAAGTTTTCAACTCAATATAAAGAATGTAAAGAATAATTCATGCAATGAGGCTGTAGAGATTTAGATATATCTCTCTCTGTTTTAGAAATTGTATCTCTAGAATTTACAATGCACGTCTCTACAAAGAAATATCTCTAACAGTTAGTGAGATATCTATCTATTTAGAGAGAGATATCAGTTATTGACTTATCTCTCTAATTAGACAATAATAATGATACTATTTTTATTTGACGTAAACTGTACAGTTTCTTGTCATTATCATTGTCTAATTAGAGGTACACATGTTCTGTGTTGGAGAAATGTCTCATTTACCAAATAAATAGTCAAACGGCTTGTCATAGAAACAGCTCAAACTCGTCATCGCCATTTCAAATCCCTTCATAAAAACAACGGCAATATGTAACATTGCAGAAATAATGACATTTAACCCTCTCACTGCCGACTTTCACAAAGTCGACTCTTCCATGTTAAACATTTGCCCACTCCTTTTTACCTCCAACAGGACATTTAGTAAAATGTAATGTCTAAGTGGCAAACAATGCAGATTTCAGGTGAGGCAGCTCGTTACGAGCTGTCTCACCTGAATCTGTTTTGTTTGCAAACGCCTTTAATTGTCCTTGACAGCGGGCGGTTTAAGACAGTTATCATCCAGTAGCTCTGTAAATGGTTGAATGAAGGAACTCCACAGAAATCATCAGATTGGGCGAATGTTCTTACTAACCACTTACTGGTCGTAATTTTCAATTACAACAATTTGCCGAAGGCAGCGATGTTAATGTTATATTACTGTTATGGGAATGCATACATTCGCCTGGTACTAGCTCAAACACGTTTCACACGCATCATATTTCGAAATATTTGCAGCAGAGGACATTTGAAAACTTTGTTACAGAAATTAAAATGGCTCATTATGAAAATCAATTTCTTTCGTTGTTAACCAGGTTTCCAAATATATTCAAGATTTGACATTTGTTGTCTAGTTGTTGTCTAGTTGTTGTCTAGTTGTTGTCTAGTTGTTTTCTAGACGTTGTTTAATGAATCGTCTGCTGCAGAATGTATGTATGTGGGAAAGGGAGTTAGAAGATTAGAACGGGGATATAATACTGAAAATGTTTATAAAAAAGTAACACTTACCAATATACAACTATTCTGCAGCAAACAACTTTGACAACATTTAGTCTATGGCAAATATATTAATGAAAGAACGTATTAATTAATGAATTTAAAAAAAAACATTGTGGCAAAAGAGAAAATTTCTTCTTTTGTCAAAATGTTTTTAATACATGTCTTCTGCAGAGGAAAGTGTAGAGATACATCCAAAAGCGTTAGCTAAATCCGATAAAACACAAGACAGACGACATATCACCAAGGGAGAACCTGAGAGTGATTTATTCGACGAAGAATTCAATTAACAGATGGTCGTAACATACAGCCTGTTACTTGATCCCGTCTTCATTAGAAACCTGTCGTATAAAATGTCTTTGAGAATCCCGTATCGTGTTTTTAAACTTGACAGGTTTTTGGTTTGGAACTTCTGTTTTATTGGATAAATAAATCATGCTGACAAAAATTACTAGGCGAGAAATTACGTTAATGCCAGAGCTTTTGTGGAATATATTATGATGAATGTGAATTTAATTTCCCTTCGATTTTTATGTATTTTATTTCACATATTAAGATATATGATGTATGTGAATTTATGTTCTATTCAATTAAAATGCATTATATTTCACATATTAAGATATATGATGTATGTGAATTTATGTTCTATTCAGTTAAAAGGCATTATATTTCACACGTCATGTATCAACCAGAATCATCGGACCATGACCGTACGTTACTCTTGAACAAAGCTCTGCGAAACCCAACCTTAATGCAAATGTCACAAGGAGGGAAAAACATGCAGCCAGTACGGGCATGTACTCTACCGACAGAGCTAACCGGGCCGCTTACATGTAGTCTCTCCAACTGTGTACAAGTTAAGACCGTGACATACACCCCTGGTTAACTGGAAATTCGTCCTCGAATTTCGGAATTCCAGTGCCAAGGATGTCATAGATTTCACTGCAAGCTCTGTTAGACTGACCAAGCAGTGCTTTCACAGTCCCTTATTGGGCGCCAATGTCACAAGGAGAGAAAAACATGCAGCCAGTCCGGGGCTCGAACCCGGGACCTCTCGCTTTCAGGGCAAGTACTGCTAACCGGGCCGCTTACATGAAGTCTCTCCAACTGTGTACAAGTTCAGACCGTGACACACAGATGATTACAGTGGAATTACGCTTTAATACAGACAGAACGGAAGCACAGGCAGCTCTTTTTTCTACATCGATCGTAAGTTCCCACAGACTGGCCTCCCTGTAGCAGCTAAAACTTCTCAATATTTACTAGACCCCCAACCTGTATGCAAAGGTATACATCAACATATCGATACTATACAGCGTAGTACTATATATTCGGTTTTGATTGATTCATTGATTGATTTATTGGTTGATTGTGGTTTACATCGCCGTTTTCAACAATTGTTCAGTCCTATAACTGCGCCAAGCAACTGGCTGTTTTTTTCCATTGGTGGAAGTGAATGACGCGTGTCGCATTGACGAATATTGGCCGAGCTTTGATTCGAACTCACAACCTCTGGATTGACAGCCCGCGTCGCTACCGACTGAGCTACCGTCGCTCGGCATATAGAGAGTGTATAATTGAGGTAATTGTCACAAAGTTTAGATTTGATGAAATAACACAAAGGTCAATATCATGTGAATATGAGAAGTGCTCTGAGTCAAAAACCCTTTCCCTCATATAACAATTCTGCAGCAGACGACTTTGAACATGATTTTTGGTCAAAAATAGAAAATCTCTATAATTGAATGGATAACATATGACTAAAAGTGGAAAACATTGTGGCAAAAGGGGGAAATTGCTCGTTTTGAGCAATTTCTTCTTTTGTCACTATGTTTTCAAAAAGCCGTCTGCTGCAGAGGCGTCAGAAAGCGTATATATGAGGAAAATGATTAAAGTAATGAATTACACGTCTAGACAATCACATGCCTTCTCCGTCATGTTAACGGATCAAAATGAATACTGCCTTACAGATGTTTCTTAAATCCTACGTTGCCGAGCCCCGGTAGCTCAGTCGGTAGCAACGCGGGCTGTCAATCAAGGGGCTGTGAGTTCGAATCCCGGCTCGGCCAACTTTCTGTCCGACGATTGACAAAAGTCAATGCGACATGCGTCATTCGTCTTCCACCAATGGGCTAGGTCTATATTGAAAAATGCAATAATACGTTATTTTGAATAAATAACGAGTCTTAATTGTTTAAAACATTGTTGTTTTTTTTCTTCTTATTGAAAAATGATGAGGACTACTTTTTTATACGGTGAATCACAAGTTCTTATGAAGAATATGTTATTCGGTCTTTGTTTTGATGTTGTCAATATTTTTCATTAAAACACACTGTTTAGGTGATAAAAAGAATCCATCACTCGTTTTTCTTTGGAGAAGATTTCTTAAATTCGTCTCGAAAAAGAGAGTTATTAACCTCGCCAAGAGGCTCGGTTAATAACCGTCTTTTTCTAGACTCATTTAAGAAATCTTGATCTCCAAAGAAAACTCATGATGGATCCTATATTTATATCATAAATGACGTCGCCAGCGTGAAATAACGTCATTCTATATGTTTTGGTATATAACTAGTGTAATAACAATGCTACGTAACATCATAATGAAAATTATTCTATACCTAATTTATACGTCCAATCGTAGACGCTCATTCGAATCATGTGACCGTACAATATATTTCCGTATCGGGACGCACGCGCGTACAAAATAACCCGTATTTTTTTCGTATTGTACGATTCACAGGTCCCATGTTAAACCTATGATAAAGACCGAAACACGTGAAAAGGTTCCGAATGAAAGTCTGAATCGACAGGCGCTCTAGATAAAGCGTTACGATAAAGCTCCTGTTGTCACCGGATCATTATTGTCGTTTGCAAACAAGGAGTTTGTTTGTTTGTTTGTTTGGAGTTTAACGCCGCTTTCAACAGCTTTGGTCATATCACGGCGGTCAGTGCACCTACCCATGTTTTCCTGGCTTTCCCACACCAGTACTTACACAACATTCTTTCGAAGCCACTGACTACTTTCTCACATAGATCAGAGGTGAGAGGCAATGGAACAAACAAGGAGTAACACTGAAACTAAAATGTTATCCGATTCTGAAATAGATGACTTTGTAATTGAACAGAAGCCAAAAAACACTGTGAAAAAAACTAAAAGTGATGTAGGAATATTCAAAAGGTGGTTAGCGCAGGCCGTGCCGACAGAAGGTATAAAATAAAAAGGTCATTTAACATTATTCTGCACAATACAAAATATATTTGGGGGAAAAAGTCGAGGTATAGAATAAAAAGATCATTTAACAGTGTTCTGTACAATACGGAATATATTTGGACTCGTACACAGCTTGGAAAATCATATTGGACTCGCCTAGCGGCTCGTCCAATATGATTTTCCAAGCTGTGTACTCGTCCAAATATATATCCGTATTGTACAGAACACTGTTAAATAACCTATAAGTATTGAAAATGACCGCGCTATATAGCGACGTTATATATATTTTGCGCTAATAATCGTCGAATTGGAATTTATGATATAAATAGAACATAACATTCGTGGTCATTCAATACAAAATTCCATTAAACTCGTTTAATAAAATTTCGTATTGAATGACCACTCATGTAATATCCTCTATATATTCTCTCTCCGAAGTTTATCAAACCCGTGTTTGCATAATTGCCGTACAGTGCAGGTCCTGATCAAGCTTAACGGTTGGTCATGATCTATACTGGTCGAAACTGCATTGGGGTTTGTTTTCCCAGACAATATCTTTACTAATCTAGCAGAATTACATAATAGTTATCAAGACGGGTAATGAGAGGGGACATATATATAAAACACTAGAATAATTAAGATGCTCGTTGCAGACAAACTGTAACTTGATTCTGTGTTCATTAGAGATATGTCCTTAAAAATGGCTTCTGTGGCCCGGTATTGTGTTTCGGCTTGACAAGTCGAATCCGGAACGTTTGTTTTATTGGCTAGATAAACCGTGCTGACAGATTGCAGTGGTGAGAATTTACGATAGGAGAAACTGTTGATTACATGTCGATATTTATGTTTCTCTACTCTTAAAGGAGGATATTGCTTTTATTTTCTCTTTTATAGCATCCAATATGCATTTCCTATTTTTTGGTATTTTTGTGTCTACCCTTTTTTTGTCGTACAAATCTGTACGTGGAGATGGGGCATATTTAACCTAATATGAGCTGTCC
Source organism: Serripes groenlandicus (assembly GCA_031761405.1). Classification (NCBI taxonomy): domain Eukaryota; kingdom Metazoa; phylum Mollusca; class Bivalvia; order Cardiida; family Cardiidae; genus Serripes; species Serripes groenlandicus. Next base: position 181,841,314 of record JASEVX010000001.1, on the reverse strand, counting down.
CGCGAGAAAACCAACATTGTGGACTCTGCGTAAGGTATCGACCCGGATCAGCCTAAGAATGCCGGGCAGGCTAACCCGGATAGACACGTTTCGCCACCTGTTGCAGAAATCATTACTCTATATCTGTATCCCCCTGAGACGGAATGTGTCGGCCTCGGTTGGCCTGCGCGGAATGCGCAGGCTGATCTGGATCGATACATTACGCAGAGGCCATAATGTTGGTTTTCTCACGGAGCGGCTCATTTCATTTATATCACGACAAAACTCACAAAGCGGTTGATTTAACTACTAAAACCACGGAGACTCTTGTTGTGCAGACTTAGTAAGTGTACATGCTGATCTGAATCTAGATTGCTTATTAAAGGCTAACTTGCACCTTTTCACACCACGGGTTCAAACTATCAGATAGCGTAGTAGATCTAATGTGTATACATACGATATTAATCCTTTCCCACATACAGACGCTTTCATGATGAGCAATTATTCCTTTTGCCACAATAGTTTCAACACTATTCAATGATTATAAATTGTACTTTCCTTTATAGAGAGTTTCCATATTTTGTTACGAGATGTTTTAGAAGTCGTCTGCTGCATATTTATTGAATGAGGGGAAGGTTTAATTTACGAACACAGCGCAGTGCTATAACTATTCTGAAAATTAACTGACCGCGGTCTGTTGAATATATCATTCGGACTACTGACACGTGTTCGCAGTCAAATCAATACATTTAAATAAAAAAAAACAAAGTTGTTATCTTTATTGATCTCGAAAATGTTCCTAAAGCTGTAAATTGATGGGAATAGAGAAGTCCATTAACTGCTAATTTTCAACAATGGAACGATAGGCGCTCCATACCAAAAGCTTACGAAAAGAAAATTCAAAGCATAGGAAAACACTGAACATTTGCTTGTTTACTTATATGTACATGTATAGAACGAATACTAGCATGCTTCACCAGGTTTAACACTTTCCCACCTGCAGACGCATTTTGACGCAATAGCAGCAGACGACCTTTGAAAACAATGTGGCCAATTTCCCCTTTGACAACAATTTTTCAACTTTATTTAACAATTAAGCTATTTTCAGATTGTTGTCACTATATTTTCAAAGTCGTCTGTTGCAGATTTTCTGTATGAGGAAAACGGTTAAATGATATTTATCTTAGTTTATTTATAACAGATAAAGATCATTTCATCATATGCATAAAATTCGAAAAGATAATATTGTCGAAAGCATTATATGCGGTACAAAACACTGACACGCCGTAGTAAATGTTTTTAAACGGTAGTATTGAAAGTAATCATACTCTTATTTTCTATTTAGTTATGCAAATTTAAAAAAATAAAGTGACATTTCCACGCCTAACTAGCCAGCACCGTTTATTTACATGTTATTTCTTGATAATTTCCAAACAAACTCGATCCTTTTCTATTAGTATACAGGTTTTACTTGGTAACAAGTACTGTTATCTTCGTAAACATACTCAGCATACTCGTTATCATGTATATATTTTAGTTCAACCGTATGCATACGTTAACTCTTTTCAGCGCCAATGTCGTCTGTTACATCTTTTAAAAGAGCTAAGCTTAATGTCCGTCTTGGGATTTTAAAGACAGACGAACATTTTAATGGCAGCTAATGGCTCAGCATCACCGGTGTCAAGCATCTAGAATTGAACCGAAGCAAATTGAACCGAGTTTAACTCTTTCAGCGCCAAAGGCAATATTGAAGTTTTTGCAAACAATGCAGATTCTGGTAACGAGCTGTCTCACCTGAAACCAGCATTGTTTATCTTTTGATTATCAAAAATATTCCAAAATTATTTTTTACATGAAAGATGGAGTGACCCGATTCTTAGCATGGAAGAGTCTACTTTAGGAAACGTCGGTGCTGAAAGGGTTAACGCAGATGGTTGAAACATATCAGTCCTGACAACGTAGTTGGTGAGAACAAAAAGTTCAGAAATCGTATTCAATTCTTCGTGGATTTATTTCGATTCTTGCGTAAGGCATACATTTACATTCTTCTTTCTTTGTTTATTTCTTACAACTTAATCGATTTTGTATCGAATTTCAATTAGACCTTTTTTTCCTATTAAGAAAAAAGCTTTGAGTCAGTCATTATATTAATTTATTAACCCTTTCCCTCATATAGACGCTTTCTGCCGCTTCTGCAGCAGATGGCATTTTGAAAACACTGTGACAAAAGAAGAAATTGCTCAAAACGATGTTATCCATTCAATTATAGAGATATTCCATTTTTTGAAAAAATATGTTCAAAGTCGTCTGCTGCAGAATTGCCGTATGAGGGAAAGGGTTAAGTCTTCTATATGTAATCTTGCCGAACATTTTACAAAACGTCATACATACGCATTTATTTTATTTCATTTGAAATATTTAGTGCATAACATTAATTTGCATACTTGTACCGATATTAACAAACAAACAAAAACGACTAAATATATTATATATATCATTATTAAAAATGTCAATCAAAATAAAACAAGACGTTGAGGATTCAGACCTGTTACCAAGGTATTGACAACTCTAAGCGCTACAAACAAAGTATATTGATATTGCATTTTACTGTCGATATTTAACCTTTGTCTCGAAAATCTAAATTTAGAAAAAATACGTCAAAAATACTAATGAGTGTCGGGTAAATTCTATAAACCAATCAAAAGTGATTGATTTGTTATAAACACTTTATAATTGACCCGCTTTGTTATATATTATATTCACGTAGGTTATGTTATATATTATATTCACGTATGTTATGTTATATATTATATTCACGTATGTTATGTTATATATTATATTCACGTATGTTATGTTATATATTATATTCACGTATGTTATGTTATATATTATATTCACGTATGTGATGTTATATATTATATTCACGTATGTTATGTTATGTTATGTTATGTTATATATTATATTCACGTATGTTATGTTATGTTATGTTATATATTATATTCACGTATGTTATGTTAATATGTTTGTACGATGATGATCTGTATTTTAGATCAAATCAATAAACTTATATGTTCCGTTCAGTGCCTTTGTTATATATTAGATTCGATCCCACAAGGTCAATATCGATAGTTGAAACGTTGATTAATTGACTGTTTGGTCTTTTTTACGCCGCTTTCAATAAATGTTCAGTTATATCATGGTGTTTCCTGGGTAAGTTACCAGTAATAATAGTCCATTTATCCTGACACCAGTAAGTCAGCCGTACTGCTAACCCCGCAACTCTGAGCGACAGGGAGGGCTGCCCGAAACCTATCATTTTTAAGTCGTTGGTGTGACCCGGCAGGAGATCGAACCCGCCACCTGCCGCTCTCGAGGCGGACGCTCTACAACTACACTACCAAGTCGGTCAATATTGAATAAGCCTACGGCGAGGACATTTTGTTTTCAAAGAAATGACATGAAGGCCAATCGGTGTTGAGTCCTTTTTTACGATGCGGCCGATGTACGACGTTTTCAATGACAATGACAATGACAAATATGTTATTGAAAGTAATTAGGCCACCGGCCCATAGTACAAAGCATTATATTCTCAAAAGAAACACCTCCGTTAGATGGTTCTTCAGTGTTGAGTACTCGCATCATGAGGTTTGAAATCTAATGGAGATTTTGTTTAACGTTGCATGTGACCCTTATTTATAGCTGAAGTGTGCACAATGTATGATCACATTATATTGATATGTACAAAGAAAACAATAAACTGCTAAAAACGACCATGTTTTCGTTTACCAATAAACAGGTGGAGTGCCCTTGGGCAAGGCACATTTTCTAGCCTAGTACTGGTTTGTTTACCCAGGGATCATGAATAAGTGAACTGTCGCCGTGATATAACTGAAATAATGTTGAAAGCGGCGTAAAACCCCAATAAATAAATTACCAAGAAACAATTACTCATTGTATGAGTACAAAGCAGTTAGAATTCCATATCAAGTTACCGTTCAAATTCAATTGACATTCACAATACATAACTTGAGTACTAACAGAAGATCGACCAGTCGTACTAATTAGTTTAAAATTGAGCCTCAAATCACAACTTTGCCATATTTTATCGCCTTGTGTTTGCTAATTATATACATGTTGGTATATTACATTAATGCGAAAACACATGCTGTTACTGTTACCGTAGAAACTGCTGACCATTTGCTATTATTTAAAACCCTTTCCCACATACTACATATCTGCAGCAGACGACTTTGAACACACCCTGACCTTATTTAAGAAAATATCATTATAAGCGGAAGAATAATTGTTTAAAAAGAAGTCGAAAACATTGTGACAAAAAGATAAATTGCTCATTATAAAACGGCTCTGAAGGTACTGATGCAGTGGTACACGTATAATGTAGATCGTCGGTCTCTCGTACCAAAGGTCTCGGGTTCAAATCCCCACGATGAGCAGCGAGAGTACTGGTTAAGTATGTAGGAAACAGACATTTGAGCGTGATTAATAAAAGCTGAAAGCTTCTTAAGCAAACGATGTAAAATAAATCATTTAGAAAAGAAAAATACCTGATATGTTAGACTGACTATAAACGCATATGTAGTACCAAATGCATTCGTTCTTTATATCAATGTTTATCAACACATGTCTGCCCTCAAGTATCACATCTTAATCCAGATGACACACATATATAACTGAAAAGAGTAACCTGTCAGCCTTAACAAAAATCCAAATAAAAAAAGGTGATGTCATGTATTTCCTACTAGAAAGAACGTGTTAATTAAAACTAGACACCCCTGTTTTAGCAACCAATCAGATCAATTAGCGCGTTAAGATCGAAACCCAAACACTTTCATTTCATCACAAATACATGCATATAACCTGTAAACTAACTTTCGCATAGCCACTGCATATTATTAGTTTTAACGCTATTCTCAACATTAGTTCGGTTATATCACGGCGACAGTTCCTTTATTCATGATCCCTGGGTAAACAAACCAGTACTATGGGCACTCTATCCTGACCTCCGCGACTGGGGATAGAACCCGGGACGCCCGGTTCCAGATCTCCAATGCTAACTACTCGACCATGACCAATTCCCCACATAGCCAATGCAGTAAAAAAGAGTCAAGTAAAAAAACACGTTTTTATTACAGACTATTTGGGTAGACCATCTCGGTAAAAGATGTATTTTGGTAATTTTTAACGTTGTAACGAACATCTACAGTAAGAAGCAAAGAATCAGAGCGAGTAATTTTTCATAATCCCATAATGTTTTCAACTCCCGTTTAAATGCATTTTACAATAACCTGCCTTGTGTTCCATAGTAAACACAACATAAACAGTTTAAGCTATGCCTATCAAACGGAACGAAACCGACCTGTTTTATGAATGGAAAACAGGTAGAACATGTTTGTTTAACCGACTAAGGAACGGTATATCGACAAAACCTATATAGGTTTCGCAAAACAGGTTTTGAGTTTTATGACTATGGAACACAGGGCAAGATGTAACACAGCTTCCTCGATCATTTGTGAGTCGACGTCTCCAACCAATAAACCATAATTAAATATTTTTTCAAACTTAAACGATATAAATTCTGGATGGTAGATATAAATACCCATAACAGCCTCTATCCTGCTCTTTTTTGTTATGTTTGTTGTATTGGCGTTTTTTACGCCGCTTTCAACATTATTTCAGTTATATCACGGCGACAGTCCACTTATTCGTGATCCCTGGGTAAACAAACCAGTACTAGGCTAGAAAATGTGCCTTGCACAAGGGCACTCCACCACTCCACCATTCCGTCGTGCGACTGGAGATCGAACCCGGGACACCCTGTTTCAAATCCCCGACGCTAACCACTCGACCACGGCAGATTCCTCTCTAACCTGCTCTACGCATTATATTCACGTTAGCTACTATTTGCGAGCAATATTGACCAAGATCATCTTGCATATACGTGCAGTCTAATTTTGTATATTTATATCGCTACACATATAATCAATTATACTCCGCAAATAATTTAATATAAATAAGCATGTACGTGTTAAACGAGCTGATTTGTGTGAACAGTATAGATCCAGACCATCCTGTGCATCCGCACTGTCTAGTAAGGATCTACACTGTTCACGCATTAATTACATAATCTTTTGATAATATAAACCTGTGTAGATCCTGGTAAGCCTGAACAGATTACCTGAATCTAACTATACAAATGGCGACTTTTAACTTTTCGCACAAATGATCTTTTATATACAATACCTTGTAAAGCAAATCATTGGAAAGCAACTCATTGAAAACCAAGACCTTGAAAAGCAAGACTTTGAAAAGCAAGACCTTGAAACGCAAGACATTGAAAAGCAAGACCTTGAAAAGCAAGACCATGTACAGTTTCAACATTGAAATGCCAAGCTGCCAGTTTTAAGAATTCTTCAGAAATAGGTTTCGTACTAAGAACATCAAACCAAAATAGCTGTTTTTTAACATGTCGCGATTGTCAGATCGTGAAATACAATACAGGGATAATTACGAGACCAAATAACAAAAATGACATTTTTTTTTTATCACGTTTATCACCTAACATAGTGGATCCGTCAATTGCGATCGTCAATGTGTGTTATACATTGATTTTTCCCCATTTAAATAGACAATGTTTATATAGATCGTGCTAATGACTTGACCGCTAGATAGCATTACATCTGCGCTGGGTTCACATATATATATATATATATATATATATATATATAGGCCAGCCTGTAGGAAAATATTATATAAAACTCGGGCGGTTACGTGCAATCTGTAATAACAGTGAAATGATTCGTGAACGTCCATTTCAAGCGGGAAAATATCACGTCAAAAACGAACGTTTATGTCGGTCTTTGTATTTTATAAACATCAACATACTCTGTGTTACAGACGACATTTGAGAATATTGAAGAAATGGGGATTCCGTGTTCAATATCAGTTGACCCTTTCCCTCATATAGACGCTTTCTGACGCCCCTGCAGCAGACGACGTTTTGAAAACATAGTGACAAAAGCAGAAATTGCTCAAAACGAGCAATTTCTCCTTTTGCCACAATGCTTTCCACTTTTAGTCATTGGTTATCCATTCAATTTTGGAGATTTTCCATTTCTTGACCAAATATGTTTAAAGTCGTCTGCTGCAGAATTGTCGTATGAGGGAAAGGATTAAGTAAAATCTCGGGGATCCTAGGTTATTTTACCAGTACTAAACCGGTAATAATATCGTAGAACACATTGTATATATATGTTTATAATCTATGTTCTGTGTGTTCTTTGTTCCATGTTCTATGTCTTCTATGTTATATATGATTTATATTCTATGTTCTATATGATCTATGTTCGATTTGTTCTTTGTTCTATATGTTCTATGTTCTATATGCTATATGTTCTATGTTCTTTATCTTCTATATTCTTTGTTCAACGTAATATAATCCCAAAATACTGACCACAAATCCGGGAACCTAATATTACTACAATTGTATAGGTCTTTGAAAAGACCCGACAATAAATCGAACCAACTTATCTCACTTTAGAGACATGCACTCTATTCGCTACAGCTCCTGGCATGCTTTACGCACGCGTGATACCAGCCATATTCCAGGAAACCCCAAAGCGTAATTATTAGTCGCCGGGCAGAAGCCCGCGACTTCTATTTTTAATAGGTTTTCGGAAATCACATGGGAGGGGGGGTTATTATTAGATATATATTTTTTTTAAATGTCTTGAACATATTACAATTGCGTTTGTTTAAAAACACTAAGTTATGACACATCTAAAATGAAATAAATATTTCGATGTTTTAAGTATGTGCAGTTTCTTTATTTTGACTGGCATTTACGTTTTTGTGTTTTATTTACGAAGACAAAACAGTCCCTATTAGCTAGACTGCGATACTTTATTTTCATAAACTATGTAATCAAAAGGCGATAACTACAAACCTTTACGTCGCACAGTCTATAATTTGTTTACATACGCGCACCTGCTTGCGATATCGATATGAAAAATCACGTCGAATTCTCCTTTTAATAGATAAGTATCAACATAAACTGGTAACAGAAACAAAAATAAGAAATAATTTGTGAAAATATGTCTCAAATATAAGCCTGTTTATCGGTCGTGAACGTCGAAACGCCTTTTTCTCAGTTCGTGACCTAGTTTCATATTGCCAAAATGTAAACAAAGCGAAGTAACCGGAAGTAAAATGTAAACTTAGAAAAGTGACTTAGTTATGCAGACAAAAAATGTCGCACGACAAATTGATTTTTCTTAAACGTCACGAAACGAGTGCATGGGTCGAATGTAGGAGAAAGAAAGATAATATAGAAATGCTTTTCTCTCTCGAATGCAGTGGAATAAAACATGCACTAAAGCTTTGCCTGATTTTTTATTCACTTTCTTCGATGTCTGACACTACGACTCGATGAAGCCTGACACGAGGGTAAACATTTCGAAAGAATGCTCAAACACCTTATTACAGATAGATAGCTAATATTACACACTTAAATGATTAAATATATGTGATATTAAATGTTGAAACAAATTAAGAGAAGAACAAACTCTGATAAACAATAGATTTAGAAATAAAGAAAATCTGCTCTTTCGCACCCAATTAATTTCATACTTGCCACATATATTGTATGCATCAACGATTTAGATAAACAATTTAGCTGATATATTGTTACAAGTGTGGTCTACTTGTGAAATAATTAGTATTAAAAAGGAGGAAGTTCATGTCTTCAGCAATTTAACCGTTTTCTCAATGTTTTAAGCGATTAAAGGTTTTCATTGTTGCTTCAGACATGGAAAGGGTTTAATAGCTTTTTATTGCATGTAGATTTAAATCCCAAAATGTATTAATTTGTTGTTTTGTTTGACAAATACAAAACATCCAAAATCCTGACCAAAAGAAATCCTGAAATTTGTAGATCTATGTGGAATTTCAAAAATCCTGGAATTAGTCCTTATGAAAACATTATGTGTATGTTTAGACTAATGAAAGTCAAGAATACATGTGTGTTAAAAAGTAAATCAATGCAGTCTTTTCCGGCGACATTGATGCCTTGCATCAACTTTCTCTTGTAACACGTATACATAGATAATTGCAGTTGCTTCAAAAGCACGGTGAATCGCTCGTTTTGATTGGTTCAAAACCGATCACGTGACTAAAAGGTATTGCGTTTATTTTCCAATAACTGCAATTGATCACATGACCAGTTTACGGAACTACTTTCGGAAAATACCTTTAATTTCGACAGTTAACCGTTAACAATGCCACAAATAATTATGCCGAGGTCATATTCAGCTTAATTTTTTAAAAGTAATAATAAATAACACTCATGTGATATTATATCTATCACATAAAGTGACTTATGAGGCGTATTTCGATAAAAATGTACTTAACGTTTACAATATTTCTAGATGAAATTTACGGGTTTTGGCGCCAAAGCGACTAACGTATGACGTCAAAACGCTAACGTGACGTCATTTTCCTAGTATTAGGTAATTTTCCTAGTATTAGATCATGTTATCGGCGTAAAGAACATAACAAAGAGATCCCAATTTTCAATTTATATGTCCCTTTGCAAACAATTCTTTCGATGAAAAATAGCTGTTTTTTTCTTAAACTGCAATTATAAGGGTTTAATGTATGTTTTGGTACAGTTATAAGAGTATAACACGAAATAGCCAAATTACACAGCTGACATAATGCCCTTCGGGCATTATTTGCTGAGTAATTAGGCAATTTCGTGTTATACTCTTATAACTGTACCAAAACATACATTAAACCCTTTAATAAACGTTTAGTTGTCTGCGCATCAATGCTAAAGGGTCAAAATGGATAGTATTTTCAGAAGTGTCTTGAACCCCTCTTTACGGAATACCGTTAGGGCCATCGCCTATGAATGTATTGATCTGAAACGCGACACTCGACAGTACGATGATGATAACACGACAACGCGACGGTACGATGGTGAAGACACGACGGTACGATAGTGAAGACACGACGGTACGATGGTGAAAACACGATAATACGACAGTACGATGATGATAATGCGATATACTATCGTGTCTTCACCATCGTACTGTCGCGTTTTCACCATCGTACTGTCGCGTTTTCACCATCGTACCGTCGTAGTATCGTACTGTCGCGTCTTCACCATCGTACCGTCGTGTTATCACCATCGTACCGTCGTGTCTTCACCATCGTACCGTCGTGTCTTCACCATCGTACCGTCGTGTTATCACCATCGTACCGTCGTGTCTTCACCATCGTACCGTCGCGTTATCACCATCGTACCGTCGTGTCTTCACCATCGTACCGTCGTGTCTTCACCATCGTACCGTCGTGTCTTCACCATCGTACCGTCGCGTTATCACCATCGTACCGTCGTGTCTTCACCATCGTACCGTCGCGATATCATCATCGTACCGTCGTGTCTTCACCATCGTACCGTCGTGTCTTCACCATCGTACCGTCGCGTTATCACCATCGTACCGTCGTGTCTTCACCATCGTACCGTCGTGTCTTCACCATCGTACCGTCGCGTTATCACAATCGTACCGTCGTGTCTTCACCATCGTACCGTCGTATCTTCACCATCGTACCGTCGCGTTATCACCATCGTACCGTCGTGTCTTCACCATCGTACCGTCGTGTCTTCACCATCGTACCGTCGTGTCTTCACCATCGTACCGTCGCGTTATCACCATCGTACTGTCGTACTATCGCCTTCCGGTGCGCATGTGCATAGAAGAATTTCCCTCCATGTGACAACATGTCGGATTCAGAAGCAGAAGGTAAACATTAATTCTGGTTCATAAATCCGTATAAATGTGTATTAGATCTATGTTGTCACATGGAGGGAAATTCTTCTATGCACATGCGCACCGGAAGGCGATAGTACGACAGTACGATGGTGATAACGCGACGGTACGATGGTGAAGACACGACGGTACGATGGTGAAGACACGACGGTACGATGGTGAAGACACGACGGTACGATGGTGATAACGCGACGGTACGATGGTGAAGATACGACAGTACGATGGTGAAGACACGACGGTACGATGGTGATAACGCGACGGTACGATGGTGAAGACACGACGGTACGATGGTGATAACGCGACGGTACGATGGTGAAGACACGACGGTACGATGGTGATAACGCGACGGTACGATGGTGAAGACACGACGGTACGATGGTGAAGACACGACGGTACGATGGTGAAGACTCGACGGTACGATGGTGATAACGCGACGGTACGATGGTGAAGACACGACGGTACGATGGTGAAGACACGACGGTACGATGATGATATCGCGACGGTACGATGGTGAAGACACGACGGTACGATGGTGATAACGCGACGGTACGATGGTGAAGACACGACGGTACGATGGTGATAACGCGACGGTACGATGGTGAAGACACGACGGTACGATGATGATATCGCGACGGTACGATGGTGAAGACACGACGGTACGATGGTGAAGACACGACGGTACGATGGTGATAAGGCGACGGTATGATGGTGAAGACACGACGGTACGATGGTGATAACACGACGGTACGATGGTGAAGACACGACGGTACGATGGTGAAGACACGACGGTACGATGGTGATAACACGACGGTACGATGGTGAAGACGCGACAGTACGATACTACGACGGTACGATGGTGAAAACGCGACAGTACGATGGTGAAAACGCGACAGTACGATGGTGAAGACACGATAGTATATCGCATTATCATCATCGTACTGTCGTATTATCGTGTTTTCACCATCGTACCGTCGTGTCTTCACCATCGTACCGTCGTGTCTTCACCATCGTACCGTCGCGTTGTCGTGTTATCATCATCGTACTGTCGAGTATCGTGTTTCAGATCAATACATTCATAGGCGATGGCCCTAACGGTATTCCGTACCTCTTTGATATATTTGTGAAGTGTGCAGATCTGGTTCTACAATGCTCGCAAATGTCTTAATGGTTTTTTTAAACATTATTTATTTTACATCGATTGCGAAGCAAGCTTTCAGCTTATATTAATCACGCTCGATGTCTGCTTCCTGGAGACGTAACCAGTACTCGCGCCGTTTTTGTGGAATAATCTCGAAGTCAGGATCCGCATATCACGGGACTCGAACCAGAGACCTTTGATACGAGAGGCCGACGCTCTACGTTCTGCACCACTGTCTTCGACTGTCTCAATGTTGGTTTTCTTACTGCTCTGCTCATGTGAACAATCAATTTGTCATACATTGTTGGAGAAAAATAAAATAATAGAAAATTTTCTAAATGATGAATTTTAACACAGTGTTATCAAAAGTCATCTGCTGCAAATACATTAACAATCGTATGTCTGACGTTAAGGGCTAACACTGACCCCGTTGATTCCCTACAACTATAGTATCATCAACATTGATTTTTAACGAGTTCTTACAAAAAAGATTGGGGTTTATACAAAATACTGTAAACTAGAAATAGCGGCTTCGCTCCTTGTTGCTAAAGGTGGTGGGGATTAGCATTACGACCGGTACGCTGGTGTCATGATAAGCTTACCGGCAGTACTGGTCATTGACCACGGAAATGAAATGTTGGAAATACTGTTTAAAGCGGCGTAAAACTCGATAGCGTTTAACGAGTATCGACCAATGTAGTCGAACATTACGAGATATAATTAATGGTGTGTGTTTTTTAATTCGTACATTACGATATATAATTAATGGTGTCTGTTTTTTAATTCGTACATTACGATATATAATTAATGGTGTCTGTTTTTTAATTCGTACATTACGATATATAATTAATGGTGTGTGTTTTTTAATTCGTACATTACGATATATAATTAATGGTGTGTGTTTTTTAATTCGTACATTACGATATATAATTAATGGTGTGTGTTTTTTAATTCGTTCATAACGATTTTTTGTTTTAATTCGTATATTACGACATAATTTGTTTTAATTCTTGCATTACGACATAGTTTGTTTTAATTCGTACATTACGATCTATAATTAATGGTGTGTGTTTTTTAATTCGTGCATTACGACATAATTTGTTTTAATTCGTACGTTACGACATATGAATATGATAAATTTGGGTTTTTTAACATACATAACGACAAGTGTATTTAAAAGGCTTTTTTTTAAAGTTCGTACATTACCATATATATATATATATATATATATATTTAATGTTGTTGTTGATTTTAAATTGTAAATAACGACAAACTAAAATGCTGTTTAAAGTCGCTCATAGCAGGGTAAGCGTTAACCTATTCGTCTAGAACCTTGTCGAGAATCGTATTAATGACAATTGATGATTCCGTCTTTTTCCCAAAATGTAATTAAAAGTCGTCTGCAACAAGTGTCTAATGTCGCCTGTCACATCTTAAGAGCTAAGCTTAGTGTCCGTCTTGGGATTTTAAAGACAGAAGAACATTTTAATGGCGGCTAATGGCTCAGCATCACCGGTGTCAAGCATCTAGAATTTAACCGTCGCAGATTGAACCGAGGCGAATTAACTCTTTCAGCGCCAAAGGCAATATTGAGGTTTTTGCAAACAATACTGATTCAGGCGAGTCAGCTCGTGACGAGCTGTCTCACCTGAAATCAGGATTGTTTGCCTTTTAGTTATTAAAATAGTCCACACTTTAATTACATGAGAAATGGAGATTTTGAACATTCGCCCGATTTTGAACATGGAAGAGTCTACTTTAAACAATTCGGCGCTGAGAGAATTTTAAAAAGACCAAACATTCCGTATTTACAGAATTATTATCCCCACTAGTCAATGTTTTAACCCTTTCCAACATAAAAGAAAACCGCTTTCTGACGCTTCTGCAACATAATACCTATGATAATATTGTGACAAAAGAAGAAATTGCTCAATATAAGCATTTTCTCCTTTCGCCACAATGTTTTCAACGGTTGTTCAATGGTAAAACCTTCATGTATAGAGGTTTTCTACATTCTACAATATAAAGAGGTCTATCATTTTTTTTTTTTTTTAAAGGCACTATGGGATTCTCTGTGTAATTTGAACTATCGCAGTGACAAGACATATATATCAGTGAACATTATTGCCTAAACACGCACGTACGTAGACATTACGCAACAGTTCAATGTATTCGAACTATATATAGCATTAATTGCCTTTTTATTTGATTGAATGGTGTTTTTACCGAGCTCTCGATAAGGGGCGTTTTGCATGTTCCCTAATCCTTAATTGACCTATAAAACCTATGTTGTGGGTACTCAGAAGAATCGTCTCAGAGAGACGATGATTCTTTCGAGTGCCCACAACATAGGATTTGTTGAAGGCTAACAGGAATCAAAGACCTATTTGCTCTTCCTTATCTAGTCCCCTAGTTTACTTCGTACAGTAGTACTTTGTTCGGACATCCTTGGTAACTCAGTCGGATATCAATTCAACTGGCTGTAGGTTTGAATTCCGACTCGGTATTCATTAATCCCGATTTGAAACAATGGGAACTGAGACTATAGCATCATTCGTCTTCCACCACAAATGAGGTGACTAGTCTATGTGGAAATGTAGTCAGTTATTTTTGGGAGAAGTTTGTATTGTGTACTGTTGCAAGAGAGCCAGTGAGCATATTGGTTAGGTGAATAGGCCGCCGTTTTATACGGATGAAAATGGTGTTTAACATTAATCATTTTGTCAATTACTTATTCTTCAATAGCTTTTAAATTATATAATAAAAATTACGGTGTTTTTACAGCGTTACCTGTATGCATACCCTGACATCGGTGTACCAGTCGTTATGGTGTCCCAACAAACTAGCTTAACCCTTTCTCCGCTAGGCCGCCTCAGTGATGTAGTGGTAGGCCGTCCGCCTTGGATGCGGGAGGTTGCAGGTTAGATCCCTGGCTTGGTTATATCAAATAATTTAAAAATAGTAATAAAATGGCTGCCAATCTTTGTGCTCAGGTTTTCGGGGTTACCACTGACTGGCTGGTGTAAAAAATAAATGGATCAGTAGCCCCCTGATATAATTGAAAGGTGTTCAATGCTGCATGAACACCAAACATTTAATCAACTTAATCCCGCTGAATTTACATCAACGATATTATCAGACTGACGTCTTGACAACAACTTGATTGTCGAATAGCGAAAAATGTAGTCCAAAGTTAGTCTGCAAGAACAAGCACGCCCATCTTTGTCTAAATTGGGCTCGGCAAGTGTACCTAAAAACCGTTTTTAGATCAAAGAAGTGGGTCTGCGATAACGCTTCGATAACGACGAGGCTCTCAACCCAGGGTATCGTAAGTTCGAACAATGGCTCGGCATTTCATTCTTTCCGACGATTGACGTAAGTTCTTATGACTAGCGTCATTCTTCTTCCACCATAGGTCTTAACTCTTTCAGCGCCGAATTGTTTAAAGTAGACTCTTCCTTGTTCAAAAGCGGGCGTCTCCATTTCTCATGTAATACAATTTTGTACTATTTTGATAACTAAAATGCAAACAATGCTGATTTCAGGTAAGACAGCTCGTCACGAGCTGACTCACCTGAATCAGTATTGTTTGCAAAAACCTCAATATTGCCTTTGGCGCTGAACGAGTTAATAGTCAGTTAGGGAAGGTAGCCAGTTACACCGAAATAATTGTGTATGGAGTCAAGGAATGAGAAAGCTAGGAATCGCGCGTAAGGCGAACTTGCCGTGGTGATCAACTTAAATATCGTTGAAAAAGGCGATAAACTCCAACCGATCAATCAATAAAGTATAGAACGGAATAACAAATTTGACAACAATGAATTGAATCCTGCTTACGTTGCTTAATTATGTGAAATACTTGAATAGACACCCCTAACGAACCTAAAGCATGTAGTTGGCTTTGTGCAAAAAGTATGTGCATACACATATTGTTTCAAGTTACAACCCTTTTGCATGAAGCACAAGAATTGTTTCAGATTTTCAGTTCACGAACATTCAGTTGTATAAATACTTCCTCTAAATGCTCATTTGAAGAGATTCTGCTCGCCAAATGGCTTTATGTCGAAAGGCGAGGGTAAATAACCCCAAACTAATAATAACAAATCATTTGAAGAACTGTGTTTCAGATTTTCAGTTTACAAGCCTCATTTGCATAAATACTTCATCTAGCGACTCATTTGAAGAATTGTTTCAGATTTTCAGTTCACGAACCTCATTTGTATACAGACTTCGTCTAGGGAATCATTTGAAGAACTGTTTCAGATTTTCAGTTCACAAACCTCATTTGTATAAAGACTTCATTAAATAACTCATTTGAACCAGACATATCAGATATGAATAGTTCAAAGCGCATTTTTTTTTTATCTCAAGCCATAAAGATAAATTAGAAAAACAGGATAATATAGGCAATGTACATTAAACATGCAATCAGCAATAGAGTGAATAGTGTGTGATTACAATCGTGTTGAATTCAAAAGTTATGGTGTGTGTAACTTGACGTTTCAATAGTTTAATTGATATCTGTTTTCATGAAATAAAAGTGTAAAATAAAGAATTATCTTGATCTATGATAATGATGATGATGTAGTTGTTTTTGCTGCGGTTTTAACAAACACACAATGACATCAGCATTTCTAAGTGCATCTGTTATCTGAGAAAATTGTCACGTCAGCATTTACTGATAAATACCATTGAAAATCTGAAACAAAATGAGTGTCTGCACGTAGATATTCTGAGTAGGTCGTGAGGAAACCCATGAACTAACAGGACACTTTGAGGATGTAAATATTACATTGTTCTGTTGATTGAGACAAAAAAACGAATCATCTAACAGAGAAGCTTGTCCTTCAGAATAGTCGATCAATGTAGACCCAGATCAGTCTGACATCCAAACCGTTTATAGAAGGTACAACTGCCTCGGTGGTGTAGTGGTAGAGCGTCTGCCTTGGAGGCGGGTTCGAACCCCGGTCGGGTAATACCAAAGAGATTGTAGTAATGGCTGCTCTCTTTGGCGCTTAGGGTTTCGAGGTTAGCATTGCGGCTGACCGGCTGGTGTCCAGGATAAATCGACCAGTTAGTACGGTAACTTACCCAGCAACTGAGTGATATAACTGAAAAAGTGTTAAAGCGGCGTAAAACGCCAAACAATCAATCAAATAATGGAAGGTACGTGCTACTGTTTGGAGAGACTCTGTGATAATGGTGATAAACTTATTCCGATAAAAGTCTGCAACGGAATCATCGCCCTAATCCTTTTCCTCTTGAAGACGCATCTGCAGCAGACGACTTTTGAAACATTGCGGCAAAAGCAGAAATTGCTCACAATGAGCAATTTCTCCTTTTGCAAGAATGTTTTCAACTCTATTTAATAGTAAAACTATTTTTTCTCAATTAAGGTTTTGAAAGTCATCTGCTGCAGATGTGTTGTATGTGGGAAAGTTTTACAGGTGTTTATATAGTATATTTGTTCAACCCTTATACACTTGCAGACGCATTTTAACGCAGCTGCAACAGACATATTTTGAAATAAATAATTCAATAGATATACTCTCAGTTATAGTGATTTTCAATAATTGTGTCTGAATGATTTTAACCCCCCTTTGCGACAAACAAGAAAATAGTAGCAGACGACTTTTTCCAGGCAAAAGTATCTAAAATCTCTAAAAATGAAAGTATGATAATTGATTAGACTAGAAAATATATATTATAAGCAATGTTTCCTTTTGTCACACTGTTATCAAAATGCACCTGCTGCAGAGGCGTAATAAAGCGTCTGTATTTGGGAAAGGGTTAAAAAACGTCCGCTATAGATTTGTTTTATGTTAAAACCGACAGTAACGTAGATAATCTACATTCATGAAACGAGCAAATTAGAGATTGTTAGCAAATGTTATCAAGGCCGCACACAATTAAAATTAAGCTTTTGTTTCTTTGCAATGGAATTTCAGTAATATCAGTAATATCACGACTTATATAACCTACTTCGTTATTTACCAGTACTACCGATATTTACCAGTACTACCGATATTTACCAGTACTACCGATATTTTCCAGACACCGATACCTTTAGTCGAAATGCTCTCCCGCAAACCACGAGCACTCAGGAAAAGAAGCCATTATACTAGACTTTTTGAAGTCTGTTACATGTCTCCCTACGTACGGCCGAGCCCCGGTAGCTCAGTCGGTAGCGACGGGCTGTCAATCCAGGGGTTGTGAGTTCGAATCCCGGCTCGGCCAACTTTCTTTCCGACGCTTGACAAAAGTCAATGCGACATGCGTCATTCGTCTTCCACCAATGGGCTAAGTCTATGTGGAAAAGCAGCCAGTTGCTTGGGAAGATTGCTGTGTGGAGTACTGGTGTGAGAAACCCAGGAAATGCATGAGTAGGTGAACTGGCCGCCGTGATATAACTGAGAAATTGTTTAAAACGGCGTTAAACCCCTATCAATCAATCAATCAATCGTTATTTACCAGTACTACCGATACCTTCAGTCCAAATGCTCTCCCGCCAACCACGAGCACTCAGGAAAAGAAGCCATTATACTAGGCTTTTTTTAAGTATGTTGCATTTCACCCTACGTACGGGCTCAAAAGAAGTTTGCATAAAGTATAACCGTGAAAGGATTACGATGTTCAATAACGTGCGAGCTATCATTGTTATGTTATCCCTAGAGGTGATATGGTCGGTTCTGTTTGTGACTCATATAGACCTTTACAAATCAATTTGAACATTAATTAGGATGGATAATTATGTGCCACATCACACAAAGACAGACCTTCGTGAATTTGGCCAGCTTTTCTGGCAAGGAAGAACCAGATCAGCTTGCGCATTCGCGCTGTCAGATCAGAATCTTCATTTTACAGCATTTAAACGTCAAAGGTTCATTGGAGATTTTTAAGAGCGGATTTAACCCTTTCCATCATATAGACGCTTTCTGACGCCTCTGCAGCTGACGGCTCTTTGAAAACATAGTGACAAAAGAAGAAATTGCACAAAACGTGCAATTTCTCCTTTTGCCACAATGTTTTCCACTTTTTATCATAGGTTATCCATTAAATTATGGAGATTTTCTATGTTTTGACAAAATACGTTCAAAGTCGTCTTCTGCAGAATTGTCGTATGAGGAAAAGGGTTAATAACACTCTCCCCCCTTTTCCAAATAAAAAATGAGGAAAAGGAATTCCAGTACATTTTAAAGTTTCAGAAGATCGGTTTTAACGCTTCCCCACCGTATATCAAAATTACAGCAAACGACTTTAAAAAATAGAAACATCTCTATAAATAAAAGTATGATTATTGAATAAAGTTGAAAACATTGCGACAAATGGAGAAATTGCTCATCATGAGCAATTTCTCTTTTTGTCTCAATTGTTTTCAAAAGCTGTCTGCTGTAAAGGCGTCAGAAAGCGTCTGTATGTGGGAAAGGGTTAAGTTCGACGTTGCTCGTAAATGTATCAGACCGGTGCTCTGTGAAAATCACCCTTAGCGTACACATTACACATTACAGGAGTAGAAAAAGATTTGCGTGCGCATCCGAGCTCAACGGTCAAATTGGATATTTCTTTGCCGAAGTTTCTTGACTATATGCCTAATACACAATGTCATCAAACTGGCAACGCCCACTACCGACCATGTCCAGTCCACCCTTACGTAACGATTGCTAGACGATACAAAACAATTCAGCGTTTACCATAGTATCAGCGCAACATTGCTGCATATATTTGTTGACACGTTTTAGGGGTTTGGTATTGTGAGATAAGTTATCAAATAGAATGGTCAAATTCGGTGTCTTTCCATCGAGAAATAAAAAATTAAAATTGTGTACATTCTACCAAACGCTCTTTCTAATTTAAATATAGCAGTACCTATCTTTATACCAGGCAAATGCATACAAAGATAGTCGGTCTTCGTTGTCGACCAGCAATGAAAGCATCTAGACTTGCAACACAGCACACTACAGTAAGTTGCTGGCATATATATATATATATATATATATATATATATATATATATATACGTATTGCGTTTCAACATGTACAGAAAGCACATGTTTGTGACGAAAGGTGATTCAGGTCTGAAAAGCAAACGATAGGGAAACGAATACATGTATGTATACTTGCGAGAAAAGCATTTTTCTCACCAAGAAAAAACAACAAGGTTCAGATAGAATGAATTTGGGATTGTATCTGAAGCTAAGATGCTAACAGGTTCGAAGACCACGGAATACACTGAGGCACATATAACAATAAATGGCTCCATTTACTTCCCAATCATTATACAATTTGACAAATAGAACGGAAAATCCTCTCAGATGCTAACAGCTTCCAGTAATACGAAACACACTGAAGCACATATAACAATTAATGGCTCCATTTACTCCCCAATCATTTATACAATGCGTTATATAGAGCGGACATCATTTAAAAATCACGTTATGAGCGGCGAGCACGCGATAACTCAATCTCTGTGCATATCAATATAAATGGACCACAAGTCAAACGAGCTGCCTCGAATATTCCCCTGTGTCTCGCAAAACTCTTACTCCGGTCTAGATGAAAAGATAAATAGTTTTAACGTGAGTTGTATTATTTTGAAATCAATAAATTTAAGCCTGTACGTGCCGCCGACAGGTACACATTTGCCTTATGAGAATAGTATTTTCTCGCGGTGCGAAGTATAGAGAGAAAATGTTGTCTTAGTGACATGTGATTTGAATTGTGGGTATGTTATTTACGCACGGGTTGTTGTTGTTGTTTATAGGGGTATGAAAGAAGTGTAGCTAAGACTTGTTTTTATCCAGATTTAGCATGTGTATCCACACAGTCTGGTCACGCTCAACACTGTTCACATATTACCTTCAAACGCTTTTTAGAAGATTCTATTAAATTGTGTAAATGTTGATACAACTGAGCAGATTGACAGGCTGATCTGAGTCTACACTGTATAGAAGAGCCAATGTTTACCGTCTCGCATGGACTCATTTATCATTAACCCTCTTTCACTTACGAATTTCACAAAGTCGCCTCTTTTCATGTTGAAAACTGGACCACTTAGATTTTCTTCCAACAGGAAATTGAGTACAAGTTAAATGTCTAAGTGGCAAACAATGCATATTTCAGGAGAAACAGCTTGTTACGAGCTGTTTTATCTGAATATACATTGTTTGCAAAAACCCTTTAATTGCCTTTGACAGCGAAAGAGTTAGTAATATAAAGTATAGCCTTGTTTCAGGGAAGCAAACGAGTGCGTAATTGAAACAAGAGTAGATAAAGATCAACACGCGCTTTCACGAAATCAGATCCAAGCTGAGAGTGTGTGTCAGTGGTTTGATTAATTGATGAACAGTGTAGAGGTAGTTCAGCCTGCACACGTGAAGCTGAATCTACACTCATCTCAAACGACTAGGGTTTAGTTTTCGCAAAGCATTACTCAATCGTAGAAATATGAAAGAATTCCATTCATTACGTTATCTGCATAATTACACTAACTCTTTCAGCCCCGAATTGTTTAAAGTAGAGTTTTCCATGTTAAAAATCGGGCGTCTCCATTTCTCTTATATTAAGAGTTTTGGAATACTTGTATAGCTTAAAGGCAAACAATGCTGATTCCAGGTGAGACAGCTCGTTACGAGCTGACTCACCTGAATCTGGATTGTTTGCAAAAACCTCAATATTGCCTTTGGCGCTGAAAGAGCTAATCAGTCACCAATTCATGAAATAGTTTAATATACAGCCAACACTGTTTAACCATTTCTATCATACAGGCACATTTTGACTTCTCTGCAAAAGACTACTTTTGAAAACGTTGGGACAAAGGGAGAACGTGCTAGTAAGAAGCAATTTAATTTCTTTTTTTGTCGCAGTAGTTTCAACTCTTTTAGATTAATATACTTATACAGTATAAACAAAATATACGTGTGACTTAATTTACGAGTTTGAAGAATTTTTGTGAGCAGTGTATTCCTAGATTCGTGTGCACATTGGTGCAGAATTAGATTGGTCCACATTGTTTCCTGCTAATTGATATAATTTATGAGTATGTTTGTTCCATGCGAGAAGGTACAAGTTGGTTTGTGTTAATAGTGTAGGTTCAGATCACAACCCTGTGAGCAAGGGGGGGAATGCACTAATTACAAGTGTTAAAGTCTTTGGCATGACCCGATCGGGAATCGAACCATTGACCTCCAGCACCAGAGGCGGACGCTCTAGCACTTAACGATCAGGATTTAAGCAGAACATGTATTACAACCTTTGCCAGACTGTTGAGCATGCAAGGCTTAACTGAATCTAGGCGCGTAAAGTATTTCTCTGTTTCAAAAAGGATCCTAAAAAGGGCTATTCGGCTAATGAGGGGGAAATTACTGTTCATAAATAGATAGAACGTTTTAAGCAAAAATAGCCGCAAGCGGTTTCGATTAATTGACACATATACAATCATTTTCTGTCCCTTTTGCTCGAAATAATTTATTTGAGGTCCCTACAACAGTCAATGTAACCCTTGCCCAATTAGAGACCCATCTTGACGCATCTGTAGCAGATAACATCTGAAAAACGAGATATCGCTTATATTGAGCAATTTCTCAACTTTATTCATAAAAGATTCTGTCATTTTGTCATAGTTCCACCTAAATATTTTCAAAGCCGTTTGCTGCAGTTTTGTCGTATGTGTTAATGGTCTTAGATATAATTATGAATCAGAGTCTACGAACCTTACTTAGGGCTAAATAATATTTAGATATTTATATATTTATATTTATATTTATATTTGTACTTCATGCCATAATCTTTCTTTGAAATTTGCATGTTGTTAAATGTAATGTTTGTGTGTGTTATATTATAGAAGGCCATATGAAAATAAGATATGTATAGCCATTGTTCAATTTTCTGTATATGTCTTAGATGTTTCCTGAAATAAGCAGTTAAAAAAACGTCCGCTCCCTGTTTTCCCGTTTAAAAATACTGTGGAATTTCTCATTTGAATTTGTGGATTCAATTCGGCATTCTCTAACACTATCGACTCATTACATTCATGTATGCGTGAGTGTAAGGAACAACAACTCTGGGAAGGAGATTGTCAATTCGGTTGTAGTGATCACGTGATAAATATACAGCGATATTTTTAGATTTACTGGGTTACTAACCCAGTAGATTTTACAATGCAAAATAACGAAAAAATCTCCGCAATATTAATAGTGTGCATATATTGTAGTACATCAGTCAGCAAATCTCAATGCCTTACATGCAAAAACATCAAGGTAAAAGCAATTTTTAACAATTTTCTTTTTTTTTCGCTTTTTTCTCATATGGGATTCAGTCCTTTTAAGGGTTGACTGACCCCAGTAGTTTCTTTCTGATTTAAAAGTCGCTGTGTGATTCAGACAGCACTAGGACACTTGTTTTATTTGAAGCAGATGTCTTATTAAGAGGGGAATACGAGCAGATTTGACCTCTATGTTTAAAACACGATATCTGAACTAGTCTTCTAATTGTCGTAGTTATAACCTTTTCCAATATACAGACGCCTTTCTGACGCCCGTGCAGCTCGTCACGAGCTGTCTCACCTGAATCAATTTTTTGCATTGTTTGTAAAAGCCTTTAATTGCCTTTGGCAGCGAAAGAGATATGTTTCAGATAAAACAATTAATTACACCTTAACTTCTCAAGAGCTCTGGCTTGTTTTCATTGAGCCGAGCCGAGTCAGTAGCGTCTAGGTCTATCAATTAATTGACTCTAGATTGTCGTGGGTTCGACCCCTACCCTGCCATTCATTCTTTACGACGATTGAAAGAAGTCAGGATGACTAGCGCAAGTCGTTTTTCACTAATTGACCAAATACGTATATGAGCTGTCCCGCGAGAAAACCAACATTGTGGCCTCTGCGTAATGTATCGAACTAGATCAGCCTGCGCAGTCCGTGCAGACTGATCCGGACCGACACATTCCGTCTCAGGGGGATATAATTAAAGAGTAATGATTCCTGAAACAGAAAATCCACAGGAGGCGAAAAGTGTTTATTCCGGGTTAGCCTGCAAGGCATGCTTAGGCTGATCCGGGTCGATACTTTACGCAGAGTCCACAATGTTGGTTTGCTCGCGGGACGGCTCATATATATGTATATATGTGCAGGTAGCCAGTAGCCGGGGAAGAATGTTGTGTGGGGTACTGGTGCAAGAAAGTCACGAAACACATGGTATGGTGAACTGGTCGCCATGACATAACTGTAATGACATTGAAAACGGCGTTACAATCTAATCAATCAATTGTTTTCATAAGACATTGAACACTACTTTAATTATAAAGAAAGTACTTACCCTGTCCGTCTGCTTTCTGAGAGGCATATTTTCAAACTTCGTGAACGAATGTCCATTGTAAATCCCGCAATGTCAATATTTCGCATATATCTCTACAGAAATGGTCCTCTTTTATAAACGCGAGTACATGTCTGTGTCTGTGTATGCTTTAATCCAAACTAATACTATCAGCAGACTGTAAATCACAAAACTCTCTTAAGATTACGTCGTTCTCAAAGAAAACCAACCTCAGCAGACATTGGTGACAAACCAAGGGCTTCATGCAAAACTGTTGTAACTTCATCTTACTGCAAAATGTAATTACAGCCGCTGTGCGTGAAGCCGTCGAAAATATTAGGGAGGGCCTGATTGTGCACTGTAACGGTGATTCTGTAATTATTTCCGTGATCAACCGGCGAAAAGTGCAGAATTAGATCAAACTGAATGTATATGCATATTGAATTGTTTCTACACTGATCGAAACATGTCTACGGTTTGTTTTCCTTAAGTGTGAGTTAAGTACAGATTTGCATACCGATCTTTGCTACGGAATTAATTTGAGGACATGATTTATCTCTTTCTATCACCGTCCGGCACAATCCGTAAATAAACGAGACTCCTTCCTGATAGTTTAACCCTTAACCCTTTCCCTCATACGACAATTCTGCAGCAGACGACTTCGAACATATTTTGT
Source organism: Serripes groenlandicus (assembly GCA_031761405.1). NCBI lineage: Eukaryota > Metazoa > Mollusca > Bivalvia > Cardiida > Cardiidae > Serripes > Serripes groenlandicus. Next base: position 181,816,364 of record JASEVX010000001.1, on the reverse strand, counting down.
CAAAACATAGAAAATTTCTTCTTTTGTCACTATGTTTTCAAAAATCCGTCTGCTACAGAGGCGTCAGAAAGCGTTTATATGAGGGAAAGGGCTAACCAACTTACAACGAAACTGAAGCAGAGGAATTTGAAATGATCATGGAAAAAAGGTTAGAAAATATCTGTAAAAGTATGATTATTTGAAAGAGTTGGATACATTTTTTGTAAAAGGAGAAACTGCTCATTAGGAGCATCTTCTTCTTTTGTCACCATGTTTTATTGAAAATACGCCTGCTGCTGCAGCTGCGTCTACACGTGTGAAAGGGTTACGACATGTCACAGGATCGTATGCATTAACCTTTTTCCAACCTGCAGACACTTTTTTTGACGCAGTAGCAGCAGACGACTTTTAAAAACATTGTGGCCAAAGGTGAAATTGCTCATGATGAGCAATTTCTCCTTTGGCCACAATGTTTTCAACTTTATTAAACAATTAATGTATCTCTTATGGATATTTTTTTCAGGTTTTTGTCACTATGTTTTCAAAGTCGACTGCTGCAGGTTTGCTGTATGTGGGAAAGGGGGGGTTATGAAAGAAGCAAATGGTCCTCTCCTCTGCTTCTATCTAGCTACGCGAATTCAAGATTCTCCACACGCTTATTCAAATAGACATCACATATCGCTAAGAAAAGTAAGTGTAATCCCCAAAAAAAAAGCTCGGATTGGTGGTTTTCCATTACTTGCATAAGACAAACTGATGAGGATTTTCTTTATGATACAAATGAATTATGGACATTTATGCCTAAAATAATGATCACATTCACATATATACGAATGTTGACGCATGTGCAACCAATGAAACTATATTACTATTAATACGCTGTCTCCGGTGCAACAAACGACTTTTGCAACAATGTGTTCACCTAAACTTTCAGTTTTCACAGATTTACACGTATTTCTTTAGAGAAAACTTTCAGAAAAGGTTAGCTGTAAACCTATTTTTTTTTGCGAAACACTGGAATTTGTTTTCATTATTTGCAAACATAATGCATACGAAAAATAATATGAATTATATGATATCAAAAAAAAGTTTGCTGCAAACAGCAGTATTATGAAAATAGTCCTACATCAAATAAATCCTGCACGTTTAGTTTCCAGCGTTATTAAACTCCCGACACTACATCCAACACATTAACTTCCATGTATGGCCCTATTGTACACATTGTTACGGTACTAGATGAATACGAAGTATTATACCATTTATCTGTCGCTGATTGTGAAACAGATATCACTCGATGCCTAGATCTGTAACACTTGCTTGATGTTACTAATTAGTCCAGTTAAATGTCAACTCGTTTATAGATATGGCGTCAAAGTCTTACACTGATCATCTTGCAAAGTTTGTTCTGTTAAATCTAGCAAGATATGTAATTTGAATAATATAAACGAGAGAGATAAAGCTCATCTTTCTTTGGTTTTACCAATATCATCTATTTCCATAGAAATCTAGGAAATGAAATCTAACAGGTGGTGGTGGTTGTTAGGGAGGAGAATCCGATATCAGTGGAGAGAGGCTTTGCGTCTCCCTGACACTGACGACAAAATAAAGCGCCGGGGTGACACTGATGTTACCATGGAATCGGCATTGCAGAGCAGGTGCTGTAGTTAGATTAAACGTTTGTGAAAATTGGTGGTATTGACTTTTATCGCAATATAGAGTTATTTGCAAAATAGTACTAGTAATATTCTTTAATTACATCTCATTATTGTACATACACTTTAGCATTTTTTATCATCAACTTTACTTTACTACAACAAAAAAGTGCAATGCCACTCCGAATTGGAGTCATTAAATATGATGAATTAATTAGAACATACTTACATTTCATTAAAGACGGTGAACAGAAAAGTATACATATGTTTATACACACAAAGTCTTTGAACACAAAAAAAGATATTTGTTGGATTCCGTGGATGTTTCCATAATTTCACGATTGGCGGAGATGAAAATACCATACAATTCTTTAACTTCAACAATTGTGTTGGATTATTGGCAGTTTCCGGTTCCGGTCAATTTGAATAGTTTTCTCCCAAGGCGTACCCTCGATTTCCCACATTTATTTCAACTCTATTCAATAACCAAACAATCATTTTTACATATTATCTATGTTTTTGACTTGATAATTTCAAATAAGTACTTAACGGAGTTAAGCAAGTTCGTTCATTGAAAGGTTTTTAACTCTTTCCACAATACAAAACAAAAATGCTGCAGACGTCTTTTAAATCATCTAGGCAAACATTTCGTAATCTTTAAAAGCAAAAGTAACATGATTTGATAGAGGTGAAAACATTGTAGCACAAGGAGAAATGGATCATTATGAGCAATTTCTTCTTTTGTCTCACTGTTTTCAAGTGTCGTTTGCTGGAGACGCTTCAAAATACAAATTAATCCTTGGATACAATGGCTTCTAAAGAAAAAATATGGAATTATCACGGTTTGGAAAATAGTTGTCCAGTCCACTTTTTATGTTGGTATTTACAACTGATTGCTGGATGCATATATTCAAGCTAAATGTTTGAACATGGAAGAGGGATTTTCTATCTGGAGTTTACTTAACGCCTTCCCTCATATTACAATTCTGCAGCAGACGACTTTGGATATATTTTGTCAGCAAATAGAAAATCTCTATAATCAATGGACAACCTATGACTAAATGTTGAAAACATTGTGGCAAAAAAGAGAAATTGCTCGTTTTGAGCAATTTCTTCTTTTGTCATTATGTTTTTAAAAAGCCGTCTGCTGCAGAGGCGTCAAAAAGCGTCTATATGAGGGTAAGGGTTAAAGCTAGTGAGACAGGGAATCATTTACGGGTAAAAACCAGTCCATTCTCCTGAAAATACGAGGAAATAGTGATTCATACGAGAGAGATTATAGAAATAAAAACAAAAACAGAAAACAGTTAATATATCTCGATAAAAAATCACTGTTTGAACAGTGAGTTCAACAGGATATGTTTCACTAATAGTTCTCAATAGGCGATCATCGACAACACGTGACAAAAAAAACAGGACATTTTCACGAGGAACGATTTCTAATTTTCTAATATATGTAACCGCTTAGCTTTGAATTCAATTATAATTAAAATTACCATTTGTGTTTAAATGCAGTTTACCGTACAGTTAATAGCGTATGATTAAATATGTTGTCAGATAAACAGTATAACATCCATAAATACCTGTAACTGACGAGACATTTTTTGGCTAATTTTAAATACAATATTTTCGGTGGTTTAATGAGAACTATGAATGATACATATCCGGGTTTCAAACATTGGAATAATCAAGTGGCTTGCAGCTATGTCCATATGAGCCGTCCTGCGAGAAAACTTACAGTATGGCCTCTGCGTAATGTATCGACCCAGATCAGCCTGCGCAGTCCGCGCAGACTGATCCGGGACGACACATTCCGTCTCAGGGGGATAGAGGTATAGAGTAATGATTCCTAAAACAGAAAATCCACATGTGGCGAAAAGTTTTTATTCCGGGAAAGCCTGCGTGGCATGCTTATGCTAATCCGGGTCGATACTTTACACAAAGTCCACAAAGTTGGTTTTCTCGGCTCATATGTCATCAGTAAGTTAAATCATGCTTTCATAAAGCAATTGTTTGATCTGTTTCTGTTTAGATGTTGGACCGAGATATCAGTCAATTTGGAAACGGCAGTTCTATATGAGACATCCCTCCCCTCATAAAATCCCCTCCCCTTATGAATATCCCCTCTTTTTTCACTCTGAATACCCCTCCTCAAAAAATAATCTACAATCCAAAATCGGGAATTCATATATACAAAAAAAAAATGGGACGTGATGACGGCAAAAGTCATATATGTATAGCAACTATAAAAAATAAAAATTGATAATGACATATTTATATGCATTAAGCTGTCTGTTTTGAATGTTGTGTTTTCGGTAGACGAACGTATGAAAGATAACGACTGAAATCACAAAGAACGATAGATTGGCGTCTGAAATATACAATAAACCTGAAATGGCATGACATCCATTAATCAATATTGTGAACAAAATCCGAGATAAAATTACAAAATTAGATTTTAGTGACGTAAATTTAAAGTTATTATGCCTAAATAAAGACAAGTTTTATTTTATAAATATCAATTATATATCATTTGTGTGGCTGTACTGACTCACCCGGGTTCAATCAGTGTTTTATTGATGCCTTTGTTTGTTTGTATGGTGTTTTACGCCGGTTTCAAATTTTTTTTCAATTAAGTCACGGCGTTTCCTGTGGTAAGTTGCCTAGTCCCAGTAGCTCAGTCGGTAGCGACGCTGGCTGTCAATCCAGAGGTTGTGATTTCGAACTCCAGCTCGGCCAACATTCTTTCCGAGATTTGACAAAAGTCACTGTGACTAGCGACATTCGTCTTCCACCGATAGGCTAACAGTATATGTGGAAAAGCAGCCTGTTGCTTGGAAAGTATGTTGGTTGGAGTTCTGGTGTGAGAAAGCCATGAAACACATGCTCAGGGGAGAACTGGCCGCCTTGATATGACTGAGAAATTGTTGAAAACGGCGTTAAACCCAAATCAATCAATTCCTGGGTAGGTTATAATCACCACTGGTTCATTTAACCTGCCAGCAGCGAGTCCGGCGTTATTTTAACCCTGAGCACCAAGGGGGAAAGCCGTAACTACTATTTTAAAAGACTTGGTATCGAACCCGTGACGTCCCGCACCCGAGGCGGACGCTCTACGACTTCACCACCGAGGCAGTCGTTCTTGTTTTAACATACATGTAGGTCAACATGGGAAAACAAGCAGATTCCAATTACAATGACACAGTCTTTAAACACGCAATATATCGAAAGCAAAACGTATAACTTCATCGGTTGCCAAATGTTATATAGACATGTGTTCGAAATACAGTGCAACCTTTCCAGAGCAACACACATGACGTAGACAAAAGAAATGCGGCTCTTATAGAGAGGTGTTCGATCTATAGAAGTAAATTTGTTCGTAGATAGAAACACGTTTTCCCGCCTCTTCAACTATAGAAAACAATGTAGGATAATGAGAAATTCCTCGTAACGAGCAAGGTCTCTTTTACCACAGTCATTTCCCATTCCATTCCGAATTGGTAAATTGTCTCGTTAATTGCGGTATTTCAGGATCCGTGGTCACAACGTCTTTCACATTTATGAAATAATCTTTGTTAAAGATTGATATATCAGTAGCGAACGTGCAGACTGATCTTGGTATATGTAGTTAGCAAATGCAGTTTGAAGTCGTGCATTGCGAAGAATCTTTTAAAGTCGTGTACAGCGGTATAATTGATAATCGGAATAACCATCAATTTCAAGATCCCCTAGTGTCGGATTTTTCGTGACTGGATTCAAATGGATGTCCGGGCCAAACACAGTCCATCCTGTGTTTAAAGACCATCCATGGGAAGAGAATAATCTGGTCTTCGTTCACATGTGGTCTTTAATTACAGTGTAATTTATGCAAAAATGACTAATTAGGAAATTATAAGTGTTGTTGCTATAAACAAGGAATTGCTAAATTAAGGTCGTCTTAAGCACAGGTTTGACTGCTTAGGCAAAAAGGTTTCAAGCACGATGCTTTGGCCTTGTAAACTATTTTTAACGGCCACATCATACCGGAAGCCGTATCGTTGACTACATTTCGAGCCTTTGCTGTCACTACTATAAGAATCGTAGGGATCGTACTTCCGGGTCAATGGGAGTTAAAGTAATTCATTGTGAACTTAAGTTTTGTGGATGAATATATATTGCATGAGCGTATAGCAATTTCCGACCAGTGTATACCCACATCAGCTAGTTCATCTTCACAGTCTGATCAGGGTCTGTAATTTAAAATGAGTCATAACATATTACATGAAACTTCTGGTGACTAGTATCCACATGATAGTTACATGTTATCAACACTTGTAATAATTACGTTACTTTAAACGTTGGTTAATTTAAAGCACTTACCGCTCAAATGCACTTAGAATAATTGTAATAATTACCTGAAGATTAGTTTTCCCGGAGCACCAATCACATGACAAATACACTTAGCATGTATACGGATATTGTCCGTAGCTGGTTGTTGGAGTTTCAACGGTATTTGATCTGTGTTCCAGGAAAAACAACCTTGTCGTATGTATTATTACAAGTGAATCTGACCGGTGCTCCATGAATACCAACCTTAACATAATAATTACATGTTAGGTGACACATAACACTAGCTTTCAAAAAAATAGAAATAATGACAAATAGTAAGTTTGGGTACATGTTTGGGTAAATGGTTGATTTTGATGTTTATAAATGTGAAAAGTAAGCTCTAAGCATGGGATTTAATTTTTCAGTTGAACCCACTTCTCCTTCCGGTTTGACAACACTGGTTGCAGAGCTAGGCGTGAATTTAGATGTAAATTTGAATACCAGCTTTCGCGTCCAAAATTGCTTGAAAAGGAGCTGGTAACGTGGTATTTCTGACTACATCCACAGATTGCCTATTGTTTTGAGAGAATTAGCAGCTCTTCAATTTTACACTAACCCCCTGCGTTTTTGTTGGGTGATTTATGGAATAAAGGGTCAAATTGATCTTTCTGCCCTACTTTTTTCACTCTGTTTCAGACCACTTTTGTGGTCAATTCTTTCCATAATATGGACTGAGAGTGTGATTTCCAGTCATTTTCCTACAATTCTGGCACTCCTTGATACAGGAAAACTCTTTTTATCAAACCAATATGGATATTATGAGAAATAATGAGAGAATAAAAGTTGGAGTGTCCCAGGAAACAGAAAATCAGCTTTCAACTGTGTTATGCCACCTTAATATGACCGGTGACTCCATGAAAACAAACTTTAACATAATAATTACATGTTAAGATGACCTTTGTTCCAGGAAAACCAACCTTACAACGCAAATGACATAAGGTTGGTTTTGCAGAGCTAATTTGAGATATAGGTAACACGGCGGCCAGTTCATCATCCAATGAGGGTCTTTTATATTTCCAGTATTAAACACACCATTCTTTAAATGTAACGGGCTACCTCCCCACAAAGAGTGTTTAGACCATTGGTGGAAAGCGAATGTCATTAGTCACAACGACATTTGCAATGCAAATCAACTAATGCTGGCCAAACCGGGATTCGAACTCACGACCAATTAGCTATCCCTTGATGACAACAATAAATAAGACAGGGTTTACGACGTCTATTATAAAAGTTAGCATAGACAAAACTATGCTCGGACCTCTAGATAAGAGGCGTTTGCAATATTCTCAAATCCGTAATTTACCATGCAATCCTATGTTGTCGTTACTCAAAAGAATTGTCTCATGGGGGCGATTATTTTGGTTACCCACATCGAATGGTTTAGTTTGATAATAAAAGAAATATTTTTGGGGAATGAGATGCAAACCACTCCTTATATGGACTGCTGGATTATACTGTTTGACATGCTCCGAGTCGTCACAGTTCGTACCAGTATTAATTGGAGACATCGGTCAGTTATCTCCCTTTAATACTCTCTACATCTAGCTAGGTCCTATCATTTGGTTTCCTCTGTTTTTATCATTGGTTTCTTCGCACTTGATGGTGCACTTATAATTGCATTTTCTTGGCCAACTGTTATTAGATTGATTAGTAATTCCACATTTTTTTTCTTTAAACACTGCTATGTAAATTTTCTCTTTTGAATCATCACTTTAATTAACACATTTATGATTAATGTGTACAGAGTAATTGCAATATCTCATTGCGAAATAGCGATAAAGACAAAGGATTCCAACTAAAAGGACCTACCAACTATTTGGTCTTCCTTGGTCTTTATTTGACAAGGGAGATAATATAATTAGCATTAATGTCCCTCATTGATGTTAGCGTATTATCCGCGATTTCGCAACATTATACTCGAAAATAGGTGCGGGAGGTCGTGGGCTCGATCTCAAGCCTGATCATACCAAAGACTTCAAAAATGGTAGTAATAGCTGCCCTCCTCCTTGACGCTCAGGGTTGTGGGATAAGCATAACGACTGACTCGTTGGTATCAGGTTAACTCTTTCAGCGCCGAATTGTTTAAAGTAGACTCTTCCATGTTCAAAATCGGGCGTCTCCTTTTTCTCATGTAATCAAAGTTTTGGACTATTTTGATGGGTAAAAAAACGCAAACAATGCTGATTTCAGGTGAGACAGCTCGTTACGAGCTGACTCGCCTGAATCAGTATTTGTTTGCAAAAAATCTCAATATTGCCTTTGGCGCTGAAAGAGTTAAATGGACCAGTAGTACTAGTAACTTTCCCAGGAAACGCCGTGATATAACTGAACTATTGTTGAAAGCGGCGTCAAATATAAAACAATCAATTGAAAATAGGTAGATACAGTTCCTTCATAAATGTTCTTATAATTAGGTCACACTATGTACACACACCTATATAATATCAAGTTTCACTGAACTAATTAAACCGATTACGTCTGAAGATCCATACGAACATACACGACGGCGCCGTATCTATTCACTGATCCGCTGTCTATTAATGTTCACAATTAATACACACAATTCGTCAACATCCTTTTCCATTACCTTTTAAACTAAATATGGGTTCTATTAAAAAAAGAAAGCTCTATGAAAGAAGTGAGCCGTCGAAACCCAAGAGAGTTTTATATTGATTAATTGGAAACCTTAGATTAAATCTAAATTAAGCTAATAGAATGAATCCGAATAACTATTGACATAAGCACATTTGAGTCTTCTTGGAACATGTTCCTTATCATCAGTCGGTGAGCGTCTTCCGGCAACCAGCTCGTTAAACGAGGACAAATGAGCCGTCCCGCGAGAAAAACCAACATTATAGCCTCTGCGTAATGTATCGACCCAGATCATCCTGCGCAGTCCGCGCAGACTGTTCCGGGCCGACACGTTCCGTCCCAGTGAAATAGAGGTATAGAGTAATGATTCCTGAAACAGAAAATCCACAGGAGGCGAAAAGTGTCTATCCGGGTAAGCCAGCGCGGCATGCTTAGGCTGATCCGAGTCGATACTTTACGAGTCCACACTGTTGTTTTTCTCGCGGGACGGCTCAAATTTGTACTATTTGTAATTACTAATACACGTGAACCGCGATTGGAGTTGAAATTAATGTATCTGCGAGAC